>JAJVSH010000005.1:2114496-2128991 GCA_021460005.1 Tetramorium alpestre | reverse complement strand
ATTTATTTATTTATTTATTTATTTATATAATCAAAAGATCAGTTATGTATTCTTGTTTTTTACAAATAAAATTTCATTTTTGAAGCCTTGAAAATTAACAATTACCTTGGAAAAGCGCCACGGAATAATTATTCAAAAAGGCTCGGAGTCCAGCGAAAACGTGACGTAATAAAGTTTCAGATTGACCAACTTGAAGGAACGATAAATAAATATTGAAAAACTTTTGCATGACTGCGTTGTCACCTTCATTTGCCAAGAGAATATCCTGCAAAAAATAAAATATATTAATGTTTGGCGGTCAACTTCTAGTCATGTTTCAATTTGGATCAAAGATTTCATATTTGGCGTGCATTTCATATTTGAATTTATACATTTTAATCTTCGAAATCTTGTACTTGACTCTTTCTTAAGACCTCTCATTTAAATATATTTAAATTACTTTATTTATTAAGTTCTTGCCTAAATTGGTCAATTAATTTTTCAATCTTTAACAACCATGCCATTACGGCGTAGAAAATTGCTTTAGAAGGGACTAATTAACGTTTTCGGAAATAATTAACTATATATTTTATACTATATATTTTATAAAATCAAGGAAATAGAAAATTCATAATAAAATTAATTACTTTAAAATGGATACAGAAGAGACCCAAGCAATCCAATGCAATCAAACCAACTTCCGTTGCCATATTTGCCTCCAGTAGAGCTTGATAAACTTTACCGCTATCATTTTCAACCAGATTCTCTCTAGTAACTGTATTGTGTGGTTGCAACGTGCTGGTAGCGGGGCTATCAGTGGTAAAGTCTGGCGGTGCCATTCTGGCGGGTAAAGTCATCGCCTTAACAGTGCGAGGCTTTCCAACATTACTCGCGGCATTCGCGGCTATTTGTCTCTTGCCAATATATTTGAAATGATGTAAGCTCATTCTAAAAATAAAACAAAGTTATTTCCAAAAATAAACAATATTTTTTACTGTACATCACTAATCTTGCTACTTACTCAATCACTGTAAAGAAGTTCAGTATTTCTGTATCGTTGCACTGTTGCCACCAGGCAATAACCTGATGATCACCCAGATACTTGACAATAAATAGGAAACAAAGTAATATATCCTTCACTTCCGAAGGCTGCAATTTATCACACCTGGGCGACGACTGCGTCACACTTAAAGTACGCGAATGTCTTTTTCTCTCGCCCGTTCCATTTTCCGGCAATTCTCTGATGATGGTGGTCTCCTGGGAAATGTTAGATTGGGATGCACCAGACACCGTCGATGTATCAGACTCAACGCTGGTACAGGAATATCCATTTACCAATCCTTGACCCGCAATGGCGGCAAAGTAAGTGGAATCTCGCAGATGCATAGACGATCTTATAGGTGATTGAGTGTCCAGATGAAGAGTCAGTCTGCGCAACGTCAAAACTTCTCTTTGATTTTCAATTAATTAATAATTATCTATTGTATCATGTAAATATATACCTGTGAATGGATTTTGGTGTACTTGCGGTTGTGGAACTTGTACTGGTATCCTTCGTTGTCAGAAACGAGCTGCTGGTTGATACTCTGTTAGTGCCGTTTTGCTTGATCTCTATCTTGATCTCATTCTCTTCCACCGACTGTAATCGATGCAAATTGTCCAATACAATGCCAAGCCACGGTATGTAAATCGATGCTATTCTGCTTAGTTGGCCCTGAAATAATAAAAATTCAAAACGTTAAGTACCTATCAATATAAATTATAAGCAAAATAATTTTCCTTAATTTTTTCTGCAATGCAACTTCTTAAAAACTATGCTAAGAGCAATTTATACTCATAAAAATTTATAAATCGTACCTTATTCTGATACCTATCATCTAATTCATGTTTCGCCATTAGATCCCGTAAGGTACTAATGGCAACTTTACGAATCTGCACAATCTCATTGAGGGAAGTCCTAACCTCTTGCATCAGAAGACCGGCTAAGAAGTGGTGCTTGCAAAATTCCTCCGTAAGACAATACTCGTTCATTAGATCTGTCGTCAAAAAAGAACTTCAGTTTTATCTGCTTTAAATATATACTATTTCCATTTTGTGTAATGTAACTGAAATCGTGTGATACATAGTATTATAAGTGCATATAAAATACAGACGGGGAAAAAAAAATATATATATATATATATAAGCTTTTCAATACATGATTCCTATGAAAATATAAATAACGTGTAAAGATATATAAATATCTTAATATAAGAAACTTCAATTCTTGAATCAATGATGCTTTCTGACAGACTAGTTATTTTTTTTTTACTACAACTGGAATCAACTATACATTGCTACAAAAGAGAAAGACATAACGGATATTTGCTAAATGAGACATACATAACACATACTTGTGTACATGGATATTATAAACGTACCCTCGCATTCTGGTTCACTCTCACACTCAGTGTCATTCTCAGTATCTTTAGAACGCGAAACAATTAAGAGAGTTACAATAAGTTAGTAAATATTCACCGTAATCCTTTTATGTATCGACGATATGAAAACTTACCTCTGGAAGCAAGGCGTGACTGCATCATCGGCAAGTTGAAGGATACATAATGTTCATGAGAGCAGACGATTTGTAGAAAAGTGAACTTGAAATCATGCAGCGTACGTTGATCGCCAGGCGAAAAGTTGTCCAAGTAAGAATTGATGAGACGGAACACAAAGCCACGATCCATGAATGTGAGACATCGCTGTGTGCCACAATAATCAAAATCAAAATAGTGATAAAGATTTATGTTGTATATATATTTATGTGATAATTACATGATATTATGTACCTTTAAAAATTGTGCGAGACTCTTATTCAATTCATGTGTCTCAACTGGCATTTCTCTGTACTTGGTCATTAAGTATGGCATAATCACGTCCAATAACATCTTGATCTTTTCGTGATAATCTTTTGAGAATCGTTCGTTTCTGTGCATCTGGAAAAGAATAAAAGAATAACTGCTTAAGTAATGAATTTTCATAAAAAAAATAAAAAGAGATAATTGATAATTTATTTTGATAAATACAAAACACACTTCGAAAAATGAACTAACATTTAATTAGAAATAATTTTACTCTCTTTAATGTTAATAGCCGCCAAGTTTCAAGATCTTAAAGTAATCTCGAAGAACTTACCTTTATCCTACCAGTACTCAGTAGATATTGCGCCATACTTTTGATCATTATTTCGAAAAAGAAGCTCGAATGATGCATAAACTTGTTCACCACCAAAAAATCGGTGTTACTTGGTTGCAACAAAATTGGCAAGTGCTTGGCCAATTGCTCGTGAACCGCGACATTACCATTTCGTAAAGGAGGTAATACAAATACGTACTAAAATCAGAGAACTAGGGTAAAATCAGATCAAGATAAATCGAAGTTTCAATATCCAAAAACCAAAAAAACTGGAAATTGGATATTTATCAATCATATTCTATATCCTACCTTAATGTATGCTTGTAGAATTTCCTTACGTCCAGCTTCATGCACCATGTTTATAAAATGTATCAAGACCCTGATTACGTATAATCCGACTTCTTGGCTGATATTGCACATCAACAATGCAAACAATTGATTCAATATAGTTGGAAGAAACGTGATAACGGTGACTAATTGAACCGCGTGTGCCGCTTTCAGGATTTTGCACGTTTCCGAATCCGAGGGCGTCACCGAGGGTTTTGTGTCCAAAATGCGTTCAGCGTGGACGAACAGATTGTGCAGATGAACGTCCCGCGTGAATACCGTTGAAATTAATTGAAAGGATACCGTAAAGATTGGTCGTTGAGAATCGATCCAAGTGATATCCGGCCCTGCGTTCTATGAAAATGTATAAGTTACCCTTATATCATTCTAATTATTATATCATAATTAACAATACCAATGATCGATCTTACTCTTACCCCTTTCCCTAGTCCAAGGGGTTGTATGGAAAGATATCCTGACGGTAAATGCGTCGCTACAGGCAATACTTGGATATTCGATTCTATATCTACGTTCAGTCTGCACAAAATATATAAAAAAAATTTTTTATGTATTTTTATTTTTATTTCTTTTTATTGTCTAAATATATCCAAGCCAATATACTAGCACTTGAAATTGTCATCGATCACTGATCTTACCTTCCTTTATGCAGCAAAGGTGCCCAAGCATAGCCGACGCAGTTTTCAACACCGTTCTCCTTCTTTTTGTTCATATCGCAACTTATGTGATAAAAGGAAAATAGTATATGGTGTTTCGCGTGCAATTTCGTGGGTAGTTTAATCTTGATTTCTTCATACCAAGAAGGCACTGCGCTGTGATGTAGCACTGCGCACGACGCTCGTAGACATAGTAATGGCGAACCCGGTCTTCCATAAATGACCTATTATAAATAGTATACAGAAGAGGTCTACAAACATTTAGATTTCTCAATCTTTAAGTGAATTGACTTTTATTCACGTACTCGTAAAGGTTTGACGTTCTCGCCGTCGTCATCGCGAAGCTCCACGATGCACGCTATGTTCCTCGCTCGAGTAAACATTTTTTGACTGTCGAAATTGAGTGTCTGCGGGTATACGTACAAATGATTGATATATGTCGTGTACGGGTGAACATCCCTCTCGGAAGTGCTCTCGAACTCGGCGACTTCGATCGTTGGATCCACCGTTGGTGGGATTGGAAATGGCTTTAATGGCACTAGGCACGTCGACAATGTATCTAGAAATCGTATTTTATGTATCGTATACCTGGAATCGTTCGAAACTATTGACTATAGTTTCTCTTTTCATAGAAATAAGACTTATTAAAAGTCGTTTTACTTATTATAAAAAATTCATTAAATTAAAATTAAATTATAAAAGTTTTGTGGTTCTCGCTACTGCATCTTTAAGTCATTGTTTTTGAAATTTATTCTTATACATCGAAATTTATATATTTTAAACTGTAATAAATACTCTAGAATATCGTTAAAGAACTACTGTACAAAGAGCAGGAAAATAAAACAATATATTATTCGATTACGCACTTTCAGGAATGTCCATAACGGGCTCTATTTTAATTTTCAGCCAACCAGGTATCACAGTCAATTTGCTCAGCTTCTCAGGCCTATAAGCAAAATTTTATTGATGTAATATTTAATATAATTATTTATACGCATGTTAAGCTTCATATTGCATAATAAATTTATTTGAGTCATATTAATTTATTATTAATACATACTTTCTGTACTCGGAAAGAAGTTTCAATAGCTCCTCATCTTTTATTTTGTTACCCTCCTGTCTGTATATTGCTGGGAAATCCAAAGATGTATCCAGTTCGTTGCTATACAATCTAAACAGTGGCCTTGCAGCCCAGGCAAATGGCATTTTATAATTTCCCAGTCTGAAAAAAATAATTGTCTTGTATAATCAATCTTATATATAATCATTTTAATTGTTGTCTGTTTAAGAACATGAAATCTACTCGATATAAAAAAATATCTGATTTATTATTTATAATCTTACCTTTGGCAACATGCTCGGACTTGTTTATGAACTTTCAAGCCCAATCTTGGATCCTTGGTAGCTCTCAAATATGGCTCTGAGGTCTGATATATGTTTCCTTGAAGCAACTTGTCTATCCTTACGACGAGGAATATATCTGGATGCGGATTACTAATGTTAAATATAGCCTGTAACAGCAATTGTGTTTTTTTATGAATTCTTGTTCTATTAATAAATTTATAATAAATTAAAAAATTGTTATCTTGGATATTTATTACATCTCAAAATTATTAATATCTCTTTTTTTTTCATATTTAAATAATCGTACCTGTTTCGGATATTTGATCCAGTCTGAAGGAATATTTTTCAATTCTCCGGGAAGAGTAATATCCTCCGTTTCTGTTGTAATTCCTGCAGGGCTAAGTTCTCTCGCCATATCGCGCACCATTTCATGATTAATATCGAAGTGAAAATTCTCTGTGAGTTTTCTGCCATTCCTCGCGTCGAAAAGGCTCAACACTGTATGATAAGGTTCCACTTGACAAAGAGATTCCTTTTCGTCGATAGGTGCTTGTAGTCTAAATTTAAGACTCTCGCACTTGACGAGGATCCTGTGGCCGAATTGTTCCTTATAAGGCTCCACGTTATCAGTAGATTGTCCTGTGGGCGTCTTGGCATGGGGTATGTAAGGATATACGCTGAACAGTCTTCTTCTGTTCTCTCTCCTTGCTAATGCGATGCTGGTGTCAGTCTCTCTAGAATATTTTATTAGTTGTGGATTCATACTCTGCTCAAGACCTTTCAGTGTGCCATAAACCTAAAATCAAAAATATCAAGTTCACTTTAACATCTTGTATATTTAACATCTTGCATAATTATCTTGTATATCGCTTTGAATTTATTTTCATTTAAAGACTCAATGATAATATTAAGATAACTTTGTACTACCTGCATAGGTTGCGGCGACGGTGGAGGTGTATTACACGTTCTCTCTAGCGATGCAGCACGCTTTTCTTCTTGCTGTTTGTAATGTTGTAAGACGGAACTGAGCTTCAATAACCAATCTTGCATATCGGCCTCATTATCGGCAGCCAAGGTGTAAGATTTGTGAGTGTCACTCATCCGTAGTTCAAAGCAATATCTCCCACGCTTCGAATTTCTAACAACTTCTGTGCAAAAGTCCATCACTATCGTCAGTTTCGCCTCGCCTTTCCTCTCGTCTTTGAAAAACTCGAGTATATAAGTGCCGTCAACCTCCTGTCTGAGATGGCAGAAACGTCGTTTGAACGATTTCGAACCGATATGAGCAAACATTCTATCCGTACTACCAATCTCAGGACCTTTCATCAAGTAACCTTCCTTCGTTATACCGTCATTTTTTGTCAAGTCCTAAAAATGTATAGGAATCCATTAGCTCTAAAAATATGCGATAAAAGTACAATTCAATCAAGATAACATTGAACAATCCGAACTTTTAAAAATCACAAATCTTGTAGAATAAAAAAAGGACATTTTACCTCGTCTACCTGATCCACCTCGGTATCAATTTCATACACCTCGTCCTTTAAATCGTCCGCTTTCGATATTCTGGAAATTCATGAAATAATAGTTTACAAAACAAGTTTACAAACAGCTCTCAGAGATTGTAGTTAATCTCAAGCATTGAACTTGTGTACCTTGGCAACTCGAGATAAGCCCCGCTGTACGACGCATATTTATAATGTACAAGATTCCAATTGGACGTGTAACTGGATAAACACTCCTTTGTCAGGAGATTCTCCGCTCCTTCCTCGCATTCCGTAATGTGTTGCGCCGTCGGTACCACACTGCGATATCTCCTTGGCAGAACCACTTGCTGTTGGCAAAACAGCAAATTTAATCGCACATTTAATACATCATAAATATCTAATAACAATTTGTGTAATTATCCACTTATCATCTTGGAAAGTAAAATTTCTCAACAAGGCATTTTTAATTTTGCTCATTTATAACTGAATTAACTTAAAAATATATCAATTATACTCGTCATGTATTTGACAAGTTTATCTCACATCCTATGGCTATTCTTGCTTTGTTCTTGCTTATCTGTAAATGGAAGGCATGTCGGCAACGCACTTGATATAGATAAGCAATATGAATGCGGTAACTCACGGAAATATCATCCTGCGGATACAGCAACAGCTCTCGCTGAGGATCATTTTGCAGCAGCGTCTTATTCTTCAGCACAAAACTCTCAAAGTCGATGGGCTCAACCAGATGCGGTTTACTCTACAAAACACACCATAAAATTATAAAAGCTAAACATTCGCGAGCGTACGAGACCTCAAAACACTTCGGGCCTCGAAATGTCGACTTTGACAGAACGCGACGCTGAATTCCACGACACAGAATAATGACAGGCTCTCAAGCTCCGATTGTTTATAACGATTGTTTACGCTCGTGCTCGCGTGCGTCAAAGCGTAGCGGGCGATCCTCGCTGACGGAGCGCGCGATTTTGATGACAATTCGGAGAAAGGATTTCCCTGACGGAGACGCGAAAGTCGGTCCTCACCTGCACCGTGCTCTCGCGGACGACCTGAGACACGGTCTCCCGCAGCTGCGCCGCCATGCCGGGCTTGCCCAGGCCGCGCGTGAACTTTCTCTCGCTCATCCTCACCAACGCCGCGCGACGCCGCTCGGGCCCCGGGTCCGTACCGCCGTCTGATGCCGCCGCGTCAGGCCGCATCGGTCGCCGTGCCCGGCCGCCGCGCCGGGGGGACGATCGGGCGCGTATATCGCGGGCTACCGCCCCGGCCGCCCCGTCACGATCGATCGAGATCGCGCGACCAACTCCCGTCGGCCATCACCAATCGCGTCGCCCCGTGACCGCGCCGCTCCCGCACCCGTTCTCAATCACGGCGGCGCGCGGGGAGACGCTCTTCCTTTTCCTCTTCTCCTCGCCCGGAGCCTGCGCGGCTTTTTGCTTCACGCGACGCCCTTAACTTAACCTCGATCAACTAGAGCGCGTCGATCAACGTAGAGAGACGCGGCCACCGGGATAATCCGCCGTGCGGAACGAAATCACATTTTCCCGCGTCTCCGACGCGCCGGTGAAGTCAATGGTGGATCGACTGATGAAGAATTTCCAGTGGAAAACGCGATTCGCTTTAAATGTCTCGCACGAAAATCCGAAGAACACACCGCGAGGACTTGCGAGGAGCTTTGCGAACTGATTGTGAGATTTATTAATAGATAAGCTCAAGGAATTCCTGTCGACCTGTTATCGAGAGCTTTCGTCGATAGTATCGAAGTGGACCGCTCGATTCTCGATAATTTTCCAATTGGGTAAAGTAGGGTTAGGTTAGATTGGATTCGCGTCCAAGTACTCAAAGTCGGTCCGAGAGCTCATTTTTGTTTGCGAATGTGTATGCTTTCTTTCCGATCGAGAGACAAAAACGGTTTACTTTGAATCATTAAAATCAGCATTCGCGAACTGTTCGGACGTGTTTCGTCTCAAAGAAGATTTGACCGAATTGAGCCTCGACAGAGATCAGGTGCCAACTCCATTAGGAGGAGGAGAAGAAGAAAGTCCGGAATCTCGAGCGCGTCGTAGTTGTGATTAATTGAGTTTAAGGTTTGCCGGAGTGATTTCTGTACGGAATAATGACGACGGCGGCAAGACCGACCTTCGAGCCTGCCCGCGGAGGGCAAGGACGGGGCGAGAAGGACCTGAGCGCGATCTCGAAGCAGTACAGCAGTAGGGACCTGCCGTCGCACACGAAGCTCAAGTACAGGTGAGAAACTCGAGTGAGAAATTCCAGTGGAATTTAGTGACTGCGAAAGTCGTCGATTTTCCACGATCGATGATGATTGCGCATTTCTGTGTATTGATGCGTGAGAAAGAATCTGCATTCCTGCTCTCGAGTCGTTCTTGTTGGAGACCTTTTAGGTCTCATGATGGCAAAGCGCTGTTTTGTGTTCATTTCAACCAATGTAGATTAATTTTAATCTCGATTCAACTTGCTTTTTAGCTTCCTTGTAATCCTAAAAATTAAACTGATTGTAACAAGCATATAATAACACAAATAAAGAGAATATATATACAGATAAATAACTCTCGATAATGAAATTAACAAGTAAAAGGCCAGCAAGGTTTTTTTAAAGAATATTATGTAAAGAGTTATTATGTAAAAAGTTATGTAAAGAATATTTTACAATGTTGATTTTGGTGTTGTTTCTCGACAGAGAACATGGTCAAGGAACAGTCGAGGAATTGCGAAATCGGGACTTTCGGAAGGAATTGGAAGATAGAGAGCGGGTAGATAAGGATAAAGGATCTAGCCGTCGTGCCATTGAGCCTTCCAGGGAATCGACTACATCCAGTGCAAAGAGGCAGAAGTTGGATCAAGTTCCTGCAGCCAGCTTAGATGCGGACGATCCACTTGATGAGGAAGAATCAGATTCAGACAGTGAGGAGGATGATACTGCTGCGCTCTTGGCTGAACTTCAGAAGATTAAGAAGGAGCGAGCGGCCGATCAAGCTAAAAAAGTAAATATTGAGTCACACTATTGATTAAAATACCTCGACTTGCTGTCTTTGCATCCCTTTTACATATCATTTATGCCTAGAGGATAAAATAAAATATTGTTTTGCTTTTTTTGCAGGAAATGGAGAAACGCCAGGAAGAAGAAAGAATACGCATGGAAAATATTCTTTCGGGAAATCCGCTGTTGAACTATTCCTCACAGAGCGGAAGAGTGGATATGAAGGTACGAAGACGGTGGGACGATGATGTCGTTTTCAAAAATTGCGCACGCTCCGAACCGAAGAAGAAACACGACGTGTTCATCAATGATTCCCTGCGAAGCGAATTCCATCGCAAATTTATGGAGAAGTATGTTAAGTAATTTATTGACTAGGAGCATCAGCGTTGTAAATAATTTTTTAACGTTATTGAATAAAAGTACATTTTCTCTCATTATTCACGTCATCAGTCGATCCTAAGCCAACAATTGAGCAGAATTATGTAATTAGATACAATTATCTGTGTGCAATTCCTCGTTAATCTTGAATGCAAAATAGTTGTAAGAGAAACAATATTTAATACATAAATGTTAAATAGTTGTTCAGCTAAATTTAAATATTAAATTTAAATTGTCAAATGTATGGATATATTTTCATTAATATTGATATACTTCAAATACAACAGAATAAAAATATATTGTTTTGCTCTTTTCTTTTTTATACTGACATGTTATAACTTGTTACGAGTAGAGGTGATTAAATTCCTCACAATTATTTGTCGAAATATTAATGTGTACAATATTATCTAGATTCCTATTATCAACGCGATTTCCGTGTTTATTCTCTTTGTATTTACTCTTTTGATCTACTTTAGAACATCATGCATTATCCGTGAAGATAAGTTTTCAAAGGAAAGATTCTTTTCGGAGAAAAATAGAATTTTTACTTCTATAAATCTTTGATTCCGTAACTTTTTGAGAGGTATAATATGTATAGTTGAGTAATAAATTAGAAATAAGATAAGCATATACCCATCGGTGGTTTATCTGTACAAATCATCTCTGCTTCGAAGTTTCGTGGCTGTGAATTCCTCTGCCAATCTACTCCCTTCTCTCTCCCTGTGCCGAGTCGACGTCCACCCATCTTACCGTTCCTGTGACTCGTATCTGCGCCTTCGAGCCGCGCTCGTTGCGTGCGCGCGTGTGTTTTTCGGTAGCGGACGGCGCGATCCGGTCTCGGACGCATCGCGCAACGAATCGCGCGCTGGGTCAAGTATAACCGGTCCCGGGGGTCCTGCGGGGCCCCGCGGGGCCCGCGTGCGGGCAGCAGGCAGTCTACCGGTGCAGCTGGTTATCGTGCGCGCCGGTAGACTTCTTGGCACCAACTTGACACAGACATGGCCCCAACCAACTTGACGCGCCCAGCCATCCCACAAAGAGACGGCGCAGAGCCGAAGAGCGTATCCGAATTTAACGCGGATCGACGCGGGCATCTCGCTCGATAGAATACCTAATCGTCCGTAAAAATCGGAAGCACTGCCCGTTCGGGACGATATGTAATTCACGTCAAGCATTCAGGAATTCGCGCGCTGGAATTCTATTTATTGTTTTATGTATCGTATAATGCAACACTTGAAAAGCATAAAAAATATAACAAAATATATATTAAAATACACGTACAGAATAATATAAATGATTGTAATATGAATTACGATAGAATTCTATCTTGAAATCTGGCGAAACAGTTGGTAGTCGAAAATGTATTTTACATTTGTAATTCAGGACAGAGTTCTATTTATAATTTTTTTGTATTACATTTTGAACAAACGAACATATGCAAAATATATATTAATATACATACATTAAAATACATGGAAAATTATAGATATATATAATTTTTATTCTGAAATTAATGTGAATTTTTAAATCACCTAAAGTCGAATTTAAAACCTTTTACTTTCTGTCCCTTTCTAGTTTCATTTTTCCAATTAAACTTTACTAGAAATTCCAATGAAGAAAATCAGAAGGTCTGAAAATGAAATCTGGAAAATTGTAAAACTCATCTCTAATTTTGAAAATTTAATTTTGCAAACAAATAATTTTCTTTGATTGTGAGTCTCTTTTTAATTAGATTGTAATATGATGAAGAATCAACTCTGGAAACTAACTCCACAGCGCTGCATATTTTTCTAGAAAAATTCTAAAAATTTTTCAGTAAAATTCCAATCTCTCTGCCCTTTACTCATATATTCTCTAAATTGTGCGGTCTTCTTTAAAAAATTTTCTGAATGCCATTGTTCTTTCTCAATGGGTCATTGAGAAAAAAAAAATTGAAAAAGTAAAGAAGTAGTTTTCTGATAAACTTGATAAAGATAACGGTTTATCGAAAAACTTGAAAGATTCTTTATTTCGGAATCTCATGCACTTCCTGTGTTAGATAAACATGAAGAAGTATGCGATGAATTTGGTTTTTCTCACAATAGGCTTTTTCTGTAACTGACGCGCATAGGAAATAATTTACTTTAAGATATTATTACCTATTAGCATTCCTTTATCATTGTGTATTTATCTTATCTATGTCTTTCCACACTTCTATAGGATACAAGAAATGTTCATCGGTTCGATAAAAATACTTTTCGAGGAGACTGGAACCTCGAGATCGATTGCGTAATCTTTCCATAAGTACGGAAAGGTGAAGTGTGAACATTTCCATATTTATTTATTCCGCCGAAATCGTATGCGCGACCGCTCAACAAACCATAAGATTTAAAATTTGAACTTGTACGAGATTGAAAAATGAAAACTAAAAATTAGAAAGTTCATTTAATTGCATAATCATTGTGTTGACTTTTATATTATCTTTTATATTTCAAATAATTTTACACATTTTTAGCAGAAAGATTCGCCCTCCAAAATCGCGAAATCATAAGAAAAAAGAGAAATGAAAGAAGCTTTCATGATCATTTAACGTTTGAATCCACGAGTCTTTGAGAATCTAGATAATATAACTTATTAAAATATTAAAATTTAGGATAGAATTTTATTTTTAGTATAGTTTTACATGTCATGTAACGCGGGAATGGCATTCAAAAAATTAGAATACAGGTATAAAATATTTGAAATGCCCGACACGAAAATATGTGCGGCACATCAAGTAAAAACTAAAATTCCGTCCTAAAATCCGACGTTGTTATATGTATTATAAGTCGGTTAAAGTGGACTTTAAGGCTTCGAACGTCTTCGACATGAAGCACCGAGAACGATCAGATTCATTTTCGAGGAGATAGCTCGGAAATTTGAATAGACGCCGAGAAAGCTGGCAAAAGTTAACGGGACATTCGATATTTTTATTCGCGCCGCTGATATCGCCTTCATTTGATATTTGCGGCTTGAATTCACTTTCACCACCGGCCACTAATCTCTCAACTTCACCGTCCCTTTTACACTTCACGGGATACGCCGATTACACGGCGTGCCACACCATACGATCCGTCCGATCATATTAATCATTTATATAAATGTTTATATAAATATGTCTCCCTTAACAGCACATATGTGATCTGAAAAATTTTGATATCTGGATTACTAACTAAAAAAATTCCTTACCAACTCGTGGCCGATGTGGCGAATATATTTATTCAGAATTAATCATTCTGGAAAGCAGTTCAACAGCAAGTGAAGTAAATAAGGAGTGCTGATGATAATCTCTCTTAATAGCAGATTCTGAAATTATTCAGACGATATCACAAAAGTATAGATTGATTTTATTATGATGTATTTAGAGTACATTCTAGATAAGTACTGAATATTCATAAATATTAGATAAATATCTGCGTGATTGATACAGTTTTAGTTAGGTATTCCCAGTCAACTTCAGTAATATTGTAACATTCTAATTGCATTGCAAGAATCTTGCTGGATTGTTCTGGGTTGGCTGAGATTATGTCGATTAAACTTAATCGCCCCAGTAAATGCAGAATATTCCAGCACGATTCTAACAATATAAATGGAGTGTTACAATATTGTTGCAATATTATTGGAATGAAATATATGTTGGGATGGCAATGACAGACGTAACATTTTCGAAGAAGCATCTCGTAAGTTAGCCTATGAAATCATTTTATTGGAGACTTCATATATTTGTCATTGAAACTGCTGAATGCTCTAAGATCAATCGCCCTTATGTATGTCGGTGATGTTAATGAGAATATGATCCGCGAGCTGAGGATATTAGCTGCCCACGTGGAAAAATCTTTTACGGCCTCGCAGGCCGCCATCGCGTCCTCTAGTCCTGGACCACGATACCACCTTAAAGAGTCGAGTTATCGGCGACCAGTCCTGGTTGCCAATACTAACCGCCTACTCGTTCGTCAGGGGCGGTCCTACCTCTATGATTCAGGAACGTGCGAACAACGTGCCAGAAACTCTCCGTCGCTTCAAAAATCAAAATATCTTCAAAAATCGAAATAAATCTGTATATTTTATATAACTGCAATGCATGCATATATATATATA
>JAJVSH010000005.1:1673589-2114426 GCA_021460005.1 Tetramorium alpestre | reverse complement strand
TATAATTGTATGCATTGAACGTACAAACGTATATTTAAAAAATGTTTCTGTTTTATAGTTTTAACAGATTAAACAAATATTATAAAATTTTAGTTAACATATTTAATATTGTTATAATCAACAATTATATTAGAAAGTAGATTTAATTCTCAAATAACGTAAAATTAAATTGAGAGAAAGAGAAAAAAAGAGAGAAAAATCAACTATTGATCAACAAGCTTTTCATTTTATAAAATATCGACTAAATAAATACGATTTATCTACATCTCTTTTTAATTTGTTTTTGTTACTATTTTGTTACTATTTTTGTACTGCTTATTTGTCATAATTATTTATTTTTAAAAAATCACAAAGATTCAAAAAAAATCACACAATCTTGCGATTTCGCTTTCGCGGAATTATAGCGATTTTAGATTACGCATATTTTATACATTCTGTAACCGAGAAGGAAGAAGCCTCGCTCGACGTGCCAAGGGAGAAGGGTCAATGTCGGCGAGAGGGAGAGGAGTCGAGCTCCACGGAGCGGGACCAAGCGAGTCTCGGTACGGGCCTGGGAGGCGGTGAGCTCGCTAGAGAGACGACTCGGGACGACGACTGGCATGGGCCAGACAAACAGACTGGCACTGGCATCGCGAGAGTCACCCGCGGTGACCCACGGTCACTCACGGTCCACCGACGACGGGCGACGTACGCGCTGCTTCCCCGATAGTTCGCGTTGACAGACGCGCGATCGCACCCGGTGGGATCGGATTTCGATCTCGATCCCGATCGTTTCCTCGTCGCGTTAACGATTGGCAATCAACCCTGCAGCTTGTCAGTTCTGTGAACTCGCGCTCCTGTTCCAGTAGTTCGAGTAGTGTCGAGTAGTGCATCGGCGAAGTCCCGAAGAGGCAGAAGTGAAGCTTGTTTTTCTTTTTTCATTTTTTTCCCCCCGTGTTTATCAGAGACTAACAATTGAATTTTTGACAGAGTTAGACAGTCGTTGTGAAGCTTGCAGCATTGACATCGTGTTTTTCGCGAGTGAGAGGAAAAATTGTCAGGAAAACAGAGATTACGCCGTTTTCAGCCAGCGCCGAAGACTGACGGAATTGTTTCGCGACGTAAACTCGGATCGTTACGGAGAGAAAAATCGCCGAGACAATACCGGAAGAGCATGATTCGACAGAGATCATCAGGTGGGGCGCGATGCACGGCAAATTTTCCACTTCCCTCATCGAATCCCGGCACAGTCGCAGCGACATAGAATCTCTGGCACGCGCCGACGATCCGGGCAGCCAGCGTGGTTTTCATGGTACCAGCGGGCGAAACGGCGGAGCGAGTCGCAGCACGAGGTCACCAAGCCGCTAAGGACACTCGAGGACGAAGAGCGCCGCCCGTACCCGCGCGTGTGTGTTCGTGTATGCGCGCGCGCGCGCGCACGCGATGTCCATTCCTGACAACGAAACAACCGCAACGCGCGCAATCGCCGTGCCGGGAAGCGTCGTTGATCCAAATCACCGTTCACCAGGATCCACGATCGATCAAGATCCACCGTTACTCGGAGAATCTCGACCGTCGGGTCCCTAGGTTTTCAGCCGCTTAGACCGCGAGGCTCTTCAACGCTTCGGCCGCTAAGACTTTCAGAAACTTTCGTGACCCTCGAGGTACTCGATGACGTCCGAGTAGTTCGAGAACTTTCGTGCCGTCGCTGAAGTCGCGAGGATACGCGCGTTTTGCCGCGCAGCGCGCTGAAGAAATCGCGACGAGGAGAAAGGTGAAGAGCCTCCCTTCTTTCGCGAATAAATGAGCGGAGGAAAGTGAGAAGAGAGGAAAAGAGGAATTCGCGAGACGGGGAGGAGAGAGAGAAGTCGGAGAACTCTGTTCAGTGATTACGGCACGAGCCGAGCGATCTCGCGGAGCGAAAGAGAGGAGAGAAAAAGGTCGACGAAGTCGTCAGGAAGGAGAGCAGGGGGGGCCGAAGGGAAAAAAGGACGTTGCGATTAAGAGATACCGGTCGTTCCTCGATCATCATCATGTCAGTCCAACCCCTCTCCGTCCTGCTGATCCTCGCAGCGGTCGTCGGCGACCTGGGCGTCGGTAGCGCCGAGAGGATCAGCGGTTTGTACGTGGACAACGGCTTCGATCAGACGATAATCCACCGCGTGGTGAACCAGCGTGAGAAACGCGAGGTGGAGCACGAGATCCTGAATCTGCTGGGAATGCCGGAACGTCCGCGGAGCACCATCGGCAGGCCGCCCCAAGTCAGGAGATCGGCGCCCAAGTTCCTGCTGGACGTCTACAAGAACGCCCTTGGCGAGGACGAGGAAGAGAAGCCCATGGCGCATCATCGGCATAAGGTCGGAGAGTTCGATCTCAGCGGTCAGGATCTGAAGGCGATTGATCAGAGCGATGTCATCATGACTTTCGCGTCGCACAGTGAGTTTGAATCAGATCGATTGAGAAATGTTTACTGATGGGTAATGCACGGTAAAAGATAGATTTGTTGATTAATTTGAAGCCAAATTTTTTTTTTGTCGTTGGAATGTTGATGCATCTATTGTTTCTTAATCAAAAGACACGGCAGTGTCACACGGGTAAGCGAGATAGAGAATGTATTTATATTTCAAGTATCGAGTTTTGAAGAAGGCACAATTGTAATGATATCAATTATCGCGCCAATTGAGCATGAATTTACACATTATAAAATTTACTACTTTCATTATTATGCTTATAAAAATAACAGAATATTTTTTTTATACGAAAAACTTGGCTTAGCAAAAGTAGATTAAAATATTGTTTCGCACAATAGCTACATTAACAGACGCAGACAAATTCAAAAGTGCATGCAGGATTATGTTAATATTTAAATATTAAAGATACTTTTACTATGTAATAGACCTGAATTGCGTATTATTAACAACAAAATAATTATTATTTAACGTTGAATATTGAGATATCGAGAATAAAAGTTCAAGTAGTTTTCGCCAAGACAAAAATCGGCGGCAAATTGATCGAAAAAGTCGGCATTAATTGAAAAAACTTGTGAGATATATGTGCCATTTAGATAAATACCTTCTTCCGTTCGTTCACCCGCAATCGTTCGCTATTCACATCAGGATGTCAAGCGCGAAACAATTTCTTCAACGCACGGCGATTTCTGCTAAAAAATATGAACATCCGCCACTGTAAAAAGTTGTGCATGTCCAATGGGGAAACATGAGAAACCGGGAACAGGTTCCGAATTATTCTCCTTTTTACAAAAGTATTATGATCGTTTCTGTGAAAACGCTAGGTGGATTCGGTGGCGCAAAGAAAGGTCCTTTAAACGGCCCCTTTAGTTTTTCATCTCTTCGCAATCTCCGAATTCCTCGTGCCAAGTAATCCCGAGAGATTTTCCGGCGGTATTCTTTGACAAAGATTAAAACACGGGCATATATTTTTCCTTCTCGAGCACATTTCTGAGGTGTGAAGTCACCAGACGGAATGCAAGGCGCGCGTAACGAATTCTCGAAAATCGGGATGCGAACTTCATACGATTGCGTACGATCGAGTGTTAAGTACCGCCGTTTCGCGACTCTGCGATTCGGAAAAAAAAAACAAAAAATAAAAACATTCGTCAATCCAATGAGGAATCGAAGAATTCTCCATCCTTCTTTCTTCCTCGCTCATCATCGGATTCCCCGGAAACCCGTTACTGCCTCCTGCCCTTCCCTTCCCCTCTCGTTCTCTCCGCGCGTCCGTATGTCCGGTTTTCTATTTTGCTGTCGTCCTCGTCGGGGGAACGGTGAGGAATGTTCTAGGCTGCTCGACGCGAAATGCGGCGTGCATATAAATCGGTAGTTATACCTGCAAGTGGCATCCGCCGTAGGTGCGAGATAATGAGAGCGCGAGATGAAGACGAGGATGGGAAGAGGGAGGAGGAGAGGGAGAACGTAAGGGAACAGAAGGACGGAAAACGGAGGATCGGTATCAGAAAAACAAGGACAGAAGAGATTGATTCAGAGTGCATCAATCGCTACAGGTTGCGCGCGGATCCGGCGTTGAGGGCTCCCATACGTCTTATCCACAAAGTCCTCTCCTCTCTCTTTCTCTCTCCATTCCCTTCTCGCTGCCATGTTCCATGGGATACCCCCCTGGGAAAGACGAGTCAATAAGCATCTCTCTTTCCTCGCGCGCGAAGCCACAGGCAGGTTAAAATGTCTCAACTTGGGGGCCCGGGCTCGTCCCCCGCCGTCCTTTTGCTCCTTTTTCCCCTCCGCTCCTTCCTCACGCGGACAGCCGGACGGCCGGTTGCCCGGAGGGAGACGCGCGGCTACGAATTATGAAGATTAGGATGCTGGAACCTGGAGATGGATGGATCTGTGGCGGAACTGAATGTAACGGATCCGTGCGACCCAGGGGTTTTCTTCGGCATGATGTCGATGATCTTTTCATTCATTCGTAATGTACGAAATCGTCTATCAAGATTTCTCCAATCCTATTCACGCTCCCTCGGCTTGACTGGAGATAAGACATCAAATTATGCTGAAATCATGGCAGAAACCTGCGCTTTTAGAAAGGATTATACACGCATTTGTTTCTTTCTTTCTTTCTTTCTTTTTTTTTTTAATCAAAGATCTTCGAGAGATGTGATCATAATTTCGCTCGCTGTATCTCGAGAATTAAGAAAATACGCGGCAAGACTTATCTTACCCTTCACTTCGCCGTGTACCGTGTACCGACGCACGCATACATACGCATAAGGAAGACCCCGAGAGGGAGAGGGAGGCGATGGGAAGGTACAGCGCGGCGGCGGCGGCGGTGTAAAAAACAAAAACGCGGCTCGCCACAGAACGCTCCACGGACGGTCCCAAAAGCTATTTGAGACCACCCCGAGAGCCGAGGAGGCCCCGGCAATCTGGTACCGTTGGAATGCGACCGTCGGAACGAAAAAACAAAACAAATTTTTATGTCCCCCCCTTTTCCCTCCGCCTTCTTCCCCCTCCGCCTCGCATCGCCGCGCCGTTCAGATCCAAGCCGCCCACTTCAGCGCGGAGGCATTAGGCATTACTTAGAACCCCCCCTGAGTCTACCGCGAGGGAAGGGTACGTCTACCGCCCTTCCTTCGCTCGCAGGGCGGCAACCACTTTGACGGTAAGAAAGAGCTCGATTTCATGCTGCGAATTGTCCACGGTTCATTTTCTAAGGGCCCCCTCGGAGAATTCAACAAGGGCTCACCAAGGGCTCCCATTATCGGGGGGTCCCGAGCACACCCGTAGAAATTTCGTTTTGCGATAACGCCACGTTATCTCCTCGTTGAGAAGGACTAATTGGCCTCCCGTAGAATGCTTCGAGCTCTCTGAGTCATAAGTTTCCAAGCTTGCGCCGATAATCCAGACCATTTACACGATCGCTCCTAAAGTGGACTGCGTTAAGTGGAATCCTCCGGTGAGAATAGGGAAACAATTTTTTTAAGATACATACCAAGAGAACTGTTAAACATGCAAAATACGCCCCTTCTCGAAACTTTACGCCGTTGCAATCGAATCATTTTTTCGTACCGTTATCTCTATTTTTCATCAAAAACATAGTATTTATTTTAATGTGCAAATACATAGCTCAATGGATTCTAAAGCAATCTCGTTCAATTTAGAATCCCAGAATCGAACGTGAGATACATGATTTCTTTTTGTTGCGTGATTATTATTGTGGGCCTGTGCTGATCGCAGACTTGTAATTTAAAATAGATCACCACGTCCCCGGGGTGAGACACGAACGTGGGAAGAGGCTCTGGTTCGACGTGTCCGAGGTACCACCTCAGGAATACTTGATCGGCGGTGAACTTAGGCTGTACCACAACTCACACACGAAGCCTCGGAGGAACCGATCCTACACGGTCACGGTGTACCGGGTGTTAAACATGGATGACGGGTAAGAAGAATTATCCATTTTCTACTTTTAGAACAGTGCGCGCCGATTTTTAACGATGTTTAAACGAGTTAATAAGAATCGCCAGATAACGCCAGGAATCTGGAGATCGGATTGAAATTTTTCGAGCGGCTTAACGAGAGTAGTTAAAGAAGACCTCGCGATAATAAGGTCGAAACGAAAGACTCGTACTAGCTGCTCGCCCGCTTTTGTGCCAAGGACGCCTAAGGTTAGACCAATTTCACGTTCCTCCGGGCATCCTTCGCGGTTTTTGACATCGTCATCGTACCCCTAATTAGGAGGTCCTTAATCCTTCGCCGAAAAAGACTCAGGCATTTGTTCTACCTGGAACGTAGGGGGAAAAACTCCGAGTATTCCGCCGAGCCTTCTCTTTCATATATCACCGATTTCTCCGTCTCTCTCGTTCCTACTGGATATCTCCCTCGTTCAAAGAACGAAAAAACGTTTTAGCTCCTTTTCGTATTGTATTGAGAGATATATTTATCTTGCGGTTTTTAGCGATTTAGAAACAATAGTGCGCGGATAACGCGCAGAGCGGACGAGCGGATAATCGGAAATACATCACGGTACAGATGTAGCTGTTAGCCGCAGGGCCACCGGCGGCGNCGGCGGCGACCATCCCGTCCCGGGTGGGAACTGAATCGTAAAAAGGAAAGCGTGGTGAGTTAATCCGGGAGGGCAAACCTCCTCTCCACGCCGGCGGTAAATGGCGACGGTCTGTCTAGAGACGCTCCAATCTAAATGAACGCGCCGCCGCACCGTCCTACAAACCAGTGAGTCACAAGACGCACCGTCGCCGCTAATGGCCGTCGTAACCGTGCCTTTAAGTACACTTTTGAGAGCGTCCCCTTTCTTAATTCGAAAAGAATTGTCCCCACCTCACGAACACCGTCGCCGCATTCCTCGGCATTTTTCGGTACTCGAATCATCGCAACTCCCTAATTGTCTTTCACGTCTTTCACGAGCGCGCCGGGTGAAACGAGGTGCCCGGAAATTTCTCAGATTCCAATCGGCGGCTTTTCCGTCCTACCTACGCGACAAATTTGTAGGATCGCCAGCTGAAATCTCTTCTCTGAAAGTTTCGCATCGGAGACCGTCCGCTTCTGAGGTAGCTCAGCGTATAATCGGGTCTCATCGAGGCATTAGACCCGCAGTCTAAACTCCCGACACATCAGATACGAGGGTCCAGTTATCCCAAGTTTGAATCTTTCGTTTCGCAAGAGTTTCGGCCACCTAGGTAAGGCTCCTCAGCTCCGTTTGATTTACTGCCGGGGGGACTGACGAGTGACAGTCCCTCCGAGTGCGCGTCTCTCGTCTCTCCACGGAGAGACTTTTGGCACCGGCGACCTGAGCCTGACCGATATACAGGCCCCGACAGGAAACGCTATTCCGTAAATTGAGGTAAATTAGCCGTGGAGACGGGCTAACAGGCTCTCCTCGCGTGCTTCTCCGTCTCTTCTGCCTACGCAGTTGCGCACGGTCTGCGTCTGTCTTCTTCTCACCCTCGTCACCGGCTCTTTCGGCTCCTTCCATCAAAGTCAAACTATGCGTGACGCATTCTCCATCTCCTTCTTTTTCTCCCCGCCCCGTGGCCGCTTCTTCGTCGCGAGACAAGCTGGCGACTCGTTGCTTTCGTAATAAAACCTCCTCGCGGTATATCGTTACGAACATGAATGCGGAATTTCAATGGTAAACGTCGATAAGTGTTCTCGACACGAGAAGAATTGCATTTAAGGTTTGAAACGGCAGGTTTGATTGTTTGTAAATGACAATTGAAGCAAAGCCTCGAGAGGCTTTGCTTTTTCTAAGAATTCCTCGAGTTCTATTGAAATTTTCGGTAATGTAATCTTTTTTTTATTTAGCTGTTTTTTAAATAAATATTCATGTTTGACAATTATTCGTATGTTGAAATTTCTAACAGAATTCATAAGCAACAGTACAATTTTCTGTACAAATAAACAAATGTATAAATTTAGCGCCCAATCTAAACTTTATTTATTTTGTGTAGGAAAGGTTAGATGACTCGAAATTTTCGCTGAACTTGTAAACATTCGATTTCGTTTGATCTTGGTTTTATCAGACGGCAGGAGCTCGACCGCGAAGAACACGAGAATCTCACAGCCCGTTCAATTACGATAATCGATTTGCGGAAAACCGATAAGAGAGTTAGATGCTGCGAAGATCATTTGCTTAATGAACAATGATCGGCGTGTTTTCTCTGTGCGCATCTTATTGATGCGCGGCACGTGCGACTTCGCGATTAATTAGAAATTACAATACGTGGAAATCACGACAAGGCATTCGAGCGACACGTCGCGTCGTGCGTGACGATCGGTGTTGTTAAGCGTACCTGCATCGGCTTAACATCGTGTTTACGTGCACAGATTATACGTCTATCGATTCACACTAAACAAGCCTACCTGTCGTTGCACTGTAATCAATAATGTCCGTGACGATTTTATGTAATACAGTCGGAATTGAAATTCCCTGCATTTCTTACGTTCATTTCTACTAGTATAGATTAACTTTAATCTCGTTTAACTGCTTTTCATTCTTTTCTAGTTCTGAGAATTAGAAGAAGATAAAAAGTAAGTTGATCCGAGATTAAAATTAATCTACATTGATGGAGATAGACGTTAAACGAACTAATAAAAGCTTAAAAATGTATTTTAGGATATATATTAACGATATTTAAACGGATATTATAACGTATTTTTAATTTAAGGAATTTCTGGGTACGTATGAATAATTATTAGTAGAATGTTTGTGTGCATATTAATATTGAAGATGCTTAATCTTTCAGAATCGCTTATACATTCTAGTGATGTAATCAATCTTTATCGAATCGATCAAAATCAATTTTTTTTCGACTTTTGACGTAGATGTTAATTTATATATTACTATGTATTTTAACTTCCTTTATTGCTCGCATTTTCACCTTTGATTTTCCTATATTTTACATATAAACGAACGTAATTTATTTAGACTGTTATTATTGCAATTTTTCTGAACATCAAGTATTTGTCGCTATCTTAAAATAAGATTCGAAAGTTCTCATAAATTTAGAAGAATCGTTGATTAGAAAATTAACAACAATGATAAGTTTATATTCATTCTTACATTGTTTGCTGCAAATTTATCTGGCAGCGTAATTGTAGAAATATAGCTCTCTCGTCTCAATTTCAGGAAGCGGGAATTACAGTATATCGATGCCGTAAATATTACGGAATGCAAGAAGGGCTGGTTGACATTCAACATTACCGAGGCTCTTGAACACTGGATTAACAATCCGAGCGGAAATCGAGGGCTGTATCTTTCTGTGCAGCTTGCGGGCCGTTTAGGTAAGCGCTTTAACTATTCTAACTTTCTTTCATTGCTTTCATCTCGATGAAAATGCCGTAAGATATTTAAAGTCGCAAAATTGAGAGTTTCTCAACCATGCTATTCCTGTAAAAATAAGTGTTGTAATATGATAAATTATTAAAAGATAAAAAGAAAATAATAAAAAAAAAGACAGGAAGTTCAAAGCAAGAATTCTACTCGGATTAAATCGCAAGTGTTTCTTCTATTAAATATGTTTCCATCCAACTTCTTAGTCCGATTTCTTAGGAACGGCGTGCTAAATATAGAACGGTTTGATAATAAACACGTTCGATGTTTATCGAAATCGAGTTGCGAGCAAAGTGTGAGAGAATTCAAACTTTAACTTTTGATTATTCGCGGAAATATACCTTTCATATCTATTCTATTCATATCTATTCATTCTCATGCGGTAATAATTGAAATAGACCAATCGATAGATGTCTCAAACATGAATCTCTGAAAGTCAAACTAATCAACTGATAATTTTTTTGTAAATTTTAGCACGCATGATTAATTTAAAATTCATTCGATTTTCTTTAGTTTTTTGAGTCAATCGGTTTGGCTTTCGAAAACCTCGTAACATTAAAAAACTGCAGGTTTCAAATGTTTTATTTGGATTAGAGAAGCGTATCCTTCTCACGTGCTCACATGGCGGTCATGTGTATTCGTGTGTTTCTTTCGTGTACTATTACCTGTTTAGAGCGCTCTCACCGCCATACCTTTGTGCTAAAGCGCGTGTGCGTGACACGAAAGATTAGTAGCGAGTTGACAGCTCTTGAATCTCGAATCTCTTCCTAGTTTTTCTGCGTTTGTGATTCACAAGAACAGAGAGAGAGACGACGCTTGCTGGTATTACGTCTTATCGTGGTTTAAATTACTGCAAAATCGCAAGTGCCAAAGACACACGCAATATCGAGAAAATCGCGACGATTTCCTTGATGTCGTGAAAATTTTCAATTTAAATAATTAATTGAAGACTAATATTGAAGTCAATATTACAAATTGGCACATAAATAAAATGTTATGAAATTATCTAATTTTGAAATAATAGTCAGCATTGCCTTAGAAATTTTGTGACTCTATTGCGCTTAAATTATCATCTGCCTTTTGCTTTCGACGTCTTTCATCATTTCTTCTTTTACAATTTAACACAATTATGTTAGAAAAAAGCTGAAGCTCCTCTTGTCGCTTTTGAAAAGTTAATCATCGTGTTTTTCTTGCTCTCGCTTGCGATTGACTCGCACACATTGTTACCGATTCATCATCTGCAATGGCGTCGTTTTGTCTTCCCACGCTGATGAGATAGACTCACGAATGCGAGAGGTGCTCACATTATATTCAAGAGAACAGCAGTCTTGAGTAGGACAGGAGAACAAGAAAAAAAAGAGAGAAGAAGAGAGAACGGAAAAAATATGTAGAAAAGATTAGGCACGATTTTTGTCATTGAATATCTAAACGAGAATTGTTGCCAAGGAAGATCAATCTACACCTGTTTGCTAGATTATCGAGATGAAAATTCCGCTCGATTCGGTAACAACGCAGCTGGAGATCATAATCGAGCTAGTCATAAGATATTAATCGTTCAGGAGTAACACAAAAGTATTTTAGAATGACAGATGACTCTTCATTCATTTTGCTTCAAACAGATCGTTTTCCGTTTTTAAATTATTGTTCAAATATCAAGACTTCTCATCTTGAAATATTTACATGATCTGCTGCTAAAGTATAATATTCCGTAAAAAAATCGTAACAGAATAATGGGCAACGTCGGATATTAATGTGGATATAAATATCAACTCAGATATACCACAAATAGCGCGTACGTATTCAAATATGTACGTGAGTGTGTGTGTGTGTGTGTGTGTGTGCGCGCGTATGCGTGTGTGGTTTGTTGTTTGCCGCGCCTAGATTATTTCATTACTTGCTCTCTTTCTCTCTCATCCGGCTTCTCTCCTCGTTCCACTTGTCTCGCTCTTCAGAACGCGCAACCGGTTTACCTTTGATCGTTCAATATAAAACGCAAGATCGGAGAGTCACATGCCTCTCACGAATCTTTACGCCTGATTCCTGCCTCTCGCTCTCGCCCTCTCCGTCCCGCTCTCTTTCTCTCTTCCTCTCCCGCCGCGTGTTTCTCTCCGCGTGAGAAACTCCAAGGATACCCCACCTGTGTCTAAATATAAGCTAATCCTAAATATAAACCGACAATAATTATACATTCTTTAGCCTTCATTTCTTCGAACGCACCGATAAAATTCGCGGCAATCAATTCTTCGTCATCCATGAGGCATCAGGCGACAATGCTGATTGCTATTTCGGCAACATTGTGAGTTCGTAAATTTAATTTGAATAAAAACTCAACAATTCATTATGAAATTCCGTCATCCGTGTTGACAATAATTGAAAGTAGCATTCTCGTCTCAGTTTCCAAATTCAATTCACCTTGCGCGAAGAGGACGAAGAGTTTTACTACCCCAATGTCCCCGATCGCAAAATTGATAGCTCAATCCTCTTCTCTCTCTCTCTCCCTCTTTTTCTTATCCTGCGCGAGTTTCTTTCTCTTTATCTCTTATCCTCCCATCGTTTTTTCTCTGAATTCGGATTAATAACGAAAGTAGGCGAGGTCGTTCGCGAGTGATCCCGATGGCGTTCACCGAGTGTAATCAACCTTTTAATTTACAGCCGCGAACGTCGGCGGCGGCACATCGCGTGCCCGCTTTCGAAAACCGTAATTACGTTTCCCTTATGCAGCATGCGTGCACGGGGGGAGGGAAGCGAGGGAGGTGAGGAGGAGATAGATTTAATGGTCATTCATCGCCGCGGCGGTGCAACCAGCCGCCTTTAGTATCGGAACGCGTTTGCTGGAACGAAATGGGAAGGATGACAAAATGACTTGACACAGAACTTGAATACGTCGCCTCGGCGAGGCACGGCACCGCGGCACGGTGTCCGCGCGCTGCCGGGGCGCATTCCTCAGGAGCAGCGCAAAGTGCAACAACTGCGGCGGCAGGTGTCCGCCGCAATCACGGCGAATGCGCATTCCTGCCGGTCAATTTACTAGCTTTCTCGGGCCGGCGACGCACGCGGCCGCGCGGTACTCCGCCGCGAGTGCCCGAGGATCGTTTGCATACGCTCGGGAGGGAGGGCCTCTCCTAGGCCTCGCATTCCCCGAGCTCACCGCGATCCCGATCGGTGAGATTTATCGCGGAACTCACCTCCTCTTATTCCCTTAAGACTTCATTCACCCGGAGATAAGATCGCGGAGGATAATCGTGGGACCGGGAATCCGGGTAAATGCGATTGAGTTATGGGCGTAATGAAGTTATAATGGAAAAAAAAAAAAAAAATCCAGGGGATTCCCCGGAACCTCGAGCGTGAAAATTAAGAAGGGAAGCGTGCTTTAAGCGAGCGACGAATCTGATCCGCTTACGTCCGTTTCTACTAGCGTGGATTAACTTTAGTTTCGGTTTAACTTACTTTCTATTTTTTTTTAGTCCTAAGAATTAGAGAAGGATGAAAAGTGAGTTGAACCGAGATTAAAGTTAATCTGCATTGGTGGAAATGGACATTAGACGGATCCGCTGTGACACGAATTTCGTGTAAGGCACACATCCGACCGCCGCCAGTCCTGGAATTTTCCAGAGTAATTAAAACCAGGCGACTGAAACGCGCGTTGGAAGTGAACGTCTAAGATAAGCCGGGGCTTGTGACTTTGCACCGGGATTCTTGCGCGTTCAATATTCATGAAGGTTGACTATTAATAATCCCCGAGACGCAGGCCATTCTAATAAACACGTATATGTATGCCCGATACATTCCACTTACGGAACAAAGATTCGAAATATGTGAGCGGGGGGGAGCCTCCCGTGTTTTCGCAACACGATTTTCACAGAACGTCTCGAGCGCGTCAAGAGTCATAACGATGCATCGATATTTCTAGCGGCTTTCAACATATTTTCCTTCTCCTTATGTATTCTCTTTTGTTTTCTTCTCTATTTTGTATTTTTCTCTCTCTCTCTCTCTTTCATATTTCATTATTTTACTCTTCTGCGGTGCATTGGTTTATTCGAGCGCATATCTATATTATCCTTCGAAGAAATATATTCCTAAAGAAAAATAAACTGCTGTTATCATGAGCTTAATGAGACTTCATCCGTTCATTCTGTCAATTGATATATTGTAGCTCACGAGGTGAAACCGGAAGATATTGGGATAGGATTCCGCGAGTATCCAGACAAGCAACCCTTCGTAGTGGGCTATTTCAAGAGCTCGGGCATAAGGGAATCCAAGGTCCGACAGAAACGCGATGCCAAGAGGAAGAAGAAGAGTGAAGCTACTAGTTGGGACTACCGAAGTAATCCTTACACTGGTAAATCCATAGGCTATTCCATAATTTGACTTATATACATATATATTTTTGTATATGTATTTATATATAATTAATTTATATATATAGGAGAAATAGAAAAAATAAATATGATATGAAAAAATAAATATAATAAAATATGTGCATATATATATATATATATATATATATATATATAAATGTAATATGTATAAAAGAAAAAAGAGAAAGAAAAGAAAATTTATATTTTACATGAATTTTTTTCCTCTTTCTTTTCTCTATATCAATCGGCAAAATTCATAAATGAAGACGCTAGATATGTGCAGTGACGAAAGATATGTTTTCGCAGATCCTGGAACGCAATTTTCACGAACCTGCAAGATCCAAACGTTGTACGTCAGCTTCCGTGATTTGCAGTGGCAGGTGAGCCATTAATCAGCGTGTCTTAGAGCTTCTGGTTCCCTGACGGCAGTCGTGTCGGATTACGGTGTCGCAGGCGAGGAATCGCATGTTTTCTACGAATCTGACGAGCGTGCGGTGAGGGCGACCAGGCGATCTCTTAGCTCACACGTTTCTTACCATTTGTTTTATTGTGCAGGATTGGATCATCGCACCGGATGGGTATGATGCGTATTACTGCAGCGGGGAATGCAATTTTCCGTTAAACGCTCATATGAATGCAACCAATCATGCGATAGTCCAAACTCTAGTGCACTTGGTGAGCCCAGGCAAGGTACCCAAGCCGTGCTGCGCGCCTACTAAGCTTTCGGCCATTTCGGTGTTGTATTTCCTAGATGAGAGCAATGTCATCCTGAAGAAATACAAGAACATGGTCGTTAAGAGTTGCGGTTGTCATTAAATTATGTTTCCCATTCACAAGGTAAATGAAAAATCACAGTCATTGTTGCAGTTCCGCCAGCAACTAGCAGAAGTGAATGTGACATTAAAAGGAGTACGTGATCTTCTCTTCTAAAAAAATGATAATGACTATTGACGAATGTTATGGAAAAATTATTATATATTATTTCTATGTATTCGGGCTGCGACTTTATATATTTTGTATAAATCAATCTGTCTAAGTAGATTATTGTTTAATCATTATACAGAGTTTCTCATAATTCGCGGGTCACCTCTCATAGACAGGTAGATTCGAAAAATTCTGTACTATTTTGCGAATTTTGTACTAATTAATGAGATAATAAAGTTCTGCGAATCAACCTGTGTCCGCGCGAATCGACTCGAGAAGAGGCAGCTTGGTGATGATTGCGGTTGCTATGCATGACAGCGAAACATTGCGAAGGGCGTACAATCAGTAACCACAAGTAACACTGAGTTTGTCGCTTAATTCGCGCCGATGCATGGTCGTTCGCAGATCTTTATTAATTATTTATTGCAAAACTTAAAATGGTAAAGAATTTTTTTATTAATTTTTTAATTTGTTTTATCTGCCTATAAGAGGTGGAATGGAAATTATTAGATACTCTGTATACACAGAGTGTATATACAGACATATACATGAGTCTCATTAAGATTGTAATAACACTTAAGGGTAAATTTTTTAGATCATTCGAAACGAAAATCGTAATACAAAATATCGAAGCTGTAATAATTTATGTGTCATAAATATAAAATTAGCGAAGGAAGTCGTTTAAAGTTTACGCGTTTGTGGTACAATTTACAGTACTAAAAGCGACAGCAAACTGCTGGCTATCTTGTCAAGATAAAAATTGCGTATACAAAGATAGTGAGATCGCTTTTATTAATATTCGCGCATTGTCTGCATATTGTATGTATAAAATTAGCAGCAAATTTCTGAAAGAAATGTCACTTAACAGCGTTTTTTCTTCTATAATTTTCCAGTAAAATGTACTTGTATTCGCGTTAATATCAGCAAAAGTGATCTCACTACTTTTGGATACATAATCTTTATATCGATTTTGACAAGAGGGGTAACGTCAATTTTCATCTTTGGTACTTTGGTACTGCAATAAATTATATAAATACTATTTAAAAAAAAAACAGTTTATTTGAAAATGCCGGATGTCCAAACTCTTATTTGAAAAACTCTAGAAGAAAGACATCACACTTAGGCATTTTGGTATCTGAATGTGCAAATCTTAGGCGACCTGATTCGTTGTCAAATGTTTATAATTCAAAAATTATTATAGCTTCAGCGTTTTAATATTAGAACTCACTTAAAATAATTTTAGAAATCTGCCCTTAAGCGTTGCGATACCATCCTGTGTAATTCTATTTCCAGTAATATAAAAAATCAACCATAAATGTTTTTAATGCATAGAATAATCGAATCAGTTAGATAAATTTTAAAATAACTAAGACATTCGAGATAATAAAATCTTTCGATTTGGTGATTTCTAAAGATTTGAATTCAATTACATCGTATCGATATACACGCTACTCCATAGTTTTCATCGCAGGTACAATCAAATGACCATATTACGAAAGGTCATTAGAAAAATAACGTTCGAACGTTCTTATTGCGAAGCTTTCTGTCATCAATCTTATTTTAGTAATACATCTCTTCTTTAAGAGCGGAATAGAAATATAACATGCTTTTTCTCTCGCTCGTTTTTTTATTCTGACGTAATCGTCGCATTTGCAAACATGAGTGTTAAGAGAGCAGCGCAAGAGAAGAACATCACGAGCAGTCAGTTAATTCACGACGCAATAAGATATTTGAGTATATGAATATGTCAACTGTAATTATGAGTTCACATATATTAAACTTCGCAAATGCTGAAAGAACACAAAAGCAAGAAGTTGTTTCCGTAAAAAGATTTTATGGATAAACTGATATAATTCTTGACAAAGAATCAATACTTTCTTGGTGGTACCAACGATTACCAAATAGTTTTTGTATTTATAGCGTAAGGTGCGTAGGTGTATTCAAGTGCCGTAAGTTATTAATGACGAAGCTCGTTAGCGCGTATTAGTCACGTAAGTATGTATAAAAGCGTACAATTACTATATACTCATGTTAATTCGTAAGTTTTGTATATCGGCATTGTAAATACACTCTTGTATATACTTCCTATATATATTTCTGTATTTCATATTTGTACGTAAATATAAATAAAAATAAATTTTAGAAATACGGGGAAATCAAAAATAAAATTTGTAATTTTTTTTACGTAGCCTTTTAATAAAATCAGAATAAAGTTTCATTGATTCATAACGCGCTGTTTAATAAAAAAAAATGTTTTTTGAGCATAGCGAGAATGAATTTTTTTCATTGAACAACATGCATATATGACGCAATAGACTACAAATAATAAAATAGTATCCAATACAAATAATAGCGCAGGTCCTCTCGACATTTTATTAAAATTCTTTATAACTTTTTACATTCTCGCTAACTTTTTACATTCTTGGCATAATACTAAATTGAATAATTAATTCTAATAACAATGATAACAAAACTTTTCTTTTACAAAAGTATAAAAAGTTGTGGCAGTTACCTTAAAATAATAGTAATGAACAAATTTATGAATCTCACTAATTATCGATAAAACTAACATCACATTTGTGGAAGATTCTATTTTCAAAATAAAATATGCAATTTATAAATATACTTCCTTGAAAAGAAATATATTTTTGTATAAAATATATTTTATATAAAATTTATATAAAATCTATTTTATACAAAAATATGTATAAAATAGAAACTTCCACATAATACAATATAAAATTTAGGAACGAATCAATTAATGATAATGAATTTGCATTTTCCTATTTTCATATCTGAAAATCTCATAATCTCTTCGTTCGAATCAGTATTAAATATTAAAAAATTAATGTAATACTTACGGAATAAAATCTGAGTAAGAGTCAAGTATATACTTGTTACAAATATGATTGACTACTATTTCCAATTATTGTTTATCTCTAATATTATCTTTAAAGTTGTACTTTATGCTTTTCAAAATGAATAAAAATGATGCGATATCGCATCTTCTTATAGCATTTCTCCAGGTAGCTGATTATCATTTCGACGTTAAAATGATATACATATATAACGATATATGACAAATAACATTAGCTTGCTACCTGAATCGTTACATTTGTAACTGTGATTTCTAGTTTTTACGATATTATTAATTTACGCTATCATGTAACTCCTCTGTTAATAAAAAAGTTTAACAGTTCAATATAATAGCGATATCGTATCACATACTCATGTGATACCATATACTCACATACATGTATATACTCTATGTACTTTAAACTATCTCGTAGATTCAAGATTTTTTAATCCGAATTCTATTAATCACAACCGTTACACTTGTCACTTATATACAATTGGCTTAACATATCTATTTTATATCTATTTTAGAAGATCAAATATAAACTACATTTTTTTATCATTGGCAAGCAGCATAATTTGTACTTGACTATATCCATCTTGCATATTAATCAATCTAAAAGTGTAAAATGTTATTGATGTTTATTTTGCACCTTGAACGTATCATATATTATCAATTTGCAGAATGGACAATCGACTGTCCAAATCTGATAAATATTGAAGTAAATAAAGTACCCAAGAATCTCAAAAATGTTTATAACAAACTCTGTATAAAAACGTTAAAAGATTTAAATTTTTCTTGTAATAAATCAAGAGACATTGATAGAATATTAAATATAAATGACATCATAAAGATGACTGAATGAAAATATTTTAATATTTTCAAAATTTACTTTTCATATTGATGGATATTTAAAAAAAAAAGATAAGTGTTTACACACATCTTCATATTTACCTATTCTTCTCCTGTTGCTGCAGGTACAATCTGTCACCTCTCTGTAGATATATAATTATACTTGTATAACATGACACTCCTGTTTTAGAAGAGGTAGCACATGTAATGAGCTTTTGTTTTGATGACGAACCTTTAGAACTTAACAATACCCAATAAGAAAAACTCATGTTCCCATAATAATAAATCTACAATTAATATTTTTTTTATTCGTAACAAAATAAATGAAAAAATACTTCGATTTGATAAATGTTTTTTATACAGATCCATTGAATTTTATAATAATACCGGAAATAGCACTGGCAGGTCACTAGTCAGCTAATAGAAAAAGAGAGCTTTGTCTGTGATGCTATGTCTCTTTTTCAGTATAACTCTAAAGAAAAAAATTATTTGAATTTTTGCACACTTATATAAAAATATATTGATTTTTGTTCCACAAATATAATATTACGTATAGCCGATAAGCATAGATTTATGTAAATAGACTGCGTGTTCATGTGTAATATTGAATAACAGATATACTTGATCAGATACTTTCTCCATCCACAATGTGCTAGATGAAGGTGCAAGAGAAACTCAAGAATGAGAGAGAAAAAGAAAATAGTATGTATCTTTTTAAATGTAAAAAAAACAATTTCTCTGTCCATCAACTGCAAGGTCCGACAAGAAAAGTATCTAACTTGTTATTACTCTCTTTTATGCTATCTTCACGTCTCTAACGAAAACATGCAGTATATAAATCTATGCTGAGATAAATAACAAAATTTTGACGAGAAATGTATAAACCATCTACTATGCATAAAAAGACACTTTATGTCCTTCCTTGATTAATATATGGAAGACATGTGTGGCCAGTGTTTTTTGCCAATATTATAATTCAATGGATTGGAATTTCACGGGTCTCTACCTGTACAGAGATCATATATAAACCGTTTATTTGAACTTCGATCGCCATATTATCCTCCACCAAGTGAAAATCATTGAAATCATATTTATGGTTCGTAAATTCCTTTCTAATCCAAGGCCCGATATAAACTAAAAAAAAAAAAGAAATAATTTTTTTATTTTTAAAATGCAATGCTACATGAATAGCTCGTATTTATTCACATATATTAAATATATTTAAATAGATTTCTATAGAAAAGAGTTCAGTTGTTATAAGCTCGAAAAATATTAGAATATTGAGATTATGTTGTCATATCACAACCCAGAGAGTAAAATCTGTTCAAAACAGATTTTCCACTCTCTGAGCGTCTGCTATCATTTAATGCAAATAAAAACAGAATTTGTTAGTGGAATATAATAATAAATCGACTGTCATATTAAATAATACATTTCGTTTAAATGATTACAAAATGAAAGATTCTGCTCGATTTCGGCTGGCAATTTGCTATCAGATTATGTCAGTACTCTGCCGGCAGAACTCGAGTTTGATGCTAAAATATTCTTTTCGAATCTGCTATCGTACTGCTAACATTTTGCTTAGTGAATAAATACCTGCGTTTATAAGTTCCGGTTGTGCACCAATAAATGTAGCTACTAATGGTCCTATAAGATAGATAAAAATTATTTCTCGGCTTTAGTTCAAATAATTTGCATTGAGCGTTAATTGATTAAACAAAATCGATTATCCAGCACAATGTAATAATCGATAATACATTTCTTTTCTTCTATCACGAATAGAAAATATTAAAATTAATATTGATAAAAAAAAAATATACTCGATTGCTTGTGGTTGTGCCTTCTTTTGCCCTGTCGCTGTTTTTCACCTTTTCTCTCGTTCTGTCGTCGCGTGTTTCCTTTTGCCACTGTTTCCCTTTTTCCCTTTCTCGGTCGCTGTATTTCCTTGTTCTCTTCTTTCTGTTTGTTACTTTCTTCCTCATTCTGTTGTTTGTCATTTTCTTTCTCGCTCTGTCGTTCTTCACTATCCCTCTTCACCCTTTGCAATGTTCCCATATGTGGTTCACTCCATATAATTGATCGGTGATCGNTGCTTATTTCAACTTTCGTATAACTTTGCACTGGAAAATCACGAAATCTNTCCCTTTTGTTGAAATCGTTCAATAAATTGGTGAAATTTTCCCTTTTGCGAAATTCGTTGAACAAATTGACCAATTTACTTATGGATCTCNCGTCATCTGAAAGACTACTTCTTTTAATTGCATTATTTTCAAAATATGATGATTGATTCGAATATATCGGATTATAAGGCATTGATATAACGGAGTCGGTGTGCCTATCATCTCTGACTTCCATTTGATTGGAAAACTTGTGAATAGAAGATATATTTGGCCTAACAAAATTGTTATAGTCTACTAATCGATTTAACGTTTCAATAGGATTATTTTGATTGTCGTTGCCTTGATGCTTCAATGTGTGAGAGTGAATCTGAAATATGAAAAAAAACAAAAATATATTGAATATTGAATGTTTACACTTTCCGAAGCATAGGAGGAATCATATTTTCCAAAAGAATAGTGAAGATAAATTTAAACTATGCGTTGAAAAAGTTTAAACTATAAAAAATAATAATACTGTAACGTTCTAACAATAGAAGAGCAATTTCTATTCCATAAATGAATTATAAACACTTGATTGCCACGGTTTATTTTGATAGTTCTTGGTAGATGTCATTGAAATTTAAAAAATATATATAAATATTAAATAAATAAAGGATAAATCTAAAACAAATAAAACATTTGAACTGACATAGTGAGTTAAATGACAAAGTAAAATATATAATATATAAAATATAATTGTTCAATACATTATTCAGAAAGATAGTCTTTATTTAATATTTGATTTAATATTTGATAAATTATAATATGCATACAATAAATATGCATATAATAAAAATTATATTGTAAATATATAAAACTCGTTGGACAAAAATAATAAATTCTTATTTCTGACAAATAATAAATTCTTCTATGGAATATACATAAATTACTTCATAAACATGATGAAAAATTTTCTTAGACTTCTTCACAGAATTTTTTTAAATTTTAAAACTTTTTAGAAAATTTCTCAGATTTTGTATATAAATTGGAATACTTTTCAGAAATGCTGAGAAAGTTCACATTTTTTCTAATTTACTTAATACTTTATACATATATAAATTCTAAAATATTTTCTCAAAAATTTCTCTAATTTCTGAAGAAAACTCATAAAATATGAAGTATAAAATTTTCACATTTCGCACGATAAAAGGAACGGATGATTAATTCTCAGAGCATGTTACAATATGCTCTGTCGAACTTATTCAGTATCATTAGGTTTCAAACGTGTTCCACTTACGTAGTAAACATATTGTAGAGAACACAGAGATGAATATAAACAAAAAAACGAAAGATCGATAATACTCGACTCGAGAAACATCCAAAAGAATGATTACTGAAGTCTCTTATTACTGAAATCAATCTATCTCACCTTTGTTTCTAACTCTTGCAATTGTAGAAACATTAGCAATAAGGACAGCAACACACCAAATGTTACGATAATAAAACAGTTGGAAGGATTTAAGAAACACTTGGATTTTTTTAAGTTTGTCACGTTGACATTCAGGATCAAATTTTTATGCACGTCATTCTCTGCTTCATCTGTCGACGGACCAACAAATTGTACCATTTTTCTCTCAATCCTTTTTAATACTTGAGGTCCTTTTTAATCAATTTCCTTAATCGATTACTCAGAATTTACAACAAGGCATGTCTGAAATTTATTTAAATACGAAAATTATGCTAGCAATTAGTCGATAATTAATTAAGTTCTTATTACTATAATTCTTTTCTCCTATTTATATAATTCTAACTTTTTACGTGTATAAAAAAATTCTTATAAGAAACAATGTGAGTTATGGCACAGTAGATTATAATTTAATTAAAATATAATTATTTCTAATATTTTTAATATTTTTAATGCAACGCGATTAAACGACCAAATTTATAAAAAAAATTTCAGCAATTTTGACATCCAATAAATGAGCGTGTGCGCGATGCACAGGATTGTATTTAATCGAATTTATTGTAAAACGCGATCATAGATTATCTTCCTTCGCTCCAGGTGTGGATTCTGTTCTACGAAACCGGCCGAGGTTACAACGTGCATTGATAAGCGACGCACGCACACGATTGTGCTACTCGGAAACACACAGTTGTGATTCCGTTACGAACAGGTAGCTCGGAGTCCCGAAGTGCGAGGAATTCTTATTAGAATTTGCTTGGGACCTTCCGATTCCACTCTCGGTATAGACCCACGCTGCGAAGGACGCGCTATTTGCGGACCTGGGACTCTGGGACACGCGACGTGGACCTGTGACACGTTTTCCCGCCTTTTTGCCATATACGATTATAACTCTTTGTATGTAACAACAGGCCGTAATAACAACAGTTAGACCATAATTAGAAACAGTTTCTCGTATGCGTTATTAAAACACACGATTTATTTTAAAATATATATCCCGATAAGAGCTCGGGTACTGAAATAATTTCTATAATTTCTGAAATATTTCTGGACCACGTGTTTTACTCCCATGACTTAATAATTACCATTCCTTTGAAAATCTTCGAGTTGTTGTCAATTCATGTTTTTTATTAAGAGTAAAAATCTGTTTTACTCTCAATAAAAAAACATGAATTGACAACAACTCGAAGATTTTCAAAGGTAATGGTTAAATAATTATTAAGTCATGGGAGTGAAACAAATTTAACAAATTTAACAAAAAAGGAACCTTTTGCCGCGGTGTGATGTTTATTTCTTGATTATGATTATTAACCTGGATCATTAATTTGGTAGGTTCCTATGTAAAGCTTGGAGATTAAAGGAGCAGACAGTATAAATATCTATTTCTTTATTTAAATATCTAATGTAATGCACAATTAAATTCAAGAATTTAATGAATTCAACGACTGGAACCAAGTAAGATGTGCACTCACCTGAAGAACATTATCACTTTGCGGGATAAATGACAAATTATTTGCGGTGGATCATCGATCAACAGTTACCAGACCCCTCGGAGTCGACGCGCCCGAATGAGAGCGGGCGACGCTGCAGATCTTTTGTTTACTTGTCTCCCTCGCAAAGTGGTAAGCGCAGGCGTAGTAAGACAGACCCTAGCAGACGCTATTGAAATTTCAGTCACGTACTTATTTTATTTTAAAAAGGGTTATCTAATTTCTTATTTAAAAAAAATTAAAAAATGATAAAAGTAATAGTAAGAAATCTCTTCTATGAAATATACATTAAAGTTTACGGAAAGATCCGATTAAATTTGTTAATCCATTGCATTTTGGTCGATTTACCACAAAAACGTACATTTAATGCAGTGGTTAAAAAAACTNAAATTTTATTAATATTTATAAATAAATAATATAAATTATTGTAAAAACTATGTAAATTATAAATATGTCATAAATTTGAGTACTGATTCAATAAACAGTTTGATAATTTACGGAACACATTTTTATGTATGAAAATTAGTATGTGTAAAATATTATATACGATATTAATATATAATATTAATTGAATATACATATGAACGTACTTGATATAATATTTAATATGTATACGTGGTACTAAAAAAATACTTATATGTAAATAATTTATATATGATCCTAAGAAGAATTCTGGGCAGCATCAGAGCACGAGACTGTGTCTGCTCGGTCATGTGGCCGACGAAGTCCTAACGCATGCGCGGCCTGCTGTGAGATTGCATTTGCTTACTCTTCCAACTGGATAATCTTCTCATCTTCCGTTATGTTAGTGATACGACAACACGCTAGAAATTAGCCTCAAACTTATTAACATATTAAATTAATATATTCACTAATTTAGCGAAATTATAGCCACTTTTATGAAATTTCAAATACAATTTATGTTTTATATAATGAAAAAAAATATTTAACGTATATTCTTCACCTATCAGCATCGCGGAAAAGCTGCAACAATTAAATCCCTACATTTTCTTTCTAATAGAGGAGGAAGGAAAGATAACTTATGTATACTATCTTACATAACTTCTATTCGTAACTTCTTAAAAAGTAAAGCAAAAAAATTATTTTTAAAAGCAAAAAATTGGCAAATAATTTTTATGTGTTATTGATCGCAAAAGTGAGCCAAGCGAGAAAACCAACTAGCATCGCGAAAAGAGGCAACACTACTTCAAGTCTTTCGAGTATTGATTTAACCGCCTTTTTAAAGAGTGGATAATTATATGTATATTATTATATTATAAAGATATATATAGATACATTTCTCTGATACTCCATTATACCTGAAAAAAAACTTAAAAAGAAATGTTATTTTTAATAAAAACATTAAATGAATGAGAAAATATTGGATTATTTCCATTTCCTATCTATATCGAAATTTTTATTTATCATAAAATAAATAATAGAGAAAAAGAACAGTATCTTGATTTCCTTCTGTTTCGATATTTAATTGCAACAATGTTACAAATAATTATATTACACATTGATTTTATTAATTTATTATATCGATTAAAGATAAAGAGTTTTGAAATTATAGAAAATCGAAATTATAAGGACGCATGATTTCGATTCTAAAGGGATCGACTTGTAGCAGGTACCAGATTCGATCGTGACCCTCGGTCCATATATATCTCGGTTTGTAAACAGTTATTTTAACGACTTAAGAACGTTTTGAGTGAAAGAGTAAGAGTGTAGGTCATTTCAATAATGGACTAACATATACTACTTAAAAATGATAGCAACTTTCTATAACTTCTAAGACTTAAGAAAACCAACTCGTAATAATATAAGATGATGACTAGATGATGACAAAGAAAGAAAAAACATATATAATTCACTTTAGAGATTAATATTTAAGATTTTTCATTTTTATTTAACCATTTGCGATACGTATCTCCCTATTGCAGTTTAGTTGTATCACATCAAAGGTAAAGTTCATTTTTAAACGATAAAAATTGAAAAGATATTTTATTTTGACGTATAATAAAAGAAAGATTCATATCTTCTTTCTACGATTCTTTTATATTTCAATGCGGCTGCACTGATGAAAGAAAAATCTTAATTTACAGAATTTAATTTTTCATAACATTTTACAGTGTTGAATTCTTTATCGATCGACAGTAATCTTTTGTTATCAACCATCACCATATATGTAGTTCATATTCGAATCGCTAAATGATCAAGTGTACTTGTCGCAGGTAAAAAAAATTCTGGCAGTCCTCAATAATCATTGTAAATGTAAATCTTTCTTTCTCCTTTTCCATCTTTTCTTCCTCTGTTTTTTTTTCTTTCTGAAAATATGTTTGTGACTTCGACATTTAACGAAGATAATTGATTATAGATGGTACAAGATATTAAAAGAAAAATGATCCATATCGGTCATTTTCAACAAAAGTAAGAGATCATGAGTGAGTTTCTTTTATTTTTTTGCAAGTAACTTCGTTTTCTGTACCAATCAGTATTATTGGATCATACTTCATATTTGTTTTACTTTTAAATTTAAATGAACTGTCGGTGTTATAACGTAATAAATGTTACTTGGATATTATTGTAGATAAATAAATAAATAAAACTAAACGAAGAAATAAATAGATAAGATATATATTTCTGTTTCTTTCTTTCACATGTAGTAAGTCACATTATTACTTCTGCAAAGAGACATTTTATCACGTTTTATATTAAAGTCTCAAACACTCACGTAAGTCTCGTTATTAATGTTAGAAAAAATTCTACAATGGCAATACTAATTATAGTCATCATGCGATGTTCTGAACATGTATTAAGACTCTTGTTTCCTCACAGTGACCATATCAAATTATGATGTCAATGCACGAATTCTTTTCTTAGAATATACATCGAAATAATTTTATCATATGTAACTTTCCATTTATTGATAAGATTTACTATTGACGAAATATATCAAAAATTCTCTTATTATTTTCCAGTAAATAGTAAGTTTTATTGTATGTGTTCTATATTTCCAAAAATATAGAGCGTATAAATTAAACCAACAAATTAAAAGTAGAATTTTCGATGTTCCTTATCACTTTATCATCAAATTTGCGCGGTGGCTTAAAAAATATACATATATTTTAATTTATATTGAAAAAAGAATTTACATTGTTTTTATCTTTAAAATAGCTGCACTAATAAAGAAAAGAGTCTTAAATCATTTATTTAATTGTTCAAAATATTTCATGTATTATTGAAACGGATGAGTGAAAAAAATAAAAGAATTTCCTCGTCTTTCTTTTCTCAAATACGAGAATACGGCTGACTTGTTAAAAAAAAAAGTTTAGGTTTCTAAATATACTACAGTACAAATTGTATTTTACAACAAAGAGTTCATGATAAACTTGATACTTTTATAGAAGCAATTGTGGTGGTGGGGTAAATATAGATGATAACGACGATTAGATGCAATTATGTTCGTTACTGCCGCACGCTTATTAGATGACTGCCGGTTAGTCATGGGATTTCCGAGTCAATATTGTCCGATATTATTTGAACATGTCGCGATGTCTGCAGTGCAATTAATTATCATTTTTTTGATCACTCGCCTACTGGATAAAATTACAGTTTGGCCAAATGTTCAATTATACAAATATTGTTTAATCGAACGTTGGTTTATCTGCAAAAATGTCGATATTAGTATCCGCTGCGTTGATTAAATGCGCAATATACAAATGCGATAGTTCGATAGCTATAATAATCAACAATAACAGCGCAGCAGTCACGTTTGGCTCACGAGAGCAGCATTAGAGAGTTCTAAGAAGCTTTTATTTTATCGTCTTAATTTATCCTGCGGTAAGCCGCGACTAAGTTTTAAGTGCAGACGCCTGCGTGTGATGTCATGCCTGAATTATTTAATTTCTCAGTACAATGCACACAGAAGCAGATAGCAGTATATGTTCCAGGAAAGATTCTTTCATCGTGTTTTATCGACGATGTCACCGAATACCGAAGAAGAAAGAAAGAAAAGATTTTACATGTGATATATTTTGACATTATTTAATGACAAAATTATTCAATGAAGTCATGAATACCTGCATTCCAAATTGTATCGAATGTTTGGAAATTTTTGCCAACGAAATATCTTCAAAATACATTCTTTAAAGCGATGAGAAATATTTTGTATCACACACAAATTAAGAATCTTCTAATTTATTTTCTAATCTTTATCTAATTTTTTAAAAGATAAATTTTCAAATTACATGTATAATAAATGAGTAATAATTTTCTACTTTTTCTTTCTGCTTTACTTTATAGATGTTTCCTAATAAATTTTAACAGATTTAACTTAATTTCTTATTAAAATATTTACTATTCAAAATGAAGGTAGAAAAGAAGAAAGGAAAAGATACATTCTAATTAGAGATAAAAAAATAGAGATATAGATAATTAAAAATAAAAAAATAATGTAATTGTGTATTACTCGAGCAGGTATATAATTTTTTTTCTCCGATAATCAAGCGATAATATATATAATATATATATATATATATATATATATATTGTTAATCTATCTAATTATATTAAAATTTTATTGCAGGCGCGAGCTTTTATACTATAATTTCGCTGTTGTACCGTGCACTTTTCTTCTTTATAATTAACTCGAGCAAAGTAAGCGTAACTGGAAGCGCAGACGTGGCTAGTGCGAAGTTCTTAATTGTGCCCATCATTGTGTTTCTTTGCTCACCTTGCGGTTACTCGATTCGTTTTGCGCATTCATTTACATTCTCCCTTGTATCATTTTTATCTTTTGTTAATCTTCAAGCTTCATTCTGCGTTAACGCATTTGTAATTCAATAGTAGGTACTTTGTAATGCATGACTTTCTTTATAAATGCTTAGAAAGACTTACTAGAGTTAAATGGTCAAACTAGTCAAAAGAATTGGCATATCTAACGTGAATATTGTTATTACATACGTTAGCTTTTCGTCAACGTTGTGTGCAAGTTCATTAGCGTTTAACGCCGCGAGAAAATGTATACAGAGAACAGCGTAATATCGTGCCGACTGACAAGAGACGAAGGCGTCGCGGTGATAAACGCGTACGTGCTTCATTCTGTTCTTCAGTATGCTTGTGTCGATCGTAGGCGACGGATGTACATTGTCGTGCACGCGCTCCTCTGAACTCTGCGAGTGCTCCGGAAATGTTAATAACGAGAGACGCGGAGATCGAAACACGTTATCAGACAAGTAAATTTCGCTTTACGAAATAAAGTATTTTAAAGTAAATATATAAATTTTAACACGCTCTACATTAAGCATTGAAATTTATGAAAAGTGAAGTTTAGAAGGAGTGCGTGTGTGATATGAGACGTATTAGTGGATTAAAGTATAATTTAAATTGATAAAATATTTATTATAGTATAATAAATGATATGTTAATTAAAATATAATAAAATTTCTAATATTGTGTTCAAAAGTAAAATTAATGAAGCAAGGATTATCCAAATCAAAATGAAGTATGTGTCTTTCAAAATATTGATTTCAAAGTATTGATTTCAAAGTATTGATAAATAATATTTTATGCATTTATCGATAAAATTGTAAACTTTAAAATTAAATTAATAATTAATTAACAATAAATGTGGATATCATTAAAATTATAATAGCTAAAAAAAGTATGATTTTTAAATAAAAAAAATATACTATAATAAACAGATATATATATATATATATATAAAATATATATAAAATATAATAAACAGAGATAAATTTAAGATATTCGTAAATAGATTATGAAATAAATTTTTGCTGCTCTCATCTTACATTTACTCAACAAAACTCATGTAAATCTTTAAATGATAGAAAGTTTCAGCTATACCGGATGTGTGAGGAAAGATTATATTCGAATGAAGTTTAAAGAGTCTTAGTGCGAACGGACTCGATTTTTATTAAACACTCGGCCAAGTTTTACAAACTCTTTCGTGAAATGTACACGTTCGTTCGCGACGGTCTTCAGGAATCGAATCTATCGTTTAATTAATACAGCTATACAAATTTCTCATCCTTCTAGAACAGTGTGACCTTCCCGACATTTATATTTTTCTAATTATCAAAACAAGGAACTCATTTCTACTTTATTTCATTTCATCCATTTCCATCATTCATCGTCGTATTTCATCATCTACGATGTCATTTCTTTTCGGCCTTTTACCCGGTCGACTTGTGTATCGTATCAGCTGTATCGTATTTGCATATCTGAGAATGTGTTTAGAGAATGTGTTTATTTGTAATACTCAAAACGTTCTCGCAAAAGATATTTAAATTAATAAATTACTTAACAAATTAATCTCGATAGAGTGTTAGCGATATAATCGCTACAAAGTAATCCAATTAAATTAAATCCCATCAGATAGAAGTGAAAATTAGATTAGATTATTAATTTAATCTCAAATATATCGAGGTCCCAATCAAATGTTTTATTGTCTAAATTTATCGAATTCTTTCTATGTATCTGAGGGATTCTTTTTTGTCTCAAGGTTTCCTCTTGATCCTTCTATTCTGATAAAATGAAACAATCTGCTCCATGTATCCACTCTTGCCGCAGGATAAGAGTGCAGAAAAATGACGAGGCTTGGAGACAAAAGAGCAAGAGAGAAAGGATAGAAGAGATCCTCTTGTAGGTCTGTGCCTTTAGGGGGGAAAAAAACTCACCGGACAGGTTTTAAAACGGGACAGGACCGGTATGGGATATTTAACGTCTCCATACACCGTAAATCTTCGAAAATGTACAATTAGGTGAACTGCGTCTATTTCGCGAATGCGGAAAGCTTCTCACGGGATTACTTTCGGCATGCTTTCTCACGGGTGTGCCGATCGATTTCGACAAAATCTTACCCTTTTTCGCGTTACGTCACGTCGCAAACGGAGTCACTCGATCACAAAACAAAAGACAGAAAGCATATTCCAGTTCTATTATCTCCTATCTGAGTCCAATTGACTGAAATACGTTTAGCGTCCTTTGCAATGATTAAAGTGTTTATCCGTACAAATCGGCACCGTATCACATCGAGAAGAGATCAATTGACCGTAATAGAACTCCTTTTAATAGAATATTATTTAGTTAAACCAGGCACCGCGCTTTTTGCGACTGTAGGCACGATACTTTTCAAGACACGTATATAAATTCAAATAAATATAAAACAAATAAAGATATCTAAATGTAAATGCATGAACGTATGACAAGTACGTACACTAAAAAAAATTTACTAAAAGCAAGCAAATTCTTTTACTTGCCACTTATTTTTTTTATTTTAATAGATTTTGTAATTATAAATAAAAATTTTTATTTTAGGTAATATTTATTTAAATGTAAAAAATATTTACTTAAAGCATTATATTTTTATTTCAAAACATAAAAATTTTTATTTTAAATAATATTTTTAAAAAATTAGTAATCTATTTTTTTCATTAGAAAAACTATTTTTCTTAATATTAAAATTGTATTTCAAATAAATCTTTTTTTACTTTAAAAAAGAAATGTTTAAATTAAAAATAAATAAATATAATTAAATAATTCTTTAACATTAACAGATATAATAAAAAATTTAAAATAAAAATTTTTTGCAAATATTGAAAACAACCATTTATTAAGATAAAATAAAAATTTCTTGGATATAGCAAATTTTTTTTCGTGTAAAATACAATCTTAAGATTTTGGTCTTCAGTAAAAAAAAAAAAAATTCTTTATAGAGTGGAACCCTCGATGAACTAGAGAGCAAAAGAATTCGCAGCGACACGTAACTCTTACAAAGAGAATGATTTCCTGACGTATCGTAAAATCGATGCGAGATGAATTGTACTCTCCACACGTCGCTCGGTCAAATCACGTCAGATGCACACGAATATATAAGTCGTATTCGCGTCGCGAATTTACACGAAGCATAATAATTCTCCCGAGGATCGTGCGATTTCCGCGATGACGTCCATGCTGTCCGGGGAAGACAGCAACGCGGCGAGAATGAAACAAAAGCTGATGAGGGACGCGCCCGCGAAGGAAGAGACGAGGTCTTTCCTAAACTTTTCACGGGAGAACCTGAGCATCTCGCACTCCGACCTTGAGCAAGGATTCAATCGGTCGCGGCTCGCGAGACCGAGCAGGACCACGATCCTAAGCGTGGCCGCCCTTTTGGTCGCCGTTCTCTGCCTCGGCCTTCAGAGCTGGAAGTTGCTATCGAACACGCGCGAAATCGAGCAGCTGAGAAGGGACGTCGATATCCTGAAGCATCGATTTCTCGAGCAGGATCTTATGGACGAATTGAAGGCTTTTGAGGAACAGGTAGGTCCCTCCAGTAAGCAAAGCGAATTTTAACTAATGTCGCTAATGCGCGCTTGAATCTTTTATCTCTTATCATTCAGGAGAAGAAAGCGTAAATTACACTTCTTTTATCCTACTTGTGAATGAAAGAAGATGAAAATACTCGTTTGTCAGAAGATAAGGGAAAACGAGAGTATCTTACCGAAGAAACCTCTTTAAAAATTAAACGTTCAGAATCTCTAGATCTCATATATCTGTGTATAATGCACGTACAATCAGATATGCGAGAGATCATCTCGTCTGAATTAAGAGACAATAGAAAGAAGATAGCGAAATCATATAAATCTCATTAGAATAATTTATAATTAAAATCATGATCAATATTTTTTTAATATCTAAGCTTTTCCTGTAATAGATTTAAAAAAATATATATATGTATAAGCATATTTGTTATCTTATCTTCGAAAAAAATGCCCTTTGTAATGCTGTAAGAAATATAATATTACTGCTGATTAAATGCTATTAAATCCTAGAAAAAATATATCTTAAAATTTTGTATATAATTTTATAAAACATTTATATAAATTTTGTAACTTTTTAGAAAATATAGAATACACTTGAAATATTAAATATTTCAAGAAATATAAGAACTTTTTTTTATCAGGCAAGTCAAAATAAATATCTGAATAAGATATAAAAATAAAAAAAATATGAGAATTTTCTAATTATTATTTCTTTGTAATTATCTATTATTTAATAATAACTCAATATTTGTTCTACCTTTCGCGCCGATGATAAAAATTTAGTTGATTTATCAGATGCTTTATATAAATAAATTAGGTATGAATATATAATTAAACTATTAAAAGATATAGTAAAATTCGCAACTAAAATTGTTAAAATCAAAAACAGAATTTCTATCTTTACTGGAATTTCCCATTACAAAGAATTGCTCGTGCCATTTTTAGACGCAGTAATTACCTCAATTGTCATCCAAAAGGAAATTATACTACAATTGCTTATTACTAATACATTTCCTCGTATCGGACATTCGTCAGTAATGGACAATACCGAATTAACCACGCGATTATAATTGCATCACTCGATGGAAGAGTTTCATTATACCTATACATACCGAACCGCGTGATCCCATGTCGCCAAGTATTTTACATGCGAATGCACAACACGTTGCAGCTGTACGCCGAGGAGTCTACCGAGGATAATGATCCCAGCGAGGCGGACATTGATAATGCCGATTACGACTCCAATTACGACGACGATGGGTCCGCGTCGCAAGACTACTCCGGCGACTACCACACTCCTTTGACTTACGGCGCCAGGTCGTCGGATTTCCTCGACATCACGTCCACGTCGGCACCCATCCCCACGTCTCCGGATCCCGGCGCTAATGAGGACATGGTCGAGCTGCTGGCAGCCTTGCGCAAGGTCGAGGCGAAGCACGGGCAGGACTCTGAGAGGAATGGAGAGAATCACAAGTGAGAGTTGGCAATGTATTATTTCGTAATAAAACAAATTAATAAAGAAGAAAAAGAAACGGATAGAATTTTAGTTTCTCGATCTAAAATCGCGATTTTTGCAAATCCGACTTTAACGAACTGTGTTGTAAATTGCATTTGTTGCACGTAGAAATATCGAGCGAGAGCGTCTTAAGGGAAGACACAGGGGAAAACATGAGGAGAAAAAGACAAGCGACATAAACAGTACCAAATCCGATGTTGCTAGGGAAGCAACGAGTTCGGGATACGTCAAAGAGAGCGTTAAATCGAAGCGATCCGTGAATGATGGTTTGACCGTCGATCCCGTGAGAGATACAATGAATGACAAGCGACATACTACGGGAAGAATTGTGTCCAGAACACGTCCTTATGCAAGCGACGAGAACAACGCGAATGACAATCTTGGAACAGATCCAAGTATTGGATTGTAAGTATTAATAAATAAAATTTTTAAACAAGAAGCAATCTCACGTTTAAATGCATTGTCGAGCGTAAAGAAATTTTAATAGAGACAGATAGAATTCGAGAAATTGCTTAACAAATTCTTCTGATTTTGATGAGTTGAGTAACTTTAATAAATTGAATTCTTAGAAGTGTATGACGATCGCCAAGATTATATTAAGTTAGATCAATTAAACCTTGAAGAGACAAAGAGAGATCAAGAGAGACTAAATTTGACACTTTCTGTCAATGGACTTCACACAATTTTTGTAGAAAATGAATAATTTGATCACATAAACTAGAGAATATCAAAGTTATTACAGACAGTTTCACTGAAAGCTATTTTCCATAAAAATTATACAAAGTTTTTTATATGTACCTTGTTAAATTGACTGTTTTCTGAGACAGACATCCGCCAAAGAAGTATCACGCCAACGCACTGGAGATGATCTCTCCGGCGCGCCATGACCGCTTAAACGAAGAAACTACTCAGCCTGACAGACATGGTAGCGAAAGCACAGAAATTACGAGCGAGAGAAGGAACGGTCGCGAACAGTGGCGAAGTCGCGACGTCTTGGGAAACAGAACTGAGATTCGCCGGCCGGTTCAGGTGAGTAGTACTTATCAGCTGCACGATAGATAAGATCTGAGCATCCTCATTCCTCACAATAGAGCGCACATCATAGAGCATGACACATTGTAACTGAATTAGAATCACGAAGTGGCTGCAAGGGAATTTCGCCGGAGATTGACTCGAAGGCATTTGCGTGCACCACGGCAGGTTTACGCGATACACTATGGGGCGGATAGCACCCTCTTCTCGACGCAGGACGAGCACACCGGCAACGGGAGGGCGCGACACTACAACGGCGTCTTCAGGGCATGGCAGCCGAGCGAGTGGGTCGCTGATCTCGGTATGAGTAGGCACTTCACACTTGGCAATGACGGCAAAGTCACCGTGCACGAGCCAGGATTGTATCTGGTGTACGCGCAGATTCACTATCTGGACGAGCATGACGAAAATGGCTTCCACATGCTGGTGAACGGCAAACCTATACTGCAGTGCATGGTAAGGATGCAAAATGCAGAGAAAGGCATTTGTTAGCATAATAAAAACTGGTTTAGATATATACATACGTGACAAGATGAAATAGATCGCGTTATCAGCTGAAATATAAAAAAATTGCATTGAAAGTAAAAAATGACAAATATAACTTTCAGGTGTATAGCCCGGGTATGGGACACAAGAGCCGCTCGTGCTTCTCAGCCCAAGTGACCGTTCTTCAGGCAGGCGATCACATAGTTCTGAAAGATATTGGATCAGCGAGATACACTCTTTTCCAGCACGATAAAAGTTTCTTCGGCTTGGTGAAAATCGGTGAACCTAGACAGCAGCAAAGACATCCACCGACACATCAGTAAATCTTAAACGCTGTAGAATTATCAGCACTAAACAAAGTGATATGCAATTTGTAGTCATTGATTTCCTCTTTAAAAATTATCTGTAAATTCATACAATTTGTACCTAATGTAATATAATACACTTTTAATTTGCGAGTCATATTATTTTTTATAACTTCGCTTTGCAAACTGCATGATCTTTACTGTAGGATTTTTATATTTTACTATTATGTTAATTACACTTCGCTATATATTATATGTATTTTCGTTTATACAAAGAATTGCTATGAATTTTAATTCAGTTATAAAATATTATATATGCGTAGACAAGAGTATTATAAAATATTTATATATAAAAGAAAAAATATATTATGTCAAATGTACACAAGAACGAAATTTCTGTAAATTTATACCAATCAATTCCGAAACCTTCCTGTTCCTCTTCCTTGTAATTTTCTAATTTAGAAAATATTATTTTAATACTCTCTTAAATTAAAATTAAGATATTATTTCTATAAGACTTTTAAATAGCACAACATATTTTATTATAAACTATTATAAAATAATAATATATTTTTTAATTTATTAAATTTAAAATATAACACATAATAGTAAAATAGTTTTTAATAGCAACACGTTTTACTATAAGTTATTTTTTTAACACAATATAACTTTGAGCGAGGACTTCCAATTGGGATCAAGTCTCCCGGTGAATTCATCAAATCAACGATAAAATTCGGTTTTATAAGTTTGATTGGATAGATTGTCGATCGACAATTTCTTGAAAGAGATACTTTTTCTCTCTCATATTCACTCTCATACGTAAAGCTATTTGACTTGTCTAACAATTCAGAAGTAGTTGCAAGTTCTTTTTGATAATGTTTATTGTCTCCATCCAAATAAGCGTTAAATGATTCTTTTTCATTTAAATCTTTCATCTACAAGACACGCATTAAATAATAATGATGCGATTTACTTAGACAAGGTAACTTTAACGCAAGTGACACGTGTTACTTGAGGTATAGCTATTTCAATCCACGAGACACCGTATTCCCCGCGAACAAGAGCTGCTGGAAGGCATATCCTGTCCGCTATCGCTTTGAAGAGCAAAGCTCGCTCGAGATAAGAGCCTACTCGGAGTTGCCCAAGCGGAATCACGCTCGTTTCTAAGCATTCCTTGATCTGCTTTAAATGAACTTCAAGCTGCCGGTCGATGCAACAAGTCTCCGTTGAATCGACACCAGACATTTGACGCGCCACAAATCGAGCTAGCATTTTTGCGCGCGAGACAACATACTGGATGTCCGATCCGATATCTATATTTTTCTCTTTTGATCTGTATAATATATTAGATTAGATATATCTGTATAATATATAATATATTAGAATTTATTTGTTATGCATAAATAATAAGTGTGATATTTAAATGGTTATCTTAAATGATTTTTTTTTTAATTTTACTAACATGTCTTTTGATTCTGTTGCTGAAAGCATACGTTTAAAGAGTTCTACGTATTTGGCAAAATGTGAATCGTATTGTAATCGACCGAATTTTGATTCAAACGACGCATTCATATTGCCTACAAATACAAGGACATTCTTTTTAAAGTGATCCCTTTTTTTATTAACTTTTATTTATGCAAAGAATAAAATATTCAAGGTTTTATTACTTTCGAAAACTGTCTCGTTTTGTAAAGTGTCCGACTTTGGTAATTGCGCGCAGTTTATCACGTAAATAGGCTCTAAGGGACAAACTTTAAATCGGAAAATATCATCTAATATGGGAAACCTAAACCAGATTGTTTTAAAAACGATACAAATAATAATGACAGTTTCGATTTAATTGGATTATACAATATTAATTTTTATTATTTTATTGTAGTAAAAGATTTGCATACGGGCATGTACTGGTTTTTGAGATATAAAATCCGTCTTGAATAAGATCATTTAGAGACAAGTGTCCCGTAATAGCGAATTTTACTGGTAAATGTGACTTGAGGAGAATTTCAATGCAAGTGTCCCATAAAGGAATCACTTTTGAGGCTAAACGATTATTCAACATGCTGCAAAATATGTTTGAACATGAGAACTTAATATAATAATTTCGACGTATATTTCAAATTGTAATATCTAAGAAAAATATTTTTTCCCCAAAACATCATAAAATTGCAAAATAAAACGTCGTACTTACTATGAAAGGTATTTATTTTCTACGAAGGCCTTTGCTACAATTAAATCTGCAGAAATTGCTTGTACGACTTGTAGCACAACGTTTCTTACAGGAATTGAATAGGCATCAGTAATGAGAGCAAACATTCTTTGGGGTCCATTTGCCTTAAGAAAATAATATCTTCCATTCTGTTCTAAGCATAATACCGAAAGTAGATTGCAGCAAGCGACTTTAAACTCATCAATAAACTGATAGGTTGACTAAAAGATTAATATTTCTTTACCGAATTGATTTTTAAATTTTATATTTTTCTATAAACACTTCTTTGAATGCCGTGCTTATTAACAATGACACATTTGTATATTGCAATTGCTTTTAAAGAAAGAGACATATAAGAAAGTTACATATATACATATACATTTGTCTAATTGTTTATTATACACTAAATAGTATTTAAAATATGTGAGTCTAATATTCTTTTCCAAATTCTTTAAAAACATAAAAAATTTGTAAAGAATTCTGAAACATAGTAAGAATTTTTTTTCATCAGAATATTAAATATACGATAGGCTAAAATCAGCGGCATTCATTGTTAAGAAATGAGAAAATGCGATAATTTTTATTTTTTTACCTCTAAAAGAAAGTAAATTGTATCAATTGTATCAAAATTAATCAAGGAATCTCTGAGAGTTGGATGACGTGCTACGGCAAACAAAACTTCAAGAGCAATAATACAAATTTCTACAGGAACTTGTCCCTCAGATTGTTTTAACAATTGCCACAGATAATCCTTAAAAAACGAAATCATTATTATTTATATATTTGTCAAGTATAATGTGTATATTATCCAGACAATCAAAAATTTACGTCATTTTCAAAATTTAAAAAATTTCTGCACTCTATTTAGAAGTTATTTTGAATAAATATTTAAAAAACACGAATTTATAAAATATAATTACAGGTCCATGAATATCTGAAAAGAGACTGCAATTTTTAATATCACTCATCAATAACTGTTTGATCGCGAAACTTGCGGCGTGTCTTGCGGACCACTGTAAGTCTTCTTTCTTCAATAAACCTGAAACAGTATCATTTCTTTCAATTTTCTTCTTCGTGTAAAAATTTTTATCTACATTATTTATTTGTGTAAACCTAAAATAGTTTCGACAGACTTCGTGTTCGTGAGTTCTCTTGCAACGGAATTAAGAAGCGCCATTTTCCCAATTCCATAACAAGTAACTTCGGCAACGTCAGATTGCATTGATTGTTGTAAAGCGTCTATTAAACACTCAACAATATTGTAAGAATGTAAAATCTATTAAAACAGTAATTATAAATTGTATATAATACATTTAATATATTTTATTAATTTTAGGAGAAATGCATTGTCTCCTATGTATTCATTTTATATTACACAAAATTACTTTTCTTCCCTTGGAGGTATTTGCGATATGTACGACGACTTTGAGTGCTTTTGCAAAAGCTCTCGGATTTTCTAAATTCTTTATATAATTTAATATCTGTGGAATACTTCCACTATCAATAAGTTCATCCACGATAGCTGAATTCTCGGCAGCGTAACATAATATTTCTAGAGCTTTAATGTGCAAATCATTCCACTGTTCATTCTGGATAACAATTAGTATTAATTAAAGTTGAGTAAGCTTAAAATTTATTAATAAAGAATATAATTATTCCGTATAAAATATAGATTTTACTTTTAAAAAATCTAAGAGCGCTTTAACTCCATTTGTTCCTTGAAACAAAGATTGTATATCTTCATCTTTGTTTCTACCGATTACATCGGCGACTAAGTCTAGCGCGAGATATTGAATCTCTGGATACGGTGACTCGAAGTGTTGATACAATAAAGGAAAACTAAATTTCTAAGAACAGAGAAAAATGTGAATTGAGGTTTCAAACTTTTCATATAGCATCGTACATATATAACAAACCTCGTTTTTCGAAATTTCACGTACGGCTACGGGATCTTGCATTAAATTATGTAGAATCTCGAGATTATGCTTTTTTACATCTGGATCCGGCGACTGTAATCTTTCAAGAAAAAAATTCACGTTCGTGCAATGATTCGCTAGAAGAGCATTCCCATACGGGTCTTGGGACAGCTTCGCGAGCATCGCAGAAAGATATTCTTGCATGAAGACATCTTTCTCGCTCATTAATAACTTTGCAAAGTATTCTATATAATTGGATTCGATCAAATAGTTTATCGTGTCTGGTAGAGCTGTCATTTCTGTCAATAATTTACCAGCAAATCTGTGCAGGAAGTGTATGCATAAATAGTTATGTCAGATGTATTGAGAAAGTTAAGTTGGCTTTTATGTTAAGCTTCCACAGTTTTATATTAGTTTCTATTACAATTTAAATTAAATTTATTAACGTTAACATGAAATTAGCATTTCGTGATTTGGAAAATTTTTGAATAATATAATTAAAATAAATATTTAATAGATTTTTAGTGACCCGTATCAATCGCAATATTAATTAAAATAATTAATAATTTGGTAAACGAAATTGTGTGTTCAATGTCCAGAAACTATGAAAAACGATTATTACTTCTTGTGTTCAAAAAGAAGTCATTTCTTTTGTTGAATAAATATTACAAGTTTTAATATTAGAGTCTCAGTATTTAGTATTTAGTATTAGTTTTTATGCTACATGTAAGTTTCAATTTTTGCACAAACCTTCTAATAAATATATCTTCATGCTCGATAACAGGAAGAACGTTGTTTATAACTCCGAGATCAAAAAGTATCTTTATATTATCTTTCGATTTACCAGCGTACCTCGATAGAACCTCTACCGCTGTTAATAAAGTAAGCTTGTCTTCAGATTTTAACAATAATATCCCTGTTTCCACGTCTTTAGCTTCAGAGATCGATGAATAGAATGGATTGTAATTAAAGCTGTGCTCTTTCATCTTGTCCATCTTGTTCTTCTTACATAATGCTGTTAATTTTTTTTATCGTTTAGCATTTATTCAAAAGAGTAACCTCCACAATAAAAATAATTCCACAATAAAATCTAATCACTCGGTCGATTAATGAAAAATATATAATTGATATTAAATGTCACGCGCGCATTACGTATCGAATTTTTAAATCTCGCGAAAGTAAAATTCCATTATTAATATTTTGCAGTGCTATGCGAGTCTGGAGTACATATATTACGCATTTCGCACGCTTTGTACAACAAATGCATATTCTCTGTATAATGAATAAAACAGTTGGTGAGACGATTATTTTTTTTTCCGTATTAGAATGCAAATTAAATATGATTTAAGATCAAAGGTGGATATTTCGCAGAGCGCGATACGATCGTCGCCCTGCTATGATCCCTCGCACCATGAATCTCGATCATTTATCGCGTGATATGCGGAGTTTCGACAAAAGTTTGCCGTTTCACGAGCGACGCCGCGGCTGCGCGGTTCTCAAATATATGGACCTATGGATAAATACGAATGAATGATCATTATGTTCACCGATTAAATGCGTCGCGATGCCGCTCTGCTCGAAGACGATCCGTTTCGCGTCGGCCGTATCCCGCTAATGGCAACGAAAGTACGAAAATGGCGGCAACTCAGTCCGATACGACGCGACATCAACGTGATCCTTTTCGATGCAAAAAATATCGATATATCGATTCGACATTAATTTGATTAATCATTTCTCTGGGTCTGTGTCGACTAGGCTCTGTTTTATCTCTAATAATTTTTATCGGAGAGCCGCATGCGATTTATAATTAATAATTGATGATGAACAATGAATAAATTAATACAATGCAATGATTGAGTTATTTTCGAAACAGCAAGAATAGTCAATAATTTCAATGTTCTTCAATTTTACTTCGGATCTCTGGTTGTTTTTCTAGAAACTTTTGGGAGATGAATTTTGCTGTTGGAATCTTGGGGACCTTTATCTAACGGCCAATCAGCACGCTCAACGTACAGCTTGCGACGCGGTCTGTGTCTCGCAGGTCTCGCTTGGTGACGCGATGTGTGCAATCGGAGTTTGGACTTCGAAGTAGTGCGATGTAACCTGATATAACCTCATATAATAATTGTCAAAAAGTGTTTTTTTAAGTGTATAATAGGCCGGCGGATGATAATTCGGTTGTTGGCACGTTAAATATCTTCGAAAAAAAGATCAAGGAGTTTTCACTATGTCAGTGAAACGAATTGAAAGTGATCCTGTTCCTGTAATTTTAACGATTAAGGACTCGCTGCATTTTGTTTAATCGGGCACTTATAAATGTGAAACAACTTTTGCATCGTTGTGATCGCAATGCTTACGTTCGCGTTTCAAGCATTTATAGCAGTTTCTATGTACAGTATTGTTTAAATAAATAATTTGTTAAGGTGGCATACGCACGTTGCCCGGTGTTCATTTATAAATGAATTATATGAGAGTTTTACTTACCGATGTCTAAACAGGTAGATACAATTGTTTATGTTTCTAGTGTATCAATATTTTCTTAGCAGTAAATATTAGTATGTGTCGCAACTTATAATATTATATATTATTTGTAGGAAGCTGTGAAAGTTTAGTAATAAACTTATTTGTGAAATAAAGTTTCATCTATCGATAATTGCAAGACAGTTTTCAAAATGAGCGAAAATGAATCTATGTATGGGACTACCTTGTCTCAAGAGTCTATCAAGGTGATAGCGGAGAGTATTGGCATTGGCAACTTCCCAGATGAAGCTGCGAAGGATCTTGCAGAGGATGTCAGTTACAAACTAAAAGAAATTATTCAGGTTAGTAAAAGAATTTTATCGCGCTTGGATTTTTATCGAAGGAAGATTAATCTTTAATTTATTAAAGGTTATCTCTTGTCTTATACTCTATACTTTATTTTTCATGAATTACATCATGTAACGATATGTAAAATGCCAAAATGTATACTACTGCATGTATAATTTTTACTTTATTTATTTATTAGACTGGCTAAAAGTATATAATTGTATCTTATAAATTATATACTTTTATAAAATGATTATAATAATTGTGTTTCTCACAGGATGCTGCAAAATTCATGAGACATGGAAAACGTCAGCGAATGACTGCACATGACATAGATCATGCGTTGAAGATTAAGAATATTGAACCAACGTATGGATTTTTCGCCAAGGATTTCACACCGTTCCGCTTTACCTCAGGTGGTGGCAGAGAATTGCATTATGTGGATGAGAAAGAAATTGATCTTAATGAGGTTGTAGCAACGGCTGGTGGACAGTCATGGCCGAAGCTACCTCTGGAAATTACGTTACGAGCCCATTGGTTGTGCATTGATGGGGTACAACCTACCATACCGGAAAATCCACCGCCAGTATCAAAAGGTTTTGATTTCTTGATTCTTATGGAATACAATTTTAAAAAGTTTTCCTTCATAATTTCTAATATTATTTAAAAAAATTTGAGAAAATCGAAGAATTTAGATATATTTCTCAAACAATAAAGAATTTCTAATTTTCAATCATCTTTATGTTAATTTTTAATAGATGCTCAGAAACTGGAGAGTGTCGATCCGACAACTAAGCTGTCCAACAAGAATCAGAACATCGGCGTCGGTAAACCAGGCGGTGGTGGCAAAAGTCAGAAGTTACGGAACGTTGAGACTGTTCACGTGAAGCAGCTCGCGACACATGAGCTCAGCGTGGAACAGCAATTGTATTACAAAGAGATAACTGAAGCATGCGTTGGGTCCGATGAAGCTCGTAGGGCCGAAGCTCTTCAGTCGCTCTCGGCGGATCCAGGTCTACATGAAATGTTAGCGCGTATGTGCACCTTTATCGCGGAGGGTGTGCGGGTCAACGTAGTACAGAATCATCTCGCGCTGCTCATCTACCTCATGCGGATGGTCAAAGCTCTACTCGATAACCCAAGCCTTTACTTGGAAAAATATGTAAAATAACTTTTATTTCTTTTCATAAACTTGATGTGTTATTTTCACTTTCATTTAATAAAATATTTCAATTTTTAGCTCCACGAGTTGATACCATCGGTTGCAACCTGTATAGTTTCTCGACAATTATGCATGAGACCAGAGGTAGACAATCATTGGGCATTACGCGATTTTGCTTCCCGATTGATGGCGCAAATATGTAAAAATTTTAACACCTCCACGAATAATGTGCAAACTAGAGTCACCCGTATGTTTAGTCAAGCTTTGGTGAAGAATAATCAGGTAACAACTACATAAATAATATAGAAAATTACCAAAATACGAAAAGAAATAATTTTAGATTAGTATGAAATAATAATAAATTTTTTGCTCTTGGATCAATCTCTAACTGAAGATATGTTAAAGTACTTGCTATTGTATAAGATTAATATTTTTTTATAGACACCATTAGCATCTCTATATGGAGCGATCGAAGGACTCTGTGAATTAGGACCAGAAGTTATCAAAGCTCTGGTTATTCCTAAAATTAAATCTATCTCTGAGCGTATCGAGTCATGCATCGAGGGCCAAGGGCTTTCTAGCGTGGATAAAAATGGAGCAGGACATATTAAAACTCTGCTTGTGGTAAAACCAATTTTGAAAGTTATTTGTGTCTAACTGAATGAAATGTAATTTATAAAATATTAATTTATTCTTTATATTTTCCTATATAAGAATCTTTCAAACTATATATATATGTATGTAGCTCGTTTATTTCCATGGAAGATTAATGTATCTAATCTTTTAACAATGTTAAATATATTTAATGCTGGTCTCTTATATTAATTATACTTACTAAAGATTTGTGAAAAATGTTTCTAGAAATCAGTTGCTCCAGTCTTGAAAACAATACGATCGCCACCAGATTATGTGGAAGAATACAAACAAGATTATGGATATATAGGACCTGCTTTATGCACCGCTGTTGCAAAAGCTCGCACACAACCGGCTGCTTTAACAACGACAGCTACAACTACCGCACTTACCACAAATCAGCAACAAGGTTCCAATTGCACGGGAAAAACGCTCGTGCAAACAGGTAAGTGAAGAATCGTCATCGACGAGGATGATGCATATACTATGAAATATTGTTGTGTTATAGTAACCAGTTCGAGTCCAGGTCAGCAACCCAGCCGTACAATCATGCTTGGCACAAGCAGGAATGCCACCGGAACTTCCGCCGCCGGTGGACAGAAATTTGTTATCTTACAATCGCGCTCGCAAACACCTACTATCTCCAATATAAATACTACTATCAATACCAATACGATTCAACAGCAACAGCAGACACAGGTACAAACACAACAACCACAGCAACCGCAACAGCAGCAGCAGCAGCAGCAACCACAACAGCAGCAGCAACAAATTAAATTGACGCAAACTAATGTCAGCCAACAGAAGACACATATACAGAGTTCTACACCGAAATTAGTCGTAGTGTGTATGTCCGGCAGCAGTCACACCAATACGTCAGTGACGCAGGTATAAATCTGTTAAATTTATTCATCAGAATTATATTTTTTTATTTAAAAAATTGAAATATTGGACAAACTACATTAAAAACTTATTTTTTTAGCAAGCAAATCTTACGACAAAAACACAAAGTGTCTTTGTTACACAGCAGAGTGTTGAAAGATCACTCAGTCCAGAAGAAGAACAGCCGTTTCAATGAAAGCTTATATAAAGTATATAAGTGACAAGAGACGAAAATAGAACTTCCAAATCCTTCCTCATACAGTTAATACGTTCTTTAGAATAAGAAAAAATATTTCTAAACAAAAATAAACTTTTATAAAGATATTGCAGTTTTGTTTTTCATCTAATGAATTTTTTTTTCTTTATTTAGTTGTAAATTTGTCTCATATCTCTTGATTATATAGTATTTTTATGTATGTATAAACAAAATAGTTTTTTTTATTAAGGAAGATAGAGATTTATTCTATTTACCAATATTTACATTATTAAAAATGGACTTTTATATTAAATAAGATGTTTTATTACAGCTATATTTACGAACTGATTTATTATGTTGCATGTTGTGTAACCAAATACACATTTAATTATAAATTCAATTATTCTCTACTTTTTGTAAAGACCGTCGTCGATTTCTTTTGCTTTGTCGGATCATATTTAAATGTTTTCACTATGGGACCTTTACCGGCGCTATTAAATTGTACTGTATCTGCTCGTTCTCTATCAGATAACTGTTTTGTTATCTTCATATTTGTCCAAGCTGAAACATTCAGAATAATTCAAATATTTAATATATCATATTTTTATAAAATGTATATTTTTCAATATTATTTACATATGCATTTGAACTATTTCAGTATGCGTTATATGTTAACAGACTTTTGCAAAACATTGATTATTCTCCAATATTGTGATATATTTTGACATCGACACGTTATAATATTATTTTATATATATGCAATACTTACATTGTTTGATTTCTTCGATGAAATTTTTGTTACTCTTGGGTAAGGAAGCTTTGCGTGTTTTTCGGACAGGCATATTGAGAGCTTTTCTTACACGTGGGATCTTTAGAATACCAGTTTGTAGCAGAGAAATGATGTTCGTTGATACCCAATATGTTAAAATAGTCTGAATATGGATAAAGAAAATTTAGAGAAAAATATGCATTTAAAACAAAATATATTTAAATAATTTTTGTTTGTTTAAATTAAATATTCTATGATATGTATTTTCATATTTATGTTTATAAAAGCACATTGATATTGTTTCTTACACCAGGGAAGTGTATCATGAATGGCAAGGCGACGAATGGCACAGCTCGTATGACATATCGAAACAGGCCCAGCGCTTGGATGTTAGTGCCATCTGCGCCAAGCTCGATTGTAATAAACATTGTCACGCTGGTAACTATTGGCATTACATAATAAGGATCATATACTGTGAGATCCTTTAGCCACAAAAAGCCGCCGTCTTTCAAGCTCTCCACAGGCAAGTTTGACATCTTTCTCAATGCGAAGAAGAAGGAAATGAACAGTGGTGCCTGAAACGTTGGGATTATAATTAGAAAATAATTCTTTTACATTGCCCTTTTATGCGCGTCTAAAAATGCATAGAAGTATTACACACCTGAACTAATGGCGCTATAAAGTTTTTCATAAAACTAACGTTGTTTGTCTTCATGTATTGCATCATTTCTGTCGCAACTCGTGCACCTGTTCAGAAGAGAACGGATTATTTTGATTAATTACAGGGAATTTGGCGAACACAATTTTTGTCAATGCAAACTTCCAACATACTTTCTATATGATCGCCAGAATTCCTAGCTTCTGTCAATTTCATTTGCATTTCTTGTATTACTGGCATGTGATTTGTAAATTCAATCATATTCCTTTGTGCCTTTATCACCAGGGGAAATATGAGAGCCCTTACACAAATAGTAGCTGAAACAAAGTACATGGATTTGTACTGATACTAGCACTCTTATTGAATCAACAACTAAATCTTGCAATAAAAGAAAGTACCTGTGACTATTGTCAACCACCATGGCATATCTAAATGTATATGCATAAATTCTAAGAAATTCTGTACAATTCCTACTGGACTCCAACCACCCAGTCCTATACTCTCAAACGTTGGCTCACCATTCGGATGCACTTTTACAATATTTTCTATAATTTCTTGTATCGGTGTAGGTGGATCTACATACAAAATATCAACAAACATGCTGTGAAATAATTTCTACAACTTTAACTCTTGTTTCTTGTATTGTAGTTAAAATAATATAAAATTTTAAGAATAAAAAAATTATATTTACTTAGATAACAAGTTTGTCAATTAACATATAATTAATAATGTTAAATAATAATTTACAGCAACTATTTTCTCCTCGATGTTTATTACAATAACATATCCATAGAAAGATCATAAGAAATACAAGTTTTTAAAAAATTGCATTAACCTGGTATTTCATCGTATGGACTGCTTTGCGGCGGTGTTTCATTTGTGCTAGCATAACGGATCGAAGAGATCCCTGTAATTCTACAATTCCTATGAAGATCCAGCAAAATATTGCTCTTAAGAGTCCTTTTTCCTTGAGCGGCTACATGAATGTGTCTGTATGTAACAATTTCCTGAAAAAAGACAAGATTTCTTGAGGAAAATAACATTATGAAAAATAACTATATCTTCTAAACAAAACTCTTATAAAAGATCAAGTAAAAAAATGAAAAAGATTAAGTAAAGAATTATGAAAAAAGAAACAGAAGAGTTATATATAAACTCTTTTACATGTGGCTTGATAAAATGGATGTACTTGGTACAAAATTGTTAATGTGCACGCGTATTTTTTTTTTTTCTTTTCAGAATTAATATCATTTGGAATCCAGTTGGTGGATTCGTCTTCCTTCCTCTAGGACACAGATTTGTCTGTATATTTTTGGCATCAGGTAATAACCTAACCTCTAAAAAGCCGCTAGAAGTACTTTACCTGCGAAATCACGTTTGATTTCAGCAGCGTTCGTCGGCAAAGAATTGCGGACGCTCGTATCAACATTTCTGTGCCTCTCGATCGAATCGTCACTGATTCAAAACAATTTACGTGAGACTTTCTCACGTATGTAAAAGAAGTCTCAGCATGAACCGCACTCGGCGATTAATACTACGTTAATCTTTCTGCTCATATTCATTTCTATCATTGTAGAATAATTTAAATCTCATTTCAATTTTTTTTTCTAGGAATTAAAAAAGATAAATTATATCAAGATTAAAATTAATCTACATTGATAAAAGTAGGCAAATTAAAATGCGATGGCTTCAAATCAGATGCAAAGAAAAATGTGGGAAAGACGAAAAAAATGAAGTTCGTTTACGAAGAACAAATGTATTATTTTATTTACATGAAATTATTAATTTTTCGTTGTTTCTAGGAGAAAGAAGATTAGACTTTTAACAAAACTAAATTATGTAATCAGAAATTTCGCTTTAAGGAATTCTACCGCTTGGATTAATTTCCGATTAAATTAATTGGGGAATTTCGTCCTTCCAACATGAATTCGGGAGCTTATTGGAAAATGCGTGACGCCATGATACGCGCATAAATTCACGGTTAATGTTAAAGAGCCAAGTCGGCCGAGTCGGCGCCATGTCGGCGCCTCGAACGATCCCGCGCGTACAATATCAATTGTTTATCGATAATGCATACGTTTCGTGCGAATTTGAACGGGTTTGCGATGCGTCGCGAGTACAGTGCTGGATCTCACTTGCTCTTTCGTTGATCGCGTGGCGTAAATTCGGTGAATTGTGCATCAGTGAAGACGACGAGATCTGCGGAGGCATCGGGCGACGACGCGGACATTATGGGTGAGTGCTTCGCTGTTAAATTATCATTTGTTACTCGCTGAATGAATTGTTAAAGTTATCGCCATTCGCGAAAATGAAGGCTGGAACGTGAGTCGAGTGTAAAGAGAGAGTAACAGAAGTATGAACGAAACTTCTAGGAAGCGAGAACGCAATTAGCGGAATGTAAAAGAAGCCGTTTTAAGAGGTCGACGTTTCTTTCGCTATTTTGACGTTCGCTTCCTAAAAGTTTCACTCTTTCTTTATATTTGAGTGCTCCGATCTTTATTTTCGCTAAGAATTCTTTCATTGAAATATCATTTATTCTGAGCGGTAGTTTAATATGCATACTTTTGTATTTTTCAGATCACAACGTGCAGCGCACCGGTGAGTGTTTTCAATTATTATCTTAATTTTATGAGATATAATTTATGATATATATGATATATGATATATCATACATTGTATATGCATTGAATATTATCGATGATTGATTATGTCAAAATTCTTTGAATACGCTTCATTCGGACTCATATAATAATTAAGAAACTTTGCTATAAATTATAATGAGTCTTTACAAATTAATTTTATATAGCTCAAACTACAAAATTTATTGCGAAAAGAAATACAGATATTTGATTCTCTTTATCTATTCAATATTTGGTAAATTATCGACATGGAGAATAAAGTTCGCGATGTTCACATTAGATGGCGCTACTAGGACGAACCTAGTAGAGAGTACGATTTTGTTGAAAATATACGGTGATATTGACTGAACTAATAATTTAAAAAATACATTCGCAATTAAAAGTTGATAAAAAATAAAACTTTATCTTGCTTTGTTATAATATTCCATTCCGCAACGGCTGATAATAATGATTATAGAGTCATTTTTTTATAAATTCTAGAGATACTATTAAAATATGAAATGTATCAGAAAATAATTTAATATCTTAGTTTAATTATTTTCATATTGTATATTTTATTATACTATATCAGACTTGCTATCTCGCGCTGCAAAAAGTCTAAATTAAAATCTAACAATCATTCATATTAAAATCTAATGACTACTTTTGTAAAGTCTACTATTTATAAAATTTACTATCTATTATAGAATATATTTTCTCGTGAAGTGAAAAACAAAATTTGCTTGCTCCCAACGAAATTTCTCATTTACGTGAGCTGTACACACAATATACAGCGTAAACTTTTCATAAGCGTATATACAGGAATCTATAATATTCTCTATAAATTCTCAATGTTTCGACCGAATATACGTCGGATGAACGTCGACGTATCGCCAAATCGATCGCGATCCGAAGATCATCGTTGAAATATCTGCCGGTTCCGCGCTATATGTATATCTCGCGGGAGTCCACCGCTGCGTCGATCGCTAACGCCTTCCTGGCTGTACGAACAGTGCCGAGTCACGTGATCGAATCTACTGCAATGACATTCAGTTTGGGGCCCGTGTGCGGGACGTGGGTTATTAAGCGAGACCTGTTATTAAAGTCCTTTTCTCGGTTGCCCCGCCGTAGCTGCAGGTCGCCCTTCCTCCCCCTCCCGCGCGGGACTTGGAACCCTCCTCTGTCCACGGTCTCTGGAACCCTCCTCTGTCCTCCTCGCCGCGCCGCGCCGTCCCTTCGTTCGAACCACCTTCGAACCGGAGGAGCGGCTTTGTTGATTTAAGGCGATAATACGGGGCTGCAAGAGATTTTACATGAAAAAAAGGAGCGAAATCACAAGACCGCGGCGCGCTTATAATTACAGATTCGCATTGTCCCGGAACCCCCTTAAACCCTCCTTAACCATCGGCTGCCTGTCAGTCTCGCCCCCTTCTTCCCCCTTTCCCCTCCACCCTCTTTCAACTCGGAAATGATTCTGTAACGTAAGGGCGCGAAGAGCGCGTCGCGAGGAGGTGATCGTTAACTACCGCGCGCGTTCCTAGCACTTAATTATTTATTCCACCAGCATGCAGTAATAGCATTTTACGATTCGCTCCTACCAGCGCGCGCGAGTGTAACGTTTAATTATACATCGTCTATCGTCTTCCAATCGCCGATCTCTCTCGCCTTCCCCGTCCAGGTTTACCTAATCGCATTAAATGAACGAACAATTCATCCATCATTCCGCGTCGCTGCGGATTAATTATTATTTTAATTAATGCAGGCCACCAATCTTTAATTATTTATTTAATTATCGCGATGTTATTGCGCGTCGATAGCGTTTAATTATTTCTGGATGCCGCAGTTGTACGTGCCCGGGGCTTATTTATTTAACTCGATTCTCGTGTCGCGCGCGGCGGCGATATTATTAATACGATTTCAAAACGATGCGAACTCCGGCCGGGAAAGACTTTGAAATTTCAAGCCGACGCACTCGGAGAGGGAATTACGCCTCGGCTTTATTCGCATGACTCGCGGGATCTGGTCTAGAGCTGCATCGGACGGCTAGAAACTATATCCTTCGCGAGCTTAAGTCCGTGAAGGGGGAAACAAAATTGACTTTTCGGAGCTGAAAACCGAAGCGGTGGTTTATCGACGAAACTGCTCTAAGAGGATCCAACCGGGAGTCGAGAGAGGAAGACTTAATCTACGCTTGCAATTATCCCCGGAGTGACTTCTCACGCCGGAGAAATCGCCGAAGCGAACCGAGACACAAATCTCCGTTGTGCTGCAACGGCCTACGAGCGGCGGCGCGGCGTGCCTCTTCGGGCCGCACTAAACCGGCCGATCATAGCTTCATCAGTCTTCCATGGATAAACGCTTAGCCACCTGAGAGATCCCGCAGATACGGGGAAATCGGGCACTGAAAAAAAGGCCGTACCTGCTCGGACGGTCGTGTTAACAGCCGGGACTCATAAAGACGTTTAAAGTGGTCCAAGAGAAAGAGAGAGCGAAAGGGAAGCGAGTGAGAAAGAGAATGACACTCTCGCGTCTTCTTCATCTTCTTTTCTCCTTTTCTTCCACGGGTTTTTCTTGATTTCTGAAATCATCGACTTATAGAAAACAATGATAAAAAGGAAAAGGAAATATATATTTAAGTTGATTGACGTGTCAAATATGACACATGACGTATCAAAGTCCTATCATTTTTGTCTCGCAAAAGTTGCAGGAAGAAAAAAGTCTACTTTTATGTCAGAGCGATAATAATTGCGTGATAATTCGATAACTTGTATTTGCTATATATTGATAAACAATGAAAGAAACAGTCAATGGAGACGAAAAAATAATTCCAGTATTAATTCTTATACGAGGAGACTGAAAAGTGGCAATTTCTTCATAGCTGCGAATTATGGAAATCATTCTATTGTAATTTTCAAGAACAGTGTGGACATTTCGTGGTCCATAATCAGATTATCTCGAACAACAACATGAAAACCTTTCGCCGGTTTATCGGTGCGATCAAAGAACGTGCGATGCGCCATTGACATGAGTCGGAGCCGAAGTGCCATCCCTTTTCCTTGACAACTTCACCACTTCTCCTTCGAGAGCGGGGTCGTTCCTATTATCTATCTACCCGGTTGACCTGTCAGGCGTAAAGTGGGTAGTCCTGTCCAGGAAACGGCATCCCATCAATTTTGAAGTCTTGAGAGTCTTTGACGAGTTTCGGTCGATGCGTTGTCCTACCAACATCGTACAATCTCTATACACCGTCGGTTCTTCAACCCTTTCGATGCTAGGACAAGGAAAGGCGTAATTAATTATAGGAATTCCTGAATTTCTTTTCTCTCACGTATCAAACTAAATGAAAATGTACATATGAATCCAAGTAAATATAATTGACAAAATATTGGTAGCATAAATACTAAACCATCTATTACATCGATATTAATAAAATTAAAAGGTTTATATATTTTTTATAACTTTTCATACAACTTTTTTATGGATAATTTATGTTTATTACTGTACTCATACATTTAAGTAGTAACAATAGCTGTGCGCCGATTACGTGCATCATATTTAAAAAATTAATGGTGGTCGCTTTCTGAAAGTTGAAAGTAGTCGGTAAGATGGCTAACGTCATTTCCGGGCTATGTCAGGCAGATTGCAACTTGCAACGGATTCGATTATCGCAACCGTGTTCTATGAAAATTGCTGGTCGGGCTAATCGCGCAAGTTGTAATTAGAAAGTCGCTATTCTTGCTATCAAAGGGGACGTTTGTCACGCGCTATCGACAGCGAAGATTACTACTGTTCTGTCGTATTGCAAATGTGTTAATATATTAGAAATCGAATGTATAATAAGTACACTCTCTGCTGAGTAATGTAGTTTCCTGCTAATTTAATTAAAATATTTTATTACTTTATCTTATTTATGATGTGATTGAATGAATTTGAAACTAAAAAATTTGAATTAATAAACTGAAACTAATCTCTGGTAAAATCTTATTCAGGAAATAAAGACTCCAGAGAGAGAAACTAATAGTATCATTTATTTTTCATCTAAATTAAATTACATTCTTAAATACTTCTGCTAAAATAATTTTTATTAAAAATTCAGCTATTATTAAAAAACAGATTTTATGTAATCTAAACAAAAATTTTTTTACAAACTTTTTCCAAGAAAAAATCTAAAGAAATCTAAGAGAAAAATCAAAGATGACTCGGAATCGATCAAATAGAAAATATTAATTAGTAGAACTTGATAATATCTCTCTCGAATTTCTCGATCAATCTTCTTTTTAATCCCTTTCCATTCGACCAATTTCTATTTTGTTGAATCTTCCTTGATAATTTTTTCTCTTAGTATTCTCTCAGTAATAAATTTCAAAGCGGAATATTTTTATCTCCTTTTAAACAAAATATGGAAACGGATAACCGGTATCTTAATTTCTTCATCTTTGTCCATCTCGGCATGATCGGAAGCAATTTTTCCTCGTCGCTGACAACCTGTGCTCTTTTCAGCTCGCGTGTCTGGTAATGATACCAGCGCGTTGGATAATCTGGGAGATAGCTCGCCAAGCGGCACGATGTGGGATCATAATGTGTAAAAGGAAATCGCTTTACTTTAAAGTAAATGCTCGACGCGAGCATGCATGCATGCATACGTGCGTGCGTGCGTGCGTGCCTACGTGCGTGCGTGCGTGCGTGCGTGCATGCATGCGTGCGGCAGCCTCGTGTGAACCGCCGCTAGTTTCCTTTCATTCAGTAGTTTCTTCATCGGGAATGTCGCACGATTTCTGCCCGCGATTGCGCACATCTCGCTCGAGCCGATCTCGTTTGAGAAGGGCAGATCGATCGATCGCTCGCTCATCGATCGCGGCCGTGTATGTACGTTTTGTATGTGAGAAAAATATTTCTTTAGAAAATTATACTGTATAAAGAAAATCCCGGATGTTATATCGAGTGTATTTCCGATCTCCCTTAAATAACATATATCTTATGTATAAATATGATTTTTAGAAATTTTCAATGCAAGAATCCTGTTTGACTCTAAAGAGATTCTCAAGTTAATATTAAATTTTGTATTTTCGAGGTAGATAACGATCGAATATATCAACGTGATTCTTTTTCTCATCTGTCGTTGACAAATGCGGATGGAAAAAATTGCGCGTGAATAGTCGACGGAACCCGGTGGGTGCTCGCGGAGGGCCCGTGAGAGCCGGGGACTCGCCCCCGCATAGTTATCATAATGCTTCCTTAATGCTCGTCGCGAGGAGTTCGCGTGTAACTAGCATAACGCGCTCTCGTGAGACCAACAAGACCTCTTTCGCTCTCTGTCTCTTCGACAGCGAAGCACTTTAAGGCTTATTTACACGGTTGGCTACTGTGATGTTACTGTGATTCGAGAGTTGCTTTTTGTAATATGAATTTAAAAAATACTGAAAATTTTCTATCGAATTTCCAAAGTTTCATCTGATAATTTATTGTTTGGGAGAATAATAAATGGCAAAGATATTAGAATTTTTTTTAAATTAATTATATGCAATAATGGAAGTAAAGAATATGTATTTTTTGTTGGAAACCGTAATATTTTATATTGCCACAATTACGCGATATATAAATAGATAAAATAAATGGCAGAGAAAGAAATTTTCAATTTGTAAAGACCTTGGAATCCAGAAATCGCTGCAAATTTAGGAACAAACATCAACAAACATTTCAGCTGTAACCGCATTGAAACAGTTTTATCCCGTCATCGGTTAAAAGTGAACCGTGTAAGTTTGCCTTTACGCTGTACCTGATGCACGGGGAGAGAAGAGTCGCCTCGTCGGCACGCATCGACGAGAATATTCCCACAAATTGGCAGAACCCGGTCGGATCGAACCGCCGGAAAATATTCCGGCCGGATGAACGCAACGCGGGATTAACGACCGAAAATAGGAGCAATCGTTAGCGGCCGTAATGTTGTTTATCGGCGAGAACGCTGAACCAGTAAAATCCGATAACAATGTTAAAACGGTGGCGGACAGAATTTTCCAGTTTGCACGACAATGCTGTGTTCGGTGTAAATTCTATTTTCAACGAGAAGTCCGATTTTTCACTTGCGAAAAATATAGGTTATTCTTGTTTAATACAATTCTGTATTTTAATTACATTTCAAAATTTATAATATTATAATATTATTAAACTTTATAATATTATAATATTATAAAGCTTTATGATATTATATTATTAAATTTTAATCTAAAGGTTTCAAGCTTAATAATATTTTTAAATAATTTAAATAAACTTTTTTTAGTTAAAATATTATATTTTAACTAAAAACCACTTTTAGTTAAAATATTATATAAAATATTTTGATGTTATTTCAATTTTATTTCAAAAAGAAAAAAATTTTTTAATCTTATAAAGCAAGAAAGTTCTAAAACTTCTGTTACAAAAAATTCGAGTTTAAAATTAAAAAATAGATATACATGTATATCTATAATATTTGAATCAATTGAATAAAGTAATAATTTTATTATTCTACGATACCGAATGTGAATTAAAAGCGTACAAGTAATTTTAATTGTATCACATAAATTTCTATCTCCTCTCCAACTTGGCTTGCTCCATTCCGCGCCGTCTGTTTGCGGAAAGAGCTGGTTCGATCCACGTACAACGTCAAGTTATGCAGACGCCCATTCAAGCCTCTTTATGCTTCCATGAAAGTCAAATATTTCGTATCGTTTAATACAGCCACTGGCGCGTCGTCTCATCGCGGGGAGAGACGCCCATTCATTCTCTCTTTTTTTTTTCTTTTTTTTATACTTTCATGCAAGTCAAACATTTCGCGTATCGTTTAATTCAGTCGTTGGCGCTAGTTAGCGGTTACTATTGTTACTAAGTAACCCGCTCGTCAGCAGTTAATCTAGTTTGCGCTCGTTATACACGGCGCGCTAGTGTATAACTAGAGGGGAGGGACGAGAAGAGGCCTTATCGCGCCTGGGCGCGCGGGCCCCCGTGAGGCCCCGGCACGATGCGTCGATGCGACGATGCGAACGCGCGTTATTATTATTATTATCGTCAGTGCACACACTGCGGCGCGCACATCGTGCGGCAGGTGAGGCGAGGGGGCGTGGCGCCGGATGCGGCGTGTATCATAGAAACACGTGCATTTCCGGCCGTCAGATCTAGATCGATGCACGTATCGAGAATTGTTGCAACGTTGCCCGCCACACACCGAAAGATCAGCCGGATTGCAGGGTGCTCGCCGTAAAGCTTTATCGGCGAAAAGAGAATTGCCAAAAATATCAGTCTGCTTTTGGTAACAAACACATTTTTCAATTTTTTTTTTTTTTTTTTATTAAAAAGAAAATGTTTCAAACTAGTAAATACCCTGAACCTTCTTTTGAAAAATAGAATTTAGAATAAAATCAAGATTACGAAATTTTCGTGGCAATTAATCAAAGAGAAACAATTGAATTTTAACCCAATTGTTGCAACTCTTTCCTTCTCTCTCTCGCATGAATCAAGACGAAATAATAAAAATGAAAGAATTATACAAACCAGAACATTTTTTTCTGAAGTGGCCAGAAGACAACTGCTGCGTGCTGATCCGCACAACTATTTTCACACGCGATGCTGGTGTCGCTATCAGCTCGAGCCTCACGGGCTGCGCGGAGGTCCCATGCCCTGTATAAAAAGGCAAAGAAGACCCATTAGCATATCAGTATATAAGCATTGTTTCCTGGAGGAGCCGAGGGTCCGCCGGTTGCATGCGTCGAGCGCATCAGGACGGCATGCACCTTCTTTCAACCGTCCTCTCTCTTGCTGTCCCTCCCCTTCTTCTTATCCTTCCCCTTCGCCAGCGAGTCGTTGTTGAACGTCGCTGGGCAGACACTAGTTGCATGTCGCCGAGCTGTAAACGCGGCGTTACTCGATTAACGTCGATCGTCCTGGTGGATGGGCACGCGTATCGCGCCATGGATCGATGGGCAGGCGATGATAAAGGCACCGCGCGCGGCCATCGAGATGGGCACGCACCACGTTGCCCGGGCAGTCACCGGAGATACCATCGGCTGCCTCGCAATAACGCGCGGCCTTGACTCGGGCTGCGCAATACTCAATTGGACTTCTTTTCCTTTCCTCTCCTCGCGAAAATGGGGAAAGTGCGAATTGCACCCAACAAACTTTACCAAAGTGGTGAGGGATTTAATTAAAGTGTAAATTAAAAACAATTTTCGAGGGAAAAATGCGACACCAAAGAGCGATATAAAACGATTTGGCAAAATGGAAATTTTGGAATCAACTGAAAATAAGACTGATCAAGAAACGTCAGAACATTTTTATCAGAATTAGAGTATGAAAATCAATCAATTTCCCCTTTGATTGATTCTCTAAGTCAATTTATTTTAAATTAAATTTTCTTGATGTGATATTCTTGGAAATATATCAAACAAGAATTAAGATAGTGAACATTTCGCATGATGGATAAATAATTATTAAAATGTATTGATTTTGTTTTTTAAACGAAGCACACGACAAATACGTGAAACTTTTAGAAGATATAGGAAAGCACTCTTTCCGCTGTGCGTACTATAAAGAAGCGTATAAATCTGAAACAGGATCGAAGGCGCATTTGTATCATCGCCGGCGATGTTCTCGGATCGCGACCGGATGATGGTCAAGGATACCGACGAGGCGCGTCCTCGTCGCAACGATCCAGACGCGCCACTTTGTCATGGGGTATTACGCTCAGCAGCGGCGCCCGATAAGCCTGCTGCTTTCGCGGCGGCGCGGCGCTTCCTTTCGAAGGCGCCCATTACTCGGCTTAATGCGCCGAGCTCATTCGTTTTTATTATGCGCGCGATGCGTTCGTTCGCGGTCGCCACGCGACGACGGCGCAGAATTTACGGCGGAATTGGGAGATGCACCTGACGTCTGAAGACGATGAGTTTCGATGGTATTGCGGATAAGGCCTCTCGAAGGATGTATCTCTTTACGTTAGCTAAACATTTCGAGCTAATAAGACATTAGCTCGGAAGAATATCGAGAATTATCGACGCGTTATAGAGGTAGATACGGCGAATGTGTCGACCAGTTACTTAATAGCTGTCGACAGTCGGGTCTGTAAATTAAAAGCAGCGTTACGCGAATTAATATTGCTAATATATTACGAAGATGTTACGATCATTATTACGCCCGCAAAATTGATACAACAATTTAGAATGAGGAATGATTCGCCGAACCTCATTTATTATATCGCGAAGCTCGAGAGAGAGAGAGAGAGAGAGAGAGAGAGAGAGAGAGAGAGAGAGAGAGAGAGAGAGAGAGAGAGAGAGAGAGAGAGAGAGAGAGNGANAGAGAGCTCTTCTCGTCAATGAAATTTCACTTCCCCAACGGCCGCTCATTTCTCGCTTCTGATGTTCAGTCGAGCCTAAAGTTGCAACCGTAATTGTAACTGCAACCATCGTCGTCGGCGTAGTTGGGGTGGCACGAGACGATGAAGGGGGAAAGTGTGACGGTAGCCAAGTCCTCATTAGCGCATTCCGCCGCGACGCCCGCGACTCAAAGCGTCGTAAAAACGGCTGAGATGTAGTGGGACAGAAACGAGGGAAACTGACGTAAGAAGGAGAAAAAAGAGAGAGAGAGAGAGAGAGAGAGAGAGAGAGAGAGAGAGAGAGACAGTCTCTCAACGAGCGGAACTGTTGCGTACTAGAATATCTATAGATTTCGATCGTACAATCAATTGACTGGCTCTCTTAACGGGACGGTGTTATATAGAAAGTTATTTTTTCGCGAATATAGTAGACTTCAAAAGCAAAAATCTTGAAATTTGATTGTGAATTTTTTCTCACAAAAAATGATGATTTTATATCGCGCGACAGTTTGAGCAAAATAAAAAAAAACTTGTCCATTTCCTGCTATGCATATTTAAAAAAAAAAATAAACTACAAATGCTTTAAAAAAACTGCATATAATTAATATTTGCTATCACATCTTTCACAATGAGATTCGATGGAGGTTCAATCTCAGTCATGTGTTTTCAATCAGATGCAACATCAATTCACGCAACATCTTCCGATGTGTTGATAACGAGTATTCGAGTCGTATTTCTTTTTTGTTCCCTTTTCAACTTGTTATTTCTTGTTATCTATCCGAAAACACACTAATAAATACAAGGGCAAAATCCGTTAATGAGATAGTGAGAAATATGAAACGCGCTTAAATTACATCGTTCAAAGTAAGTCGATTGAGACTGTGATTACACTGTAGAGAAATGTTTTGTATTATGAACCAAAAGTTTTGTTGATATATGCTCAAGAAATTTATTTAGTTGCTGTAAACAAATATGTTATTTGCTTATATCTTGTTAAGTCGTTTTGGTTTAGAGAACAAAACAGTTCTCTAAACAATTCTTATTTTTCAATTTATTTTTACAGCAACTAAATAAATTTCTTGAGCATATATCAACAAAACTTTTGGTTCATAATACAAAACATTTCTCTCATTGTCAGTGTATGCTAGTTGCCAGTATAATATTTGAAGAACATATTAAATAAAAAAAAACATTGATAAAATAGATTTAATACAAAAAAACAAAAGATTGTCTTGATTAAACTTGAAATGTAATGTTTGCACTTAAGAATGTAAGATTTTATACGTTTAAATATGAATGGGAAAATATCTGAGGGTCAGCGGGTTCTCAAGAGTTCAGATCTTCAAATCTTCAAGCCTTCAGAATCTCAGATTCTCAAGCTTATTTAATGGTTTAACGATGTTACGGTGAAATCAAATCTGTAAAGTTGGTGTTTCAAGATTTGAATTTTAAAAAAATTGTGGTATTTAATCGTCCACAGTTTCTCTACATTTGTTCATAAATCAGAAATAATCGGTTTCTGACCATTTTACAAAAAAATTAAAAATGAATAAAATTTCATCGTTAATACAATGGACAATCAAATGCCGCATTAATTTTGTAAAAAATTCGTATTTTGGAGTGCCAATTTTACAGACACACCCCTCTCTCTCTCTCTCTCTCTCTCTCTGAAATTTATAGTGTAATTTTTTTTCCTTCCGAAAAACCGATTTTTCGATTTTAAGAGATAGAAATCGTGTTACGCATCGCACGCGGACGATCGGCGCTTTCTAGAGCAAAGGGTTTCTCCGGAGTATCCACATTTCTCGGACGATCTCGTAACTAAGATTGTAGATGGCACGAAGAGAAATCCGGGTGATTTATATCGCGCGGAGAAAGAAAGACGACACAGAACGACGGACTCGCGTCGACGACGCGTTGCGCCGGTAAGAAGCGCTCCGGCGAGAGACGGCGCTTCGTCACCGCGCGACGGCTCAGATTCATGTAGCATGAGAGTGTTTATAAATACGGGAAGGCGGGCCGGATTTGTCAAGTCGGCGCTCGTTCCTGCGGCTCTCGTCCGAGACGAGGGACACGTGTTACAAACGAGCAGAGAGTGTCGCCGAGAGAAAGCGTCGGCTTTCCGTGATTTTCGATGCCCGTCGTGCCGACAAAAACGGAGATCCTCCGCCACCGACTCGTTTACTTTGAACTTGGAGATCTAATATGGGAATCGATCGTCTTCTCGCGCGCGGACGACAAGGATCCGAATATATATTTATCTACGTGACAGATCTCCGAAGCACCTCTGTAAATTAACGAGCGTAGACTGTGTTTTATTTTATTTTTTAAATATTTATAAAGAGACGCACACTGTTTCCAAGTGAATTCCACGAGAGCATTAAATTCGCGATCTCACCCTCCGATATCTGACGGGGGAGATATCCCCCTCCCCTCCCCCGCGCGCGCCTTATTATCGCCTAGGTTTATTTCGGGGACCAAGTTAGCGCTGCGCGCACAAACGTTTGCGGTCATGTTTGTTCAGCCCTGATGGGCAACGTAAGCCAGTTTGATGCTTGGCTGCGCCGATTCAACCAGATACCAGGCGAACAGTCGCGAGGGTCGCCGTGTAATACGCGATTATATGGGCAACCCCTTGAACAGGGCTCTCTTGATACCCGACGGGGGTAAACGAACATGGGGGGAGGGGGGGACCTGGTACCCGTAAGCCGACATTTCAGGAGGGGGCGAAACGCAGCAGTTAGCAATTTCGATCATCCGAACTAATTGGAACGCACGGTGTTTGGATATATAAACGAACGATTACATTTTAACATAATCAAAGATCGCGTACGTCGCGCGTAACATCCTCCCCCCCCCCCCCCCCCCCCCCCCGATGATAATCCGAGACGAGAGAAGGCGAACGAAAATTTTATGTCTACGCGCGATCCGCAACACAAGCACGGCCAATCTGCATACAATCACGCATCCGCATACAGATATTCCATTATTCCTAATTAAAAATGAAATCTCGTGAAATTGATGGCCGATCCTCACCGGCCGCGTTTCGGTGAATCTCGTAACCGTCCGTCACGCGGCGAAATTTACGACGGTAATACGAAATTCAGGGTTATTATTCCGCGGAATGTTACGGTGCCATGAAACACACACACACACACGCGCGAGCGCGCAGGGCGCGCGCATCTCGAAACGGCATTTCGTCCGGCCATAAACCAATAAAACGATCAGGCCTTTCGGCGTTTTGTCCGACCGTGTTGCGCGGGACATCGCGCGTACTCTCGTCTTTTTGTTTCCCGACAATAATGATCGGCTAACAAACTGACTCGCAGGGCGCTATGCGAAACAAGGAAGAGGGATTTACGAGCTGTTACATGCTCGCCGAGACCCGTGTAAGTAACCCGTTGAAACCTAGGTTGCTATCCGTCCGATTCGTCGGAGCTGATTTATTGGAAAACGCATCGAGATGTAGTTTAGAGCTTGTAATCTAAAAGAACGTCCGCTTGAAGAGCCTATTTCTAAATTCTTCTCTTCTTCCAACATAAGAATTGTAATGCGTGTACCGAGAGAAAAATATAGTTACGTTTGGCTTCAACCACAATTTTATAATATTTCTAACAATAAATATGATTTATATTCTTGATTATATAAATATATAAATTAAATATATACAGTTTATATAAAAATTATATAAATGTATAAATATTAAAATTGATTATATGATTATATAAATTAACTTAACTACATGCGTCATTATGTTAACCATAATTATCGTTAGAAATATGATAAAATTGTAGTTGAGGCCAAAAGTAACTATATTTTTCTCTCAGTGTGTGAACTTATCGAGCCTTTCACGGCTCCGCGGCATAATTTTTAATAATTTAAAAAAATAAATAAATTCGAGAATACTTACTTTGCTGGGAAATTCTCTCGCGTAAAATCCATAGTGCAAAGTTTCCATCTTCTTCCGCCAACTGAGTCTTCTCTATCTCGCGTTTGCAAATCCCACAAGTTCTCATTCCGCTCTTTTGTTCGGCTCTGAGGAATACACGGACTGGCCGCCCGATGTGACGTACGATTTTGCGCGGATATTAATTGCGCCGTTAACAGCATCCGCCTTTTTACCCCTGCGCAGCCAAGCGGCCCGTGTAAAGGAGAATTATTGCTACAGGAAATTCAATCAGAGCGGCCGCATATATCCCCGTGGCGACCCGGTCGCGTTGATTTTCCACCGCATAGGCAGGGAATTCCCTTCGCCTTCCTTCCACTTCTCTCCACGCGTCTACTACATCGCGATATCTGCGTTAAGGCCACTTACATTGTGCCCGCTTACAACGCGTTGCGGGCCCTCTGTGTGCCCAACACGCGTAATTACGCGCAAAAACTGATAAGATCGATCTGTCGTTATCATGACGATCACCCTTCGATCTCCCGTGCCGTATCGATTCATCGGAGGAGGCGCGCCTCGGTGAGAGGGAGAGAAAGAGAGAGAACAAGCGTGCCCATTCAATCAGGGTGAGAATGTGTTCTATGAAAGGATTGATCGGTTCGTTAGCGCGAGAGGCTCTCTGCAATATGGAATTTTGGCGAATGCAGGCAATCGATGACATCTACGATCGAGAAGATACGTAGAGGCTGAACGGTGGGAATGGCGAAGGTTTGAAATTTACTGAGATTCCTATAATCGATTTCACTGATTTACGACGACCACTTGGTTCTAGATTCTTGGCGAAAACAAACGAATCTGATTTATTCATATCTGAAATCCACGAAATACGTCTAATTACGTCGACGATAATATAATAAAAATGTTGACAAAAATATTAATTTAAATTAAATTTTTTTTTTAAATACACGAAGAATTTACTAATATTACTGACTTTAGGGAATGTGCTCTATTTCATTTAGAGAATTGAATGTATTTTGAATCCAGCTGATACCTACAATTTTTTTTATTAAAACTCGAAATCATGTTACATCATACTCGCCGTTCTACTCTAATCGTTAATAATCAATCATTTTCAAATATGAGCAACAAATTTCTTTTAAAATTCGACGTGTTACCTTGACATTTTCAAGAAACAGCAGCTAATTCATCTTTAAAAGTCAGGAACCAAACTGGTGGAAACGTTCCGAGTCACATCTCGTTACATGTTTCGTTTCTTCATCAAAGTCACCTTCTCGAAAACTGGATTCCCGATCCCATACGACTTCCCTATAGATATACCTGCTCTCGGAGCCGTGTAGGATGCTCGATATACCTGTCTGGGTCTTTGCCGGAATAGGTACGTCGTACAAAAGCGTGCGGGGAGGCTTATTGGGGCGGACGGCTCATCAGATAGCGCTTAGAGGTGAAATCTCTCAAAGAGCCAGCACCCGTGCCAACTTGGCGTACGCGAGCGCGTAAAGTATGTATATGTGTGTGTCGTCCGTGCATGCGCGAGTATGGTAAACGTAGGTAAAACGCCACGCGACCGTGGGGCCAAAACTCCCTGTCGACCTAAAAGCCCATAGTTCGCACTGGTCGTAGATGTCCGACGGATAAGGCAAGTTGAATTATATTCACCGGTGTACCACCGGTACCTATCCGGATGAGTTTCAGGACCGGAGAGATAAAGTTAATAGCTTTATTAACTGTGGGAAAGCCGTGAACACGGAGGACACGTCTCTCACTCTGTCTCCCTTCCGCCTCCCTGGTCCTGTTTAGCTGCGTCTTCGTGTTATTTCATTCTTTCGAGCGAGGAACACGGACCAAATGGTGACGATGAGTTTCATCTGGCGGTTTGGATGTTGGCTCTTTCGACTGTGGGCAAGAGAAAATGGGCAAGAGCTGAGCACTTTGTAAACGTACAATATAAAACTCGAAGAATTTTAGAACAAAATTATTTTTAAACGTCTTCATTAATAGTTAGTTATAAATGCAAAATGTCATGTAAAGTCCTCACTTTATTCTTTCAATTTTCTTTTTCAGTTAAGTTTCTTAATTTATTTATACACTGAAAATGATTTAATTAAAATCTGTAAAGTCTGTTTCAACATATATCTTAACATTAAATTGTAACACTAAAATCTACCTTGGCTATTAGCGTTTTTATTTTTAGTCTTTATTTGACTTTTAATCTGTTAAACCTTTGAAACAATTTTAATTTAATTTATTTAAAATCATTCAAGCTTTCAGAAAAAAAATATAATAATACGAATAATATGAAAAATGTTATCTACGATTAAAAAATCTAAATGCTTTGAAATAGTAAGGAAAGCATTCGGAAAATTTATAATAAATTAAACAGCGTAACAATTAAGCAGGAAATACATTTCAGAATGAGAAGAGCTTTAACGCGTCTAAAAGCAAGAGGTATATGTATAACGATGAAAGATCCACGAAAGAGGATGCGAATTTGCCATGGCGACACAACTCTGCAAGGGGTTGTAAATCGCGGCGGCGCGGCGAGTGAACGATGCCCCCTTTAGCCTTTTCTTCTTTGAGCATTTCGTGTTCCTCCTAAACGCGAGAATAATCGTTATAACGGTAGCACTCGTAGATTCTTTTTCTCCTAATCCAGCCATTTGCTGGCTAAGCTACAAAAAGGTGTCCCGCTTAAATGTCATTATATCCTGGCGGCCGGCGCGCGGCTCGTTCTCGTCTTTTCGGCACGGGAGAGAGTTGTGATCCCGGATAATCTCTCACCGCCGGAAACTAGAAAATCGCCAGCCATCTCGCGTAAACCCCCCGACTGGTTGGCTTATCAATGGAACGATTCTCCATTCTAATTTTGTTACCAGGTGGACCAAGAATCCTGTTCCGCGTTAAGAAAATTCCTGTGCGCGCGTGCTCGCGGAAACCGATCGTTACAGTCTTTTTCCTTTTAAAGAAAGAAAGAAAGAAAAAAAAGATTAGCGCCGGTATGCAAAGCCTCAGTTATTAAACCTCCACCCGCCGCGCAACGATTCCCGGCACGCAAGTCGTGTAACGCATAAATTATAAATTGTATGAAGATTAGGATCTCGTAGATTGTTGCACTTTCTTCCTCATGGAGTTGCAAGTTGCCCTGTTCGCTTGTATCCGGCGAACGACAGGCTTTTCCTATCTCCGTAAAAGTTCCCCCTTCACCTTGCGCCCCTTTTTTTTCGCTAATACCAACTAATACTTATCTGATGATGACTGCGCATGTTTAGGTAAAGCGATAGAGGCGCGATAAAATGCGCGCTCGCGCAAGCGTGCCTGTTTTCCCCGCCACGAAAAATTCACTTCTTTCACGAATTAATGGAATAGTTTGTTTGGCTTCGGGCAGACGATCTTATCGACCCGGCAGACCATTTTTTTTCTGCTTGGGATCCCACGTGGAGCGCGCGCGCGCGCCCGCGCTGCTCGCGATTCTCAATTTTCACGGCGTGGCAACGGGGCGATCGGTCGATCGAGACTGGGAGGAAGTGGAGAACCGTTAAAATGTAAACGGAAGGGGGATGAGAGCGTCATAGCTGGTAATTCCGATCTTTTGATTCGCGAGGAATTACACGTATGTTACGTGGCGGAATGTACAATTCTCGAGAGTGCCTCGACTTCCCGAGGGTCTCGTATTAAGAAATCGAAATGTTAAAAAATCTCAGATTCTCCTATTTGAGAATCCAAGGAATCGGATGATTTAAACATTCTGAATATATCAAGAAACGACGCATAATGCTTGAGAAATCGATGTCGAAAGGTTTACAAATGTTAGAAATATTAATGTTAGATGACTAATGTTAGAAAGTCTAAAGGCTCAAAAATCTGAAAAGAATTATAAACGTTGGAAAAAATGCCGATTGCGATGAAAACCAAAACCGTGTAATAGTTTTATTTATTTATTTTTTTTTTAATGAACACGCTTAATCAGTTAATAAATCGTGCTGATTGAATGGAGATTCGTCGAACACAATGCCAGATTTGAAATATTGAAACGCATGTCTTCCCGTGAATGCATCGTATTGTGTTACGCTGTGATTAATAATTTGATACAATTGCATGTAACGTAATATTTAACATTTATCAATATAGATTCGGTATAAACAGAATTTATTTATTTGTATAGTTTAATGCTTCGGTTATTTCCAGTTTGTCTAATTGTATCCAAATTATTATTTCCAGTTTGTCTAATTGTGTCCAAATTATTACGTCTCTCGTAGAGAATGGTTGGATTTGTTAATTACGATATATGTTTATTAATACTTCCTTTAAAACAAAAGATTTATCATTTTTGCACAGATCATTTTTATCGTTGCCCAGATGTTTAATGAGAAGAATCGAATTCGAAGGAATAAGAGATCACTGTCCGATATCCTCTCGCACTTCTGCCATCTCGAGCGACGCTTCGATGCCATTTTTTATTTGCGGTCTCACGCGATGTGCAAACTACAGCGATTCGCACAAGCAGGTGATACAGGCCGAACTCGATGATGATCGATCGGCGAGGCAGATACAGTGCCGGGCATACATAAGCGGGGCTGTTATTTAGTTCTCAGGATGTAAGCAGTTCCCCGTTCCCAGCTCGCCGATGTGCCAACCGCATTCATTAAAAATCCGGGATCTTGTTAAGTTCCCGTGGCACCGATCCGGCAAAGCATGTCGAACAGTCGTTTGTTCTGCGCTTCGTAACAATACCTGAATTAATCAACAGCTACTAGCTCATCCGTGAGCGTCTCGCGTACACACTGGTACACCGGAATCACACTATTTTCACTATCCGGCATTAAATATCTCGGCAATAAAATCTCGAGTACAAGTTTTGAGACTTATGAAGTCTGATTTTGGATTTAGATAAGAATAAGAATAAGATCAGAGAACGGCGCGCGGAGAGCGGTGGGGGGAGGGGAGGGGAGAGGGGTGACGAATTCGTCTCCCCGACGTTTTAATCTGATCGGTGCCGCATTATTTATTCAAACTTTTGTCTATTAAATTACGTATCACATATCTAATACGATCTGTACGTAATACCTGTCTTGACCTACTCTCGAGCTCGAGAATACTGAATTATTCACAAATTTACCTTCATTCTGGAACGCTATCGATGCTCGCTGCGATGCTCTTTTTTTAGCGTTAGGCGAGCTATAAATATCTGTCATTTAGTTGCATTCCACGGGGGCACGGTTTGCGACGAATTCGACAACGGTCAACGGAACGACCGTTGATTCCTAAGAACGCGCGTACGCGCGTAAGGCTCGCATGCTACCTGATCGTTTAGTATTAATCGCGTATCGGTTTTGGCAGGTGGTTGCCACTCACACACCGGATAATCATCTCCGCGCAGTGACCGGAACCTGATCTCGTCCGTGCAAATGAATAATTATGAAGTCCACCGTATGTGCCCACCGCGACAAGCGTATCGTCCGTTGGGCGCCGCCTAAATGCGCGATTAATGCGCGCGAAATTTACCCTCGTGTTCCGCTTAAGCGTACCTGCTTGCGCTATTCGTGCAAGAAGGCTACACTGAGAGAAAAGTTTTGTATTATGAACCAAAAGTTTTGTTGATATATGCTCAAGAAATTTATTTATTTTAGTTGCTGTAAACAAATGTTATTTGCTTATATCTTGTTAAGTCGTTTTGATTTAGAGAACAAAACAGAATTGTTTAGAGAACAAAACTTGTTTTGTTCTCTAAACCAAAACGACTTGACAAGATATAAGCAAATAACATATCTGTTTACAGCAACTAAATAAATTAATTTCTTGAGCATATATCGACAAAACTTTTGGTTCATAATACAAAACATTTTTCTCAGTGTAGTCGCAACAGTTGTCCGTAATACAGTTTCATGTTATATAACACGTATATTGATTGTTCCTCTTTTATATTTATCGTCCTTCTTGGAGTATTATAATTAAATTAAGCTTGCAAAACAATCGATAACGCACATGTCTTTTATTATTTTAGGATTATATCTGTTTAAAAGACAAGAATTCGCGTGGTGATATTAATTTCTAATACGATCAAAAAATTTTAGATATTTTTTTGATATAATCAAATTAATAATCTTTTACTTACTCTCGCTTTACGAAATTATTTTTGTGAATCGATTAAATATCTCCGGACATTTCGCAGAATTTCCGCTCCCGAGATTACGGTCTTCCGGAAGCGAGGTAAAAAAAAAACGGCTCGATAGATCTCTGGGACAGTTTGTGCAGCCTCATGTTGATACTACGTGTATCGCCTCTTCGTCACGGCGCGTCACGGCGCGTCACGGCGCGGCAGGTGCCCCGCGATGCGCTACGTGGTACATGGTCCGAGCCAGTCAACGAGCCGTCCACGTAGCTTTTTTAATAGAAGCCTTTATGGGGCACTTAATACGGGCAATTTCTCTTTGATGCCCGCTATTCGTTCTATCGAGTCACCGCGTGCACCGACCTTTCCTTCATTCCCCGAAAGAAGAAGCTATTTAATTGCGTCCGCTCGTCGTAGACTCACCTTCCCGATGTGCAAATCGTTATTCTATTTATTTGACGTTAAGCCGGATTACCTAGACATCGCAAATTTCCCTGATATAACCGATAGATCAATGCGAATTATGTACTTCATCTGGAAAGTCTGCCGAGTAAATGGAATTAGGAAGAAAGAGTAAAACTAAGTATATAGTAAAACTAAATATACAAACAGTATATTTTCTTTGTATTTTGAATGTGAGGGAAATCTTGAACAAATGGCTCTTTACACTGAGAGAAAAATATAGTTAATTTTGGCCTCAACCATAATTTTATAATATTTCTAACACGAAATATGATTAACTTAACTATATGCATCGTTATGTTAGCCATAATTATCGTTAGAAATATTATAAAAATTGTGGTTGAGGCCAAAAGTAACTATATTTTTCTTTCAGTGTAGATTTTGAATTTTCCTCAAGCGTTCAGAATTGCGAATCCTGGTCCTTAAAAATTTTTTAAACTGTGCTTTTGCACTCGAGACGTTCAGACAGAGTTTTATGTTTCCGAAAACTTTGAATCTTGAAATCCTCGCGAGCAATTCATCTCCCAGCGCGTTGCAGAGTCCTGTCGCGTTTAAAGCACGTCAGATATCGCGTCGTATTATAAAACGGCAATTAACTCCGCGGTAATGCCATGCATACTCGCACACGATCCGCTCACGCCACTTTATTATACATCGACGAGCGCAACGCAACGACTTGCGGCACTTGAGGCTGGCTTGGAATATCCGACGGCTGATTTTCCGCGTTATCGCGGTTCCCTTCCGCAAGGGAAAACTGACGCTAAGACTACGTCATGAATCACATTTTAAGCAACAAGTTGCGACAGAGATATTTGTGTCAGCGGCCACCTGCTTAATTTTAACGATCAGTAAATCTTCACCATCGCCGATAAATCTTTTCATCGTAGCTCGACTATTATTCTCCTTGTCAGAGCTTATGAATTTATACGCGATCTGTGCAAAATATATCCGAGATATGACGCTAGACTTTGGCGAACGCGCGATTTTTCGCTGAATTCATCATATACTCATAAAGATTATCGGGTTTACAAGGTAACGTATTAAGAAGCGGGAATTAAGAAAATACACTATTTTATCGGCCGTAATGTACGAGGGACTTATCTCCCTTTAAAACCACCATATTGGGATACTCGAAGCCACTCTGAGTGCCGCGTACACTCGCTTACGCGGGTACCTGTTACATTTTTCTCTGCTTAATTGCATGCGCATTCGCGTCGAGGACGGCCACCGTATCGCGAGGCATGCGTAAGCGGTAGGACGAAAAAGAAAGAGGAAAGAAAGTGGGACCGCCGTATTATACCGACGTCCGGCTTATGGCTGGGAATGGCAAAAAAGGGCGGCGCGAGCCCCGCCGTGTGCGTGTGCGCGACCGCGCGCCCGCGCGAGCGAAAATGCCGAAGCATAATATAACAGTTTTATTCACGGCGGTCAATGTAAATATGCGAGATTATGAGCGCCGTGCAGCCCGAAACGTACAACCCTAGGTGCGCGTTCGCGACGCGTTTGCGCCTAATTCCGCGAGTCCTCGGTCCCTCTCCAGCGGACGGACGGCAGAAATCGCGTGTGGTTATGCAATGTGTAAGGAAGTACAAAAATATGACGCTTCGGTTCAAGATATTGTTAAAATTATGCTTGAGAATCACGTTTCATCAGTAGAATATGTTAACTTTTTTTAAATAGATAATTAACCAAACACTCTCGAGATTAAAATCAATGAAATATAACAATGAAAAATGGGCTTTAAAAATCTCATTTTTTATTGTCACTTCTTTCAGTTGGAACAGGATTATTAATTTGAAAATAGGGACAAAATTAAAAATTCTAAACTATGTTCAATCTTTTTTTTTCTCTAAAAGAAAATATGCTATAAATACGCAGAGAATTAAATCTGATCGTAGATAAAATGAATATTATAAGAAAAATCTAACAGATACCGCGTTTATTGTATATTCGTTAAATTATAACAGATATATAATTGATAATGCATCTATATTCCCGCGTATGTCGCTTATCTCAACTTTCGCGTCTTCGAGATGGGATCTTGACGCCCACGGGAAAGGAAACAAATATACGGCCCGTACTTCTTAAAGCCGCGCTAGTTAATCGCACACAACGCAGGTAGCGCGGAGTCACATCGGGCCATAGAGAGCTAATCGCGATCGCAGGTGGCATGGGAGACTGCGAGCCGAGAGACGAAGAGATTCGCACCGAGCCCCGGATCCCACATACCCACATAATCCCGTTCAGCGTGCACACCTATCGGGCGCGTCTTCGCGATCCGAGTCGCCTCGATGCGCCGACACGCTGAGGGATGGACGACCGCGTGCGTGTCTCGCGGCAGTTTCCCCACGGGATTCGCGATTCGCCCGAGATTTAATGTGGAAGGAAGCGGGCGGGATCCGCGGGTGATATTTGCCGTGTGTTTTACATCGGCGTGCAAGCGAAAGAGTGCGATCGCGCGTCCGCAATTTACGAAGAGCACACGCTCCGCGAATATCGCATTCGTAGACTTGTATAGATAGAAACTGCGCAAGACAATAACAATGCAATCCATTAGTAGAGGAAAACGATAATGAGTCAGACGCTTTTCTAGTCTGATTGTCCAATTTTCTTGTCCAGTCGATAGAGAGAAGCAAAGGGAAGATGCGATCTTTCTTTGTATTTAGAAGAAATATAGACTATTCTCTCTTTTTCGCTTCCATCTTTTATCTCTCGCTCTCACTCTTATATTCTTATGTTTCCTCTGTGTTTCTACCCAACGAATTGACTTCCGCGTGTGGTAAGGCCATACGGAAAGTAATAAGATTTAAATAATATACGAATCGACGATCACAGCTGAGAATTTAGTAATGCTAATTTTACATTTTTGACAATTATGGATTATGATTAATTGCGATTCATTACTTAAGTCTTACGATTCAGTTTTCCTCGAAGACTACAAAAACCCATACTAATACTGTTTAAGTTTTATTACTTATTCATGTGCCATGACCTTAACATTTGTATTAGAATATATTAAAGATTGAGAATTAAGAATTGAATATTCAAATAAAACAAACGGATTAAATTAACGAGTAAAGTAAAAAGCAGGTTTTTTTGTAGGCTTTGAGAGTATAATTAACAGTGCAGTTATATCAATTCTTAATTCCTAATAAGGTATATAATTGTAAATCGGATGTTTCGGCTCTGCTTTGAAATAGTTAAATAATAATTAATTAAAATTAAATTTATCTAAAATATCTTAAATTTATCTTGATGCAGTTCTAATTTTCAGTTTGCAATCAATACGTAAACTGACACGAAAAGATAACTTACGAGTTTTCCGTGTCTCCCGCGACGTTCCGAGATCGAAGGTGTCGCTCGATCGCGCGACCAACAAAGTTCGCTGAAAGTTGCGCAGAATAGAATATTATCAACAGCGAGCGCGGCCACCTCCGCACAATCAGATGAACGACAGGATATCCTCGGCATACAGATGCCAATCCAGATAGCGCCTAAGCGTGTGTTTTATAGAAATGTCTCTTCTGAATTCCCCTCGAAGGGAAAGAATCCCGTTTGCTGATGTACACCTTCCGCGACCGGGGGCATCCCGTCTGCATTTATATGAATGCGTATTACAAGTGCAAGCTCGTATAAAATGCAAACGCGCGGAGGGACACGGTTCACACTGCCGTTTAATAGGAAGCCGCGAACTAGATCGGTAACTCCTGGCAGCTCGTATTTATAGCCCGCCGCGGTCATGAAGGATGGCTCGCACATAAAATTAGCGATACACGTAATTGTTATCGCTTGTAACGCTTATATTCCGCACCGGACGGCGGCCGCGATAGCGGCTAATGTACGCGCGCCTTTCGTGCGAACCCGCGCGCATTTTATAATAAATGGAAAACAGTGCAAGTGTTCCCCCTAATGTGCACGTACATATCCCGTAAGTTTGAACCTCAGAACTTGTGAATCTGGAATAAAAATCTCCCGACTTCAAATCTCGAGATGGGGTGCTCGTGTTTCACGCGTTCGCTGATATTACTTGTTAAATTTCAAATCTCTAAAATTTCTTCTCTTTTTTTTTCTTCAAGTATTAAATTATTTCACAGTTCTCATATTAGATAAACAAAAAAATTTCATTTTATATCATATGTAAATTATTGCCGTTATAAATTTCTCCCTGCGCTAACAAGTGGAAATGCGAAACGATCGGGAAGTGCAAATTTTAGCCTGGTCTTCGTTCTATCGTGAATGGCCTGCACGCTCCAGCCGCTTTTTGGGCATCGATGAACACGCGGCTGCTCGCTTTTGGATAAAGAGAACAATTAAGGAAATGCCGACGTCCAAGCGAGAAGCGTGCGGCATTTTTGTAAACGATAATAAGCAACGCGTGTCGGATTCCCGAGAAGCTGAATAAATTTGTTGGTCCCGTGGTTCGCAATTACGCGTCGCCGTTTCATTTATCGTCGGTTAACCCTCTCTTTCCAAGTCTAGCCGTACAGTAACATCGTTAAGCATACACAGAAAGCGGAAAACGACTTATTAGAAGCATCGGAAGTTATAAAACTCACAGCCAAGTAAACCTGCTTGGAGTTTGACAGTGTTTAAGAAATTAACGATTTAACGTTCGTAAAAAAAATAAATTTTATTTATTTATTAAACTCATTAAAAAAAATGATAAATTATATGAGAACCGGCCATTTTCTGTAAACATATTAAATCTAATGATAGAAGTAAATATATTAAATCTAATAATACAAAATTAAAAATGTATATGTTGCATTTGATTATAATAGAGATTAATAAAAAAATCTGGTAGAAAGATCGACGTGCATATTGCGAGATGGTATCATGCGGCTAGTAAGAGATTTAATGTTAAACACATTGCAATTAAATCTCAAATTAAATTGTCGGGAATAATTACAGCAAAGGTTTTAATTCGAAAAGGAGATTCGGCTAGGAGATAAGGAGAGTGAATAGAAAAATCATGAAAAAGCAGGCGATGAAAACGCGGTCGGCTGTCATGCGTTTAATTACCAATCAGAGACGCCAGGTTATCGCGTGGTTGATTCCTGCCGCAAGTTTCTGCCGACTTCCTATGAAAGATAAATACAGGGTGACTCAAAAAACGAGTCGTGGATTTAATGGTAAAAAGATGTTCTTTGATAAATTCGGATATTAGCTTCTCTTCTCTCCGGCTTCGTTTTTTTAGGGGGCAAAAAATTTAATCAGTACTTTCATCAGTGAGGTATTTATAATTCAAGATGAAACTTGAAGAAGTGGAGTGTATCATCAAGAGCGCGATATATTTTTGAGGTTGGCATTCCTCTCAGGAAAAAAATTCGACAGAAGACTCACTCTTAAGAGATACGTTATTCGGCATAGTTTAAAGAATTTCTTATCCAATTTAAAGGCCAATAACATCGAAATAAAAAAGGATGTGTATAATTCTGATTCTTTCTTTACTGTTTACTGTTTTAATTAATAACGTTTAAAATATATCTCGTGAAGGAAAATTCCCTTGACAGAAAATCCTTGGTTCCAATGCGGCACTATGGGCTTCTCCGAGCCACCCAGTATAACACAATACGTTCACATAGCGCGTTCGCGGGACGTGCACGCGAATGTAACTAATGCATATTTGTTGGCCGTGCGTTAAGACGTGCCGGCCTTTTTATTATTATACATTGTTGCGCGCACACACAGCTGTACGCCGCTCGCATAATCACCATCAGATAGCGAAGCGCGATCCGTCGATGACAGGAACACGGTAGACGCACCCGAGCTGCTTCCCATTCTCGCGTTCATGCTCGGAAATTACCTCTGAAAATTACCTTCCTCCCTTTAAAGTCATCCCACCTCGGCTCTCGCCCCTTCCCACCACGGGCGATAATATGATGCGACGGACGGTGTGTCTGCTTCGATGACGCGCACCGGAAATCCCTTTGAAGAACGCGCACCAGAAGCGCTTCCGATCTTGATGAGGACTGAAGCGTGCAATGAGAGGTTTAACGTGCAAATTCTTATAAATTTATAGAGAACGTCTCGGTGATTAAAGGCTAAAATGAATCCTCGTACAATGAATGCCGAATACCTAAAACGTATGAATGGATGCTTTGAATACCTGAGAATTTATTTCACAAGAGTCGAGAAAGAGGAAGAGAGAGAGAGAGAGATAGAGAGAGATAGAGGCGAGAGATGGGAAAAGAGAGAGAGAGAGGCCCATTTATTAATTCATGAGATTTCATCCGCTTGTTCGCACACGCGAATTCGCCTCTCAATCTGAAGACGAAATTTGTACGTTTGGCCGTTACGCAGGCCGTTAGAATTCACGAACGCGCGAGCAGTGCTCGCCTAATTAATATCTGCAGTTAAATCTGGGATCTAGATCTGAACGAACCGCTAGCTCACCAGCCAACGTGTACCGGCTCCTTGATTCCGTTGCTCGCTGCTGTTGTTTCCAGCGTCGTCGCGGTGCTGTTCGCGTGTGAATGTTCACTGACCTGACCGGCTTAAGTCCGGCTGGATCTCTCTGCCAGTCCCTGGGACTGGCACAATCAGGGGATATGTTCCGATTCGTTCGCGTGTAACAAGACGCATGCTAATCGCACGACGAAAGTGCACATTTCAGTTCCGACTCTTTGAGTCCGAAAACAGTTGTCGCAGCTTCGCCATTCGGAGCTTAAATTTTCTTCTACATCGAAAACTTTCATGTTTCCCCGGGATCTCGGTCTCCGTATCCGGAGCTTGTAAAGTCCGGAGCTTTCTGAATTCCGTTTTTAAGTTTTAACGAGGACAAGCGAGGCGCCCAGAGTCAAGGGGTGAAGCGCATCAGGGACAGATCGTAAAAATGTTTCTTCCCAACGTTTTTCGTTCTTTCCCATGTGGCGGCAAACAAAAAAAAGGAACGACCGATACACGCTCCGCCCGTAGATTTCACGGTACAGCTGCAACGAGGCGGTTGTAGACGATAAATCCTCGCCGCGGTTGCAGCGGAAACGCGCGGATGTATATCCTGCACGGGAGTAAATTCGCGGCGCGAACGAATCGCAACGATTGCACGCGATAGCTTTTTCTAGGAGCGAGCTATCGTCGGCGACGAATCGAGGGGAGAAATTTAGGGACACTTGTTTAACAAACATGTAATTTTTTTTTCTGTTGGATTTTACGATAATAAAATTCTCTCCACTTTGGATTTCAGTCTGTTTATATTATTTGTCTCTCGTTTCGATTTAAAGAGATGAAAAGAAATCACGGATTGACGATCAGAACGCGTTCTCCGGCCTCGAAAGTTCGAGGAAGCGTTTCGGCCGCGAACCCTCATCGGCATCCGAGTGGACCTGCTGAAAAATTCTCCTGCGCAAAATTCGCGGTATAACACTCCGTGTAATATGTCGCCGACGATACGTCGTTCGCATACTCGGATCGGAGTTGCCGGTTACAAACGGCACCGCGCCGCACCCGCGGCATATAATCGCGGCAGCAACAAAATGTGGCCGACTCATTCAGCGCTTCTCAAACCAAGTGTGTGTTTTACGCACGGCGTGACGAAACGGAAAACGCGGCGACTCCGAGGAAATCAGTAAACTCGCTGTTTTACACTCGGCTAACTCAACTCGACCGAGTCTCCACCGGACTTTGCAGTACGCGATCTATCTTGAGGTCTTTAATCAGATCACATTTGCAGAAATTTATGCGGTTCGCGTAAAAACAATGCAGCTGATATTTCTTAGGAAAAGAAAAACATTAAGTACTTCGGCATTATTAAAAACATTATTAAATCTTATATCTTCAAATATGTATTTTGCATAAAAATTAATTGTGTCAATTAAATTTTTTTATTTAGAAGAACAAGTTGTTAGGAGAGATTTATTTATTGTTTCAGAGAGATATAATCACAGAAAAATTTGTAATATAAAACAACTTGAAGTGATCAACTTAAAAATTTCAGATTGTAATTAAAAAATTTTTTTGCAATTTAATTTACGTGATTGCAAGGTGCCGTCATGTGCCAAATACAGGCGACGTTCGCGCGATTTGAGTATCACTGCGCTATTGGGACCGCATTCCCACTACAGGGCCCGACGCGGCGTTTGAAGACTGCATTTAGAGCGGCGACGCAATGCAAGGAGATAACCCATATGAAGAGCTGTCGGTCCGACTGGCGGTTATGCTGAATAAAATGTCTGATTTGCTGTATTGCCACCGATTCCGATTCCGTGGGGCGGCACGATGACCAACATTCCGTGCGGCGCGTTTATGGGGGCCCTCCATGTCGATCATGGATGATCGCTGTCCTCCTTCTCTCACAGAAAGTCAGAGAAATGAAGAAAAAGAGAGAGGGAGGGAGAAGGAGAAAGAGTTGAGGGGGAAAAAGTGAGAAAGAGACGAAAGAAAGGCACATTGACTGAGAAAGGACGGGAAAACGCACGGCTACTCTTTATGGGATATTTAATAAGAAGCCTCATCGCCCAGCGGTGAAGTTAGATACAGAGGCAACGAGGCATCCGCGTCGATATACGACGATGATGCACGTTTAACTGCCACGGCTGTCATCGGGCATTACGTCGACGAAAAATACGACGGAGGGCCCCGAAGAGATCGGCGCGTTATCGTCGTGATTTGTGCACTCGCCGCTCGGGCTTGATGACGATGGCAATCGAGAGATTCCTCTTGATATCGAAGCGATACCGTAGGTGCAAGGATCTGAGTATCTAAAAATAATCAGGCTTATTAAAGCCCGTAGATTACAAAAAATAAGGAATAGAAAAGAAAAGAAAGGAAAAGAAATTTCTGCATTTTTTAAAGATTGATCGATTCTGTCATATTTTTCAAATATTTTTAAACTCTCTAGGAGAGAGATTGATGACTGATTGATAATTATCTACCTCCTACGCATCAAAGCGTCTAACATTAAAAAGTCGTTTTGTTCTGCCTCGTCGAAAGAGATACACCTTCCGTAGTTTGTTTTCGGGCAGGCTGGAAATCCAGAAAGCCCTCGGGGAAAAAATATGATTTCTGTGCGAGTCGGTGTTAAAGTTAGGGCGCGCACAGGTAACGGGGGCATCAAACTTTCAAGTCTCGGACGGCGGACCGGGCCCGCTGCAGGGGGTCCAGTCACGCTGACATGTTTATCACACTCGTTCCCGAGACTCGTGCCATGCGTTATGCGAGAGCTTTGTGTTATGTTGATGAGAAAAAGAGAGGAAGAAAAAGGGAAAGGGAAGAAGGGAGAAAGAAGGAGAGAGAGAGAGAGAGAGAGAGAGAGAGAGAGAGAGAGAGGGAAGGAGTCCATGAGGTTTCACGTTACTGGCGACACAATGACGTTGTACGTGTCTCTTAACATTTTTCATCGCCGAATGAACCGCGGGAAGATGCTGCGCACGGGATCTCGGGTGATAGCGGGATCTAGCACGAATATATGTGTTATACGAATACCGAGGACGCTGGAAAGCTTAAAAATCCAACAAATTGAGAGATCGGATGTACCGAAACGCGCGAGGAGACCGAATCGTCGCGATTAAAAATGTGAAAGGGTGTATATATATATTTTTTTTAAATTTCGCACGTCGCGTTTTCGCCGCAACGTTCTCTTTTTGCGCGCTGATCGAAGTTTCCTTCGATTTCTCAAATGCTCGAAAGCTCCAATTTATCTCTATTTCATTACCGCCGGACAAGCGGTTAATTGCGGATCACAGCGTCTGCAATTTCTCATTCATTATTTAAGCAGATTCGTGCTAAAATAATTTGTAATTTCGTAGGGCTAACAAAGCGAAACGGTTTATACAGTCACGTCAAGATCTGTCGATGCGCGCTCTTTCGCGTGTTCGTGTCCCTCGGGTGCAACAAATAAAACATTGTATTATTCATTTTCTTATCATCGTCGGTCATCTATATTCCGGTCGCGCGATACTGGCCGCTTATCTTTCTCCTCACTAAAACACTTTTCTAGTTCCTCCTTCGAGCGTTGTCTCGTTCCTCTCTGTCGATCAGATTCGTATAAATAGATATAATGTAATACTGCATTAAAGTCAAATTAACTGTATATTGCATCGTATAATTTGTGCATCGTGTTATTTGAAAGATGCTATTAATTTTATGTAGACGTGCACGCTAAAAGAGATTTATGATATTAATATTTATTTTCTTCTTTCTTTTTTAATACTTTTTTAATCTTTTCTTCGACCAGTTTAGAGTTATGTATGACTTTTCTTACAAAAATCCGATTGGATATTAACAATTTTCTTTTATATTTGTTAATATTTGGACAATTAAGACATCATTTGACTTTGACTAAGTTTGTTACATGCATTTAAGTCGCGAAGCATGGACTTCCAGGAAACGTTCACGGCCAGAATTCTCTCAAAGCGTAGTTATCTATGTGAGTAGATACGCGGGTATATTTCAGTCAATGATCTGTGACGCGAAAGACGATGCAGATAAGCCTTGACAGTCTTGATTCGAGATAATCGCACGTCTCTTCAAAGCTCGCGCACGCTTCATTCTTAGAGCCGTATTTATAGTCACATTTCCACCGTGAAGTTCAGTTAAAACCAGTTTTGAGACGTGTTACGATTTAATAGATGGATCTTGATATTCAATTTGATATTCGTCACATATTCGTCACATTTCATTGCATTTCAAGAAGCAAGGAATTCCGATGAAATATGTCTTGAAACATGATCCCAGTTCTCACTGTTTAAATCAGTTTTTGAGAAAGGATCGCATATGTAAATATATTATATATTTATAGTTTTTGAATTTCAAATTAGTTAGATGAGAATGATTACGTATTATCCAGTGATTCAAACTTGCGAAGAGAGATTGTGCTTAAATATAAATATACCTATAATAAAAATTGCCAATAATCTGATTAATTAAAAAATTATAAAAATTATTGATAGATTATTGATAATTTTTTGACACAATCCCTTTCCCTGCATTCTCAATTCAAGAAAATTCTTATCTAATCCAAACCTGAGAAGTTGAAAATACATGTAGAAATTATATCTATTAATTTTTTAGGGTTCTAATAATGTATAATTTTTAAACCTTTTTTTCAGGGTCATTGCTTTTAACTTATCAAGATAATTGGGACTAAGTCTTATTGTGTCAAGAATTATCCGCAGAAAATCTTCATATTTTTTCTTCGTATTACTTTTGCCGGAATACAAATATTTGTCGTTCTAAGTTTCTTATCTGTTCTTTTTTATAACATTTTGAAGCCTTACTAGAGATTCAATAACTATTGTATGTTTATTTAATAAAAAATGTTTTAACATTCCACAAACAAAATAATAGTCAACTAAGATCAGCTAAGTTTAGCTAAGGTCAGTTAAAATAGACGATCTCTTCTTGTTCAATCGCAATATTAGAAGATATATAAAAATATTTCAATTTTAACATTCTTAGAAACAATTTTCTACCGATTGCGCAATTTTTAGGCCATTTCTCCCTCATTACATGACATATAAACAAAAATGTAATAAGAAGTGATGAATAGAAATCCAATAATTGGCAAATCTGATATCCGCCAATAAAAATTCACAATTCTTTTTCCAACGGTTTATTTTAATTTACCTATTGCTCTTTATAATTGTTTTCAAAGAAAGCCACTTCTAATGAACTTTTGTTATCGTTCAATTCACGATTCTTTCTAGATCGGATGTTATGTCTATGTGTACTCGATCAAATTGTAAATTCACGATTACTCACTTATGTCAAAATAATCTTCACATTCTACACATGCGCGTACAATTATTAAATAGTTCGACATGATTTTAATGCAAGCGCGATTCCTTATTCGCATAGTCTGTGATATGCCCGCGAACATGTATATGTTGGTGTTTAATGGCTCTCAAGTGAAAAAGGGAGAGAAAGAGGAAAGAATATAAGGAAGAAGGGAAAGGGCGAGAGAAAAGGCCGGTCGTTAAAAAGGATTTCCCTACGATATATCTTCATTTACGCGCGATAAATAACTCACGTGTCCGCGCGTGTCGCGCCGCACTCTCGAAAAAAACTGTGTCAACGCGATGGTCGGTTTACTTTTCCGCTGTCCCGTCGAAGACAACTTGCAACGGAGTCATGTGCGAAAAACGGAGCTCTATACTGTTTTATCCTCGCACTTTCTCACTTTTCAGTGTCTAGCACCTTAGAATTCGCAATCTTAGATACATATAAATGTATGGAAAAAGAAGAGAATTGTCTTAATTGAAACAAAAATTCTTACGTGGTTTCAATGGAATGTAAAATATCTTGTTAGTCATATCTTATATTAGATACAATATCTCTTTTGTATCAAAGCTCTACACATTTTACGCTCATTCTTTTTCCTTGATCTCTCCCAAGGCCCAGTTACTTTCATTAATAGAATTATTAAAAGCTTATTTTAGCGATGAAAAAGCGAAGTACTAGATTATTTAACATCGCACACCCGCCTATTACATTGAAACGTTAAAACGACACTTATACAATAACACTGTTTAACGAGGGGTAGTCCTCGGCTCTCAAACACACTTTCCAGTGACGTTCATAAATAACAACCAGCTCCAACGCGAAAAGGGGGACGTAAAGGAAAGGAAAGGGAATGCCGGTCCGCGGGAGAGTAAGAGACATCGAGTTGTTCAAGTCACATCACTACCGGCCGTTTGATAAGGCCGATAAAGCGCATAAAGAATGCTTGTCCCCGCGTCTCCCCCCTGCTTCCCCCCCCTCTCGTTGGTATCTTAATGTCCGTGCGGCCGACCTGTCTTCCTCTCGCTCTCTTACTGTTAATCTTCCTCCTTCCTCGCCCTCACACTCCACACTTCCCCCCTTTTCACCCCCGGCCGCCTCTCCTCGTCGATGCCATAAATTATGCGACTGCAGCGTGTGTGCAGCTGCGCCGATGTGCCTCGAGAACGATCCTCCCGATCCTCTCCCGGTGTCGTACCGGTGGTCCAAGATCGAGAAAATCGACGCCGAACCGGATTAAGGGGGAGATTAGAGCCGGATTAGAGGCGGATGAGCTGAGAGTTTGGATATGAGATTAGAAACCGCGGAATTTAATGCCACGCAACACATCAGATCGCCACATGATTCTGAAGCGTGTCCTTTTATCAGGCAGAGCTCCTGTATACGTGCATTGTCAGCATGAAAGTTGCAAATAGAGCGAGGATTTCATTTTAAGAGATAAGATTCAAAAAGAAAAGAAAAAGATGAGAATTCATAAATGTCCAGAATTAATATTCATAATTATCTGTATCTGAAATTTATAAATATCTGTAGAAACTACAAAGAAACTACAAAGAAATCTGAAGAACCTACAAAATCTATGAAGATACTTATCTATAGAAGTAGATATCTATGTACACTCACAAAATTTTAAAAGAACTTCTCGAGATTAGAACTGTTTCGAATTAACTGAATTGGATGCGATAATCGTCGCATATAATAAATCTCTTGATTTTTATCTACTACACCTACCTAAATTTATCTGACTACATTTTAACATTCGAATATGTGTGCTTTTACAATCATTCGCCGAAAGGATAGCGAGACAGAAACGTAAACAAATATAATAGAACCGGGGAATTATTCGGATCTTTTGTACTTCGAAAAACGGACGACAGGTATTTCACGTGTTACACGTGTGGAAACGAACACGCCCCGCTGGATTTTTCACAGATGACAGGTGTTATAATGCCACCGTGAAAAGTCTCGGGGGCAGCTGCCATTTTATTGGGGTCGGCGACGTGTCGAAAAAACATTTTACGATACGAGTGGTTGGGCAGCGGATTCTGAATGAGAGTTTCCAGTTATGCTCATTTATAGTTCAATCGATGCGCACCGCGCCGCCGGTTCTCGATTGCACTTTATATATTCATCGAACCCGGGATAAAAGTCATAAATCCTGTGTTAGGAATGTGTCAACCGTAAAATAAACGATTATGCAGGGTGTATTGTAAATTTTACGTCTTTCTCGTGAGATATATCTATACACAGTTAAGGATGTACATTATGTTAGAATTTTATTCGTCAATAAACACTGTCGATGCAATCTGATATTTCCAATCTATAATTATATATCACGTAATTTCCTATTGTCTTACAATTAGTTTTATCAATGCAAATTGATTTGATTCTCGATTTGATTCACTTTTATATCTTTTTCTAATTTTTTTAAATTAAAAAAAAAGGAACTTAAAATGAGATTAAAATTAATCTATATTGATAGAAATTGATATAACAGTTAGAAATTTCTTGTACAAATTATTCTGACTGTGTGAACTTTATCTCGAGATGGTTGACCGGGAAATAAACAAGTAAATATCATCGGGAAGAGATATCGTTGACGTTTGCGCGCGTTTTCGTCGGCGTTACGCGCACTCACGTAACGCTCGGTCGAGTGCATCGAACGCGTTGCTGCAACCGCGTCGACGAGGATGCACTCGTCGCGAGGTGCGTCGGGAAGAAGTGCGGCGCAACGTCACCCTCTTCACTCTCTCTCTCTCTCGAGGNGCTGCGCATCGGGCTGGCGTCTGATTGATATACGGACTGTTAAGTGTTTGCAATAACCGACGTTTATATCCACCTCTAATACATCCAGCCATAAATAACTGGCCACTTCGAAGTCCGCCCGCAAAAGCCGTGCCCTCGAGAGATCGAACAAGGCACCAGCGCGAACGTCGAGTTCCTCTTCCCTTTTCGTCCTCTTTCGCCGTATTTGCGAGCTAACACTGGCTCGCGCGGATAAAAATAAAATGAATGTTTTAAACGTAAAGATGTGGATTACGTAAAAGTCTAAACCTCTCTAATAGATTGTAGACCTTATGACTTTTTGAAGATCGATCCCGGAAATAATAGAAAATGCTTTTTTTTATTCAAGTTTCCGAATCTATTAGTGAGCGATCTTTGATTTTGGAGATTGGCGAAAAAGCACAGCGGGAAAACACAATTCTGCAAAGTTGGAAAAAAATAGGCAGAGAATGACGGCTGGCTTTAGGGCTTACAAATGCGAAAGGATCCTTTAGAGATTGAAAATGGCACAAAAGGGCGTGACGACCCGTGTAAACGAGTGATTTCACACAAATTAACACAGCATGATCGTCTATTTAAAAGAATTTGCCACCGAACAAAGAAATCAGTAAGCTCCTGCACTATTTTACTCTATAAAAACCAAAAAGATGAAGAGCCTTCATGAACGTTTGTCGTTTTGTCGAAAAGAAAGATTAAATAAATCCTTTACGTTGTTTGATTAATTCATCACTTATTATAAACTATTGTATTTGTAATATACATAGTTTAAAAAATTTGCGAAATTCCCAAAATTTCAAATTTTCATAAATTTAAGTTATATAAATATTAAAAAGTTTAAATCTATTCACAGATATTAATTTATATATTTTCAAAGAATATATAAATAATTTAAAAAAATGTTATAACATACACAAAATTAATTATAAATTTTTCTACGATTTTAAATTTCTGAAATCGATAAATTTCTAGAAATCATGTACATAATATCTCTCTCGAAAATCTAACTAGATTATTGTCACATATCAACACTGACACATTTTTTTTTTGCGCAAGAGTGTACGGCTTAAGATGTCGGGGTTGGGTTAACTAATTTGATGTTTTATCAATCACGAGCTGCCACGTCGGCGGTTTCATTGCGACGGGGCTTTTTCTGGCATGATGGATGAATCCTGGAAGTCTGTAATATGAAACGGACGGGGTTCAGGACACACGTCCTGTCGCGCACGGGCTGATCGCATTGTTTATGAGATTTTTATGGAAGTAAAATATTGGGGGAAACACACGCACCCTCGCGATAAGCCGGATGATAAAACGCCATGGAAACGTTCCATTTTTTTCGCCTAAGCGGTCCGCAATTAGCCGCAGATCTAATTGCAAGTCCCTGGAAGAATTATCGCGGTACATAGCAATAATTAAAAATAGAGATTAAAAAATAAAAATTGGTTATAAAAAAACACATCACAGAGAAGATAACGAATTTTGATAGTTATATTAAATTGTTTTTATGTGCTTCATGCGCACAGTATATAAATTATTATACGTGTGGAATAGCAAACATTTTTGTGCCCCTCCTGCTCCCGTTTCTTACAAATAGCTATATTCTCAACAAAAAAAAAATCGTACGAGGGAGAGCTCGAGCTCAGAATATTGCCGCTTTCCCACAATAATAGCGCACGTGAGCACGTGGTAGGGCGTAGAACCTATTTTTTTACGAGTATCCCTTACACGTCAGATCAGCTCTCGTCAACGTGTCGTGTTACTTTGTACGGTGGATTTAACCGTCAAGCAGCTTGCGTCACAAAACAATTTTGAATCGCTCGCTTTCGCTCTTTTATTTTCATTTCATTTTGATTTTAGCTCCGATTCATCGCCGACAAATTATTTACATCATTAAACAATATATTCTATATATTTTATATTTACATTTGATGATACTCGAGATGCCATTAATTTTATTTGCAAAATATGCAACTTGTATTGTAAATTTTGCAATGTAAAGTTTTAGTGTAAAAATTTTATTAATTAATGATTAGATTAAGATTGATATTTTTTTTATATGTATATTTATTAGTGTAGATATGAAACCTACAGTATATGAACACAAGAATTAGAGAGGCATAAATTATGGGTGAATAATTAAAAAAACTTAAAATTAAACTTGTAAAGTCATATGACAACCATTTTCTACCTTTTAGTGTCGTCTGAGAATCAAAGCGATTTCGAAAGCTCTGTATTCAACGCGACGAGGGAGAACATCCGAGTTTCAGGATAAGGCTGAATTCGAGAGCTAAATCTGAAATAATAGGCGATTGGAGCCGGCAATTGGCCCGTGCCGGATTTCAAAGCCGGCGGCGGAAACGTGACGCACGCTTCGAAGTCGCGAATCTATCTTCGAATCTGACGTGCCTCGAATCTCGCTTAATTAATAGCCTTATAGGATCGCGTTGAAGGAACCCTCCTTCGATCTTGTGGAACTAGTCGGCAAAAGGGCACGTGCGAGCCACGTGTCGGTAAGAGGATATCCGTCCGTGCCGTCCTAAGAGGACGATTTCGATATAGGAGACGGAGGGAGAGAGGAATCGTTACTCTATTGCTACAAAATCTCACACAGGTGCCTTTCCTTCATAGTCAAATGAATTTCTAGTAATAGAGATCCACTCTTAATAGCTCATTTGTAGCCAAATATTTCCGGATCTCACAAATTTTCAGAATCTCAGGACTTTAATAAACGTGGAACACATTTAGATCATTTTCAAATATTTTCTATAAGTTTTAAAAATATTCTCGCATATTTTCTGAAATTGCGAGAAGCTTCTCAAAATTCTCTCAAACTTCTCAAGCATCCCTTGAAATCTTTACGGATCAAAATCCCTCTCGGAGAAATTCGTAGAGTGCAGTTTTAGAAAATTACTTTTCAAGTCGAAGGTTCTCAGTATTCTCACGAACTCAAGAAAGAGAGCTTTTTAAAAACATTTTTATAAATTCGCGAAGCACCTTAGATCCCCGTCAGAAATCAATTCAAGTTCGCCGCATCTTTCTCCCCTCGGGTTTTTTTCATCCTCTTCATCGGAGCAAGAACCGCTCGCAAAAAAGAAAGGCCCGCCGAGACATCGCGCATACTAATTTCTCGCAAACTGCCGGCCGGCGCGTCGAGTACCGCGTCGGCGCGAGTGGCTCGACGAGATTTCCAATTTTTTTCGCCGCCGTTTTGTCCGAGCCCTCGCGCGCGCACGGCCGGCAAAAGCACCGCGGCTCGCCGCGCAGTTTATTGCGATTGCGGGACCCGGCGCATACGAATCGCGCGCATTAAGTACCGCGAATATAAACGCGCGCGGAGTTCATTCTCGAGAACACTCATAGACGGAACGGCCGCACACACCAGCGGTCTCGCCCGAGCGAGATTTTGCATCGGGACGGCGCCAGACGAAGCACCGTTTTCGCATCGATAATTCTCGAGGAGCTCTTTGCGAACGATGCGTATAATGCACGCTGGAGAATTGATTTACGCTTCGAGCGATCGACCCAAATGATCGAACGGCCCAGGTTTCGAATATGTATAGATAACGAAACATTTTCGCATTGTGAGCAGTTAAATCGTTAATTATATTTATATTATTTTTTATTTGTATATATATTTTTTAATAAATACGTTATATTATATTTTATTTAAGAGTCCTTTTTCTCTTCTATATTCTCTTCTTAGCGTATTTGATACAGTTGCTAACTCGCCTGAAGTCACATTGTTGTAAACTGAGAAATAAATAAAATGTTTGCACGTGAAAATCAATCGTGCGAGCGTTGCCGAATACGCTGAGTTATAGAAGAGTAGGGGCTCTTTAGAACCATTCCGTCAGTCGGTTTTGCTCCCTTGTAAAGCCCGTTGTCGAGCAGGCACGTGTTACCGCCGAACACGTGCCTCTTCGACAACGAATCACCCAGCTCTCATAATCCACGCAGCGCTCATTGATCGGCACGCGCTGCTGCTCTACGACCTGGAAATCCCGCCAATAAAGTGACCGCGTTAGGCGAGATGTGAGTCGTCCGAGTGACGTATTATTATAAATAATGGCATACAGAACGATTGATCCCGGGTTTGATTTTACAAGTTCTCGGTTATTTCATGACCTCGCCGTCAAAGGTGTCGCGTAACGAAATTTGTCCAAAATAAAATAAAAGTATTCAACATTTATGCAATTTGTAATAAAGCGGTCCAAGTAATTTAACACAGGGTGCAATGTGTAATAAAGCGATCCAAGTAATTTAACAGTAATAATGTCTGGAATGGAAAATGTGTGTGCAAGATTCGCTTTTAGATGAGTTAGCAGTTTGAAAATGAATTTAATCAGAAAGTTCTGAAACTCCAAACTTTTTGTTAGAGCTAGCTCGTCTGCACTTTTGTATTTTTAATTTAGAAAGTACATTAGAAAGTACACACATAAGCTTAGTTTCTTTTTGAAAACACAAGACCACTTTGCTTAGCTTGCAAATTATTTCTTAGCGCGCTGCTATTTGCAAAATTTCAACCAACCTTTTAGAAGGATTAAATGCGCTGGTATGAGAATTAAATACGTAGCTCCGAACGGAAAGCAACCGCACTGAAAAATCAGTGGGGTTTCGCCTAGAGCTACAGAGCACCAATTGAGGGTTAATCGATTGATCCCCTGTGATCCTCCTCTACGGCCTAAAATCCCCGAATATCCTCCGTTTGTAAAAGAGGTGCTCGTGAGGATCGACAGCAGTGGCAGCGGCGCCGGCGACGGTGGCAGTTTGTGTTGCATTGCCTTGAATGAGCATGTACATAATCCCCGCAACCATTCAGCAGCACGCGTTTCCGATCCGTTCGAATGTCTGGAACATTTTCTTTCGTCGCCACCACAATAGGCAAACGGCATTTCCTTGTCGGACATTTACGAGCTCCTCGTCCATTGTGATGTCGTTGTCGCCACTACGTATTAACGCGTTTGTATTTCTCGCCGCTCGTAGAATTCTACGCTTCCTAATATGTCTACCGTATATATTTATTTATCAAATACAGGAAATATATATTATCTCTAACAGTATTATTTTTATTATTATAACAATAACACATTATAGCAAAAATGTTTAGACAAAAGTTGTTTGATTCAAAGAGTTAATTTGATTTTGGGTCTCAGAATTTATTTCCTTTTTCCTACACGTCTTGAAATATCATTATTCTATGATTTAAAATAGATTATCTCTCTATCTCTATCTATTTGTAATTGTATCCTATATAATATTAATAATATCGTGTTTATGTACGATTTATTTGTGGATAAAGATTTATGTCGCAACTGTCATTTAGAAATGGAGGGTTCTGCGTGCACGCCTTGGCTCGTTTGTGCCCCGAACGCGAATGCTCGCTGTCCGAACATTTATAAAGTCCTGTTCATTGTAACGCCCGTTGTGGACCCCGCGTGTAACCGGCCCGACCGCTCATTGTCGCGTCCCGCTTCTCTACACGCACGAAATTCGCGCGTGCCCGCGGCTTCCTGGCCGCAGACAATGGCGACAATGACCACTGGGTGGACCATTTAGCTTACAGGCGACCCGAGAATGGCCAGCCGGACTGCGGAAAGCGGGTGTCCTTTCCGCAGCTCAAGGTGCGACCTTTTAGGCGTCGAATTGCATTGCTTACCAGCCATTGATCTCCATGTCGAGACTCGATATTTCGACGTGAAGCGTAGGAATGTTCATGAGTTGATCGATTCAATTTTTGACTTGTAAATTTTGCATGCATAATTTTATCGTGAATCTTTGGAGTTTGGATTTTTGAATGTTAAATTTGCAAGTTCCAGCAATCTTTCAAATCATTGCTTTTAAATTAATTTTAAAAATTCTATTCAATATAGAATATTAATTTATGCAATTATCTTTCTCTTTTCTATAAACAAATTTTCCTTCTACTGAATTTTGAAATTATTCAAAGATTTATTTAATCGTTTACTTTTCTGTTAAATAATCTACTTAACTCTATTCGATTCAAGTTTGAAGTTTTCGGTATTTCAATTTGAATTCACATTCCTGATTTCTGTCTATATTATTGCTCGAAGCCGAAAGCATAAAGAGCGACGGAAATTCAGCAAACGCAAGCCCTTTCAACCGGGAACGCAAGGATTTTAGCCAGAGACAAAGCTCAAAAGCGCCAGCGGCTCTCTTGAATCTGACCGCCACTTTCAATTCGGAAGCTGCTTTACGGTTTACCACTCGCAAACCATTTCCGTTTGTGAAAGAGAATAATACCGAAAATATTGGAGAATCTCAAATATCCAAGCATATTTTTGCAGCGGCAAACATAACAAAGGAATAATCGCGGTTTAGAAGTAGACAAATATTTTAAAGTGAATATAACACGCGCAAAAAGCAATTTATGTGCAAAAAGATATAGCAATCCGTCTATTTCTCATTTTTTATTTCAAAGCTTCTAAATAACATTTTTAAAAATTTAAGAACGTAAGGTTATTGAAAAATAGTTATATTAAATAATGATTAATTCAATCATTTTTTAAATTTACATTATCCTCTCTTGGTTGATGCTACATCCAAAACACTTTACTTGCAATATTATTTGCGGCAAGTCGCGGTTTAGCTAAAACTCCTGATTCCTCTCGAGGTTGCTCTTTATCAACGATTCATCTCGATAGAATTTGAATACACAGTCGCGACAGGATCTCAGGGAGCTACCTAGGAGTGCGTCTTGTGCGCTGCAGCGTCGACAGCTCACTTCGTCGACGTGTTTTTCTGCATTCCGCTGGTCGGCTTCCCCTGTAAACACTCGGCTTAATCGCGCCGCGGAATAACGCGACTGCGGGTAACGATGATGATGGCGCGGGTCAAGCGGGACGCAAGTGCTGTTTTCGCGGATTCCATCATCGGGACACCGGGGCATCGCATCAGGAATTTCTGATCGGAGAGCGACGGTTTCCGTCTACGTTGTGACGAAACCGGTTTCTCTTTATGACGGGATATCGGATGGTCACTCTACGGTCCCTCTTTCTCTCCCTCGGCTCGGAGCTTGTCTCCCCCACTTCCACGGCGTTTTTGAGCAAAACGCATCCGTGACGAGGGGATGAAGGGTTTAAGTATTACGCTGGAAAAGATGTGCTGTTTTTTTATTATTATGCGCGGTGTCTCTTTATAAGAAGTGCAATATTTTGTTGTTTAAGAATTTTTGAATCATAAAAAAAGTTATAATAATTTATCGTGATATTAATTGTAGGTATCAAGAAAGATGAGCCATTATTCTGCATTTATTCTATATTGATGAGAATTGTTAAATTAGAGAAAAGAAAGCGTCAAATTATATGTACTTGTTTGACTTATATTTAGCTGGACATCTTATATTTAAATACACGATTCTTTTCTTCGCATCTTTGAGATCAGAATAATATTAATTGATGTAGTATCAAGTAGTTTTAACATAACTTTAACATAAATGATTGTAAAAAAAACTTTAGAGGAAATACTATTATAAAAAGTTGTATTTTAATTCGAGATCTTATTTTGCTTTTAAGATATATAGCTCGTATAATAAGTTTTTCATATGAATACGCAAGAAACTTGCTAAAAATGTCAAAACTTTACCTCGGAGAAAACTCTCCCAATCATAAATTTCATGTTCTCCGCAAAAGAGAAAAATGTTTTTTTTTTCTTTTATTGAGGAAGAAGAGAAGATCTCGCGGTATTTCAACACGCACAATTTATGATTACCCTAGAGGTTACGACAATGCGTGGCGCAGCGGCGTCGGCTTCCTTCTCCCTCGGTCTACCTTCTGCCCTTCTCGAGCAAACCCGTTCGTCGGGAGTGAACGCTTCATCACAGCGTGCGAGACGAGAAAGGGGTGGGACTCACATATCGCGCGACGAGTGGGGTGGCGTGGGTGTGGTCTGACGCATGCTAAACTCCGCCCCCTTTCGCGATGTTGCCGCTGATTCGGGTTCCGTCACCAGGCGGCGCTGCCAAACACCCGGGACCGGACTCGGCCTTGCCGGTACCCTCACTCCGTATCGCGGCTCCGGCACGTCGGAACCGTTCGGACTTACCTTGGTGCAGCAGAGTCGTCCCTCGTCTCGTGCGCATCAAGCTCCGTTCGCCGTCGCGTTTCTCCACGGAGCACATGGTCCCGGAAGATCACCCCTACACCGGACGTTCCTCCCGGGAGTAAAGGAACAGTTTACGAATGGATGATCCTTCATCAGTGTGACCAGTGGNCGAATTGGTTCAGTGCGAGTGCGCGAACGCTCAACTTTCAGTGGTTTTTTTTTTTCCGTCATCGCAGTGCACCGGGGGGGCGATATGGAGTATNGACCGCGAAGTACAAATTCTGGATTGTCGATGACACCGATGACAGTAGCGGACCTTAGTGCTAATCTGTGAAGTGGCATGGGTGNTTACTCGCGTATGATAATTCGCGGACTGTCATCGACGTCGTTAAAGAATCGCGAGATGCACCCGTGAGGGCTCCTCCCTCGACTATTTTCGAAGGTGTCACGGAGGGATTCAACCCCCCACGTTAGTGTCGTGATATCGGGAGTGTTGCGGGGGAAGTAACNCCAGAGAAAGAGAGAGAGAGGAGAGGACGAGGGTGGACGGTAGAGGTGGAAGGAAGAGAGGACTCGAGCCACAGCGGACGCCATCTCCGCATTATCGGCAAGCGGACCCCTCGGGACTCCCCCCCGAGCAACATCGGCGTCGCGCACCCTCAGCGGGAACTACCCCGCGACAGCGGCCACCCTGATGGGAGTGTATGAGGAGCGCGCCCCTCCTACCACCGGCATGCACTGGGTGAGTGTCATCCCTGTGTCCGCGTTGCCCATTGGCCGCTGCGCACCAGCTGGTACACCCCGCCGGGGCGGAAGCTCCTCGCTCAGATTGCGAATCTGCGATAGCATCTTCGCCAACATTTCTCCCTGTCGAATTCAAGATGGTGAATCTAGGGCTGCTTACACTTTTGCGAGTACGAATGAATCTTTCGGAGAGCTTGGTCTTTAATTGATAATTTTAATCGGCGGCCAAGTATCAGAAGCTAATTGTGTAACGTGACAGGGTCACTTCTGATAATATGAGCATTGTGAGAATGCAAGAGACACGAAATCAAATGATTTACGCACTTTAGGATGTTGTAGAAATTCAGAAGAATAACAGCTTATTTAAATTATTCGTTAACATTTTTCGTGGGGAGAGAGGATCCTTTTAATTGATATATTTCAATTGTCAATTGTGTTTTAAAATCAAATACTGTTAGAAAAGTCAATGTCAGTTGTCTTTGTCGATTTTATTTATTCAACATTCGAATAAGGTTGACTCTTTGTTTCGGTGTACAAAGATGATAAATCTTTTATAAACATTTGAGATAACGAAACAAAAAAGAAAATTCATCAAAATTTGCTCAAATCCCTTTGTCTCAACTAATTATTATCGCGATATCTCTTATTTTAATATCATAAATGACAGATAGAAATAGATTATAATTTATTTCTAGACTGAGAAATGAAATCAATCTTTATACATATATTTCTTTTTATCTTACCAATATTTTTAAATATTCAATTGCAAAACTATGCAAATTATTCATTACATTTTAGAATAGTACAAGAATGTTTATATAAAAATAGGAAATATTCATAGATTTTTTATATAATGTATATGAGTAATTTAAAATAATATAATGAATATTTATTCTCTTATCAAATAATTATGAAGAATAAATCTAGAATTGTTCGAAAAAAGAATTAGAGAATTATTGTGATAAAAACACCTTTTCATTTTTATTAAAAAATATGAATTTTTTTTCATTTTTCAATCTTTATTTATGAATTTGCTTGTATTTCTAATTTCCTAAATAAATACAAAAATTAATAATTTTATTTTGCATTTGGTAGTCGGGGAAATAAAATTACTTAACTTAGTTACAAAATAGCTTTGCAACAATAAAATAGTTTAATATAGATTACTTGGATAGTTTTCTGTGCAGTTAAAAATTATATATGTAGACAAATTTATGCACAAAATCTTGTAATGATGTCAGTAATAATAAGAATTGTCGTAAAACTGACAGGTCTCCTCTAGTCTTATATTAATAGATTGTAGTTTTCTCCCTCTTGATTCTGTAATTCCCGTCAGCTATTTTCATAACGTAGTCACATATTTTCTATTTCATCACAGTAGAATGAAGGCACGCGCGCGCGAAACTGACATACAGCTATACACTCTAACATTTATTAAATGCGCATATTTACGGAATGATATACATCGAATGTCCACATATGATTTTTAAATATGAAAAATCTGCATTAATGAAGAAATCAGTAGAATATTGTCTGAAAATAAAATGAATATCCAATGAAATCGATTTCGGATGAAATCAGTTCTACGCAACAATTTTGCTGAAACCGCTGACTGTAGTTTTAGATCCATGTGAGAATATTTTGCACGAGCTCGGTTTGTTGAATATAGATTTCGATGACGGCACAGAATTTGCGCAGACATACAAATGATCTCTGTCTTCGTAGGCGCTAGAATGTTATCATTATTATCAATGGTGCTGCAGCCTGATTTGAACCTTGGCCTCCTGAAAAGAAGCTATGTGGACTTTGACTCTTTCCTGGATTCATTACAGTTATAATTTTTATAGAAAGTGGTTATGAGCACTTTGTGATTCAATCTTCATTTTGAAGGATCGAGTTCTTTAAAACTTATTTATTGTTTATTTATTTGGAGAGTTTTTCTTCGGGAGATGATTTGTTTATTCCAACACTAAAATAAGAATTAAATTCATATTTCAAGTATTTTATTAGCGCTGGAATTTACACGGTTCAAATTGTAATGCTATACAATTGTATGCAATTGTATAGCATTTTAAATTTGTATTTACCGAACAGTTTATTATACGGTTTATAAACTGTATGATCTTTATCGCTGACTGTCGCTCCAGTATCGAAGAATCAGCTTGATTTGAAAGTATGACAGAATGTATCCAGATTGAACTTATTGTTATAGCTCACACAGATGCGAGATTCCGAGCGACGGGCGCGCTCCAAAGTAGATTCGGCCATAAAACATTTTGGACTTTATTTTATAAAATAATAAACGTTGTTATTATTCCAAATGATATTTTATCACTATTAAGAGTAGCTCCTATTATATATAATAGCTATATATAAATTTGTTTGCAACAAGCTATAATTTAAAATATAATCTAAAAATCCGCTTCTGTCGATTATTGAATGTGAAATTAATGTGAATTGTTAATTTACGAGACCACAGTGAGAAATGCAGTAAATATAAATGAATCTGTTATTTTAAGAAGATTATAAACCTTCGCGACTTTAATCATTAATTTATTGAACCGCAAAAATAGATTTATGTCCGATATGCTGAATTATTGGTGATTCATCATTTATTGGCACATATCCTCTAGTTGGGAAGTAGAATTTAAAGGCGTAATTATATCGCAGTTTGACATTTGAAATGATTATCCAAAGGTCATAGTGCGTTGTGTAAAATGACTGATCTTGTCTTTTGCGCAAATTTGATATGATTAATTTACCGCCAGTAGATACTCGCTAATTAATATTTAAATCAAGCTTCTCGAAATTGAAGTACTAAATCACAAGTAAGATTGCAAGTAACTACATATTATGTTTTTATGTGAATGTTATCTGAGAAATTCCGATGCCAGATTAATGTCTATCAAACTGATACGCGCAACAATGTTTTAAAAATGATTTTTTTATAATATCAGAAATATCTCATATTTCTAATCATTCTAATCACAAACGTGCATTGCAATCAAGTAAATTAAAGTGAAAATTCAACAAGCGATTTATTCGGTAGTTGAAAGCAACGGAATTACGTGGCCAGGTGTGATAACATAGTCCACCTTCGAGTAACATTAATTTGCTCTTAATCAACCGGTCGAGGCCGTCGCAAGCAACGAGTACTGCTTGTAAACAAACGTAATTGATTGTCCCTTGTCGTCGATTAATTAAACTGACGCATTAATCACGCGTGCGCCAATGAAAGAAGCTTAAAGTAACATTGCTAAAGTAAATTAACGCGATGTCTCTTCCTTTACTTTTATACGAGCCACTATTAATTAACGTTCGTTGAATAATATTCAAATATATATATTAATAAAATTTTTAGTCTATCAGCGCGACTAATTGGAACATGTTTCGTTTCGCCCAATAAGGGATCGACATCTAAGAGAGCCGAACGATTTTGTCTTTTGTTTATGAGCGAATTCATCTCAAAGCATTGCCCAATATAGGTATAAAGCGATAATCACTCGATTCTCTCAGACAAACGTTCTGGACGATACGAGAATCCCTAACATTGTTTTTCGAAAGTCTCCAAATATTTTTTTTAAATTATATATTATTATTTTATATTATAAATTATCATTGCATATATTCTGTCAGTCTGTTTGAATAATTATGAAATTTTTAAACAAATTAAAAAAATATATCTGTAATTTAGAATTCGGATGTCAAGTTTTTGTAGGCGACATACAAGAAAGGTATATGTGAATAGATTTGTCGTTGTGAATATTATTTTATTATAGGACAAGTTTAGGAATATTTTCCACCTAAAGTTCCATCAAGTTCTCAATCAAACGGAAGTACAGAAATATTATAATATGAAATTCCATGCAAACCGTTCTCAACTCTTTCTGATGCTCTTTCCTTTCGAAAGAAAGTTTCACAATATAAATAAATTCGTATTAAGATAATAATCAATAAATTTATTTACGCCTATTAAAGTTATAGGTATAAACAAAATGAAATTCATAAATACTACTAATTTAGATTTAAATGAATTTATGCATTTCGATTAATCAAGGCTGAAATATGAGAGTTCCAAGGACTGATCTTACATTATTATGAATAAGTTATCTGGCTTGAAATAAGTTTTGTTCGAAACATATATATATATATATATACTTAAGAAATATGATTTCTTTCATATTTGACGTTTAAGATTTATTAAACCTTACACGTGTCAGAGAGTGAGCGGACTTCGTGCACGTATACGTCCACTGAATATTCCACGGATGCTGACGAAGCGCCGAGGCAGGTTCGGGAAACCGTTTAATTCCCCGCGGCCGTCGGCTTCCGGGAAAGCGCGTCGAGCTTATCAGCGATATTATTCGATTTGGCGTCGGTTAGTCTCACAGCGCGAACGTCGCGAACTTTTCCGAGCGCGACAGCGGGGGTGAAAGTGAGAGGGGACGATCAATGTAGCTTCGATGAGAGATAAAAGGCCATCTTGCTGCGAACGTGTCTGGCTAAGATAGCGCGCGCCGTTTGTGACGCATGTAATTTATTATACGCCGAGATTATATCCGTCGCCCCTTCCTCACTCCCTGTGCCCCCCTGTGCCGGCCGCCGCCCGTCGCGGCCGAATGCTCGACGACGTTTAACTTTGCGCCCGAACCTGGTTCGGCTTCATCGCTGCACTTGTTGTTGACGTTATCACTTATTTCAGAAACGGATATACACAGGGTGTCGTAAAGAGAAGCGCTTCGGGCGTCCGAAGACGCGATCGATGAATGGCAAAAAATTCTTCGAGTTAAAATACTGACGCACTTCTCATTTGACAGATGTTTTTTTCATTCCCAATGTTATGTAAATCTGCGATATTTTTCTAAGTTTTGAAAGGTGATCGTTCTCCGAGATAAATCATGCAATACTGGTCGAGCCGATGTATCGAGGATTCAAAGTCGAAATACTGTTGCAAACTGATTGACGTAATTGTGGGCTCGCGAAGGCAAAGCGTGGCGGTGTAAGTAGAAAATCGACGGCTCTTGGTTTTAAATTTTGAAGATGCCAGTCGCGCTCGCGCCGGCGGATTATTTCACGTGTGTAATACCAGCGCGGCGATAAATGCAAAATTCATGTATCCGCTCGCTTGTTAATAACATTGGTCCGAGTACCTGCGCATTCTACGTATATTCGATTTAATTTTCCGACGAGATAGAATTTCTCGGTCTCAGGCGATTTCGATGGGAATTGACTCCGATAATACAAGATGAAACAAAAAGCACGACGAAGCGAACGGCGCCATCGATGCGACGAAGAAAATGTCTTATATAAGTTACTTATATATAAGTTACTTATATATAAGTTACTCGTTATTGATTACAGATATCGGAAAGAATATAAAGTAAAAAGAAATGCATTTCGTTTTAAGAGGTAGTTTGAGATTCAAGGACGTTGATAATATTGAAGTCATTCGATATTAAAAATTAATGGAGAATCGAATTTCGAGGAACACGTAACTTCGTTTTTTTTTTTTAATCAGTTTCGCCCAAATTGCATCTTAAGAGAGATTCAATTTAATTTGCCACGTCAGAAGATTTACCGCTCTAAGGATGAGAAATTTTTGGCGGCCACGGAGGGGTTAATTGATAATCGTCCGATTCTTCCTCGTCGATCGTCTCATGTCGTGTCAGGCATTGCATTGCACTTAATTTACCTCGATCAGAGGGAAGCCAGATTTCGGGGCCACGACGTTCGCGTGTCGAAATCATTTAGCATGCAAGCGCATGCATTGAATGCGTCGATGAGCCGCACGCAAATCCGCGCTAACAGCGAAGACACTTAAACTCAACAGTTTATTAGATGCATATAAAGATAAAACCGTGCAACAATGAGGGATTCTCTCTCTAGGGAGGGCAATTCTCGCATCTCCCTCTCTTGTGAGCATTTTTCCGCGTCATTTGATGAAGAATTGACCCTTCGATTAACGTAAGAATTAAAATATATGTCTTTGAACTGTATATATATTTTTTAGAGATACTGGGAACAAGTTTTAACATCGCTGGGAACAAATTTTAAACATTAACACCAAGTTCTCGTAAACTTTTGTCCGACTTTCGTTTAATTTCTTGATTTTCCACCAAGAGGATCCGAAAAGTTTGCGCGGCCGACGGTATCGTTGAGCATAATAATTGAATTGATATAAGCGTCCCTAGCTGCCGGGCAATTCTCGCGGAATGCGAGAAGCAGGATGATGCCCATCCAAAGGGGGACCGCTAATCTCCCGGGGTCAGGTCGCGAGTCTTGGCCTTCTCGGCATGCGACACCCGCCGCTCCTCCAGCGTGTTAACAGAACTCCGTTTATCAGGGCAATCGGGCGGCGAGGCGAGGGACGGGAAGAGGAAGAGGAACGGGTTTAAACCTCGCGGGACTGGTAACTGACTATTTTTCAGACGCCTCGTGTTTTGGCCGCTACGAGCTTTGAAAATACAAGCCGTGATTTATGTATCCATCGCTCTCGTTCGTGATTTATGCAGTGCTCACAGCCATTTTTACTGACTGCAAATGAGGATGAGGAACAAACAAAGAATAACGACACTTAAATATAGAGTAAACAGACGCATAACTGAACGCATAAATTGCATATTTGCATATTCTCGTGAGAATGCGATCAGTTATTGTGTATTGAAAGGCCAGGGATAGAAAATTTTTTACGCACATACACTATATATTAAGTTCTTGACGGTGGAGTCCCGATTGCCGCACTGCATATAGTATAGAGGGAAAACAAACTCTCAGTATGATAAGTTACTTCAACGTGAAGTTAATTTATGGGACGTCTGATAAATGTACACTCTATTCAAGAGCCGAAGCTGTTAATTGATTCTCGGTTCGGGATATTTTGCGAGAATAAAATTAGCAACGCGCAAAACTACACTCGCGCGACGCTACCATCGATACTCTTTAGGGCGGTCTAATAATACGCTTCAAAGTGGAGCGCGATGTGGCGCGAATCAACGATCCGGCTAATTTGCGGCGTACATACGTCACCGTTCTCGAAGGGACAACGCCTCTCGCTTCGGCTTAAGAAGTAGTATCAAAGGAGCACATCACCTGCGACACGCGAGGCGAAAATCGCCGGAATAAATTGGACTCTCACAAGGCGGCGTTAAGTCGCGCCGCGATTATTTAATCTGTCATTGGCCCGGCGCGATCCTAGCGCATTGTCGTCCGTTTCGCCGGACATCTGTAAATAAATATACGCGCGTATCGGAAACACTTGGCAAATCAGCGAGTGACGACATATACGTTTGCGGATGTGCTGGAAGTCAATAACAAGCGTCGAAAGTTTCATCACGCGTTATGTAAGAGCTACGAAATTTAGGCGTCGTGGACAAGGTCAATCGCCTAGACGCTGAAACGTCTTCAGACCGGTAGCCTCTTCCTCTCTCGACCTTTCGGTATCTCCGGTGTTGCGGAGGACCGCGCGGTGATTCGGCGGCATCCCATATATGGGGCACGGTAGCGCGCCATCCAATATTTCTGCGGCCGTTCCCGCGACGTTCTCCTCCAGCCCCGACCGATTGGTAGCCCGCAACGACAACGCCGAGAAGTGCAGATAGCCGGCAGTTTATCGGCTCTCCGTGGTGTTAAGCGTCGCCCACGCGTTTCAAGAGCGAGGAAGAGAGAAAGAGAGAGAAAGGGAGGAGAGAAAACTGCGGTCGGCGCGATGGACGAGGTTGTTTATTGTTATCGCTATCGTTGGCCGAGCAAGGGAAGCTGATACGCGCGTCACCAGCACACGTGCCGCTTCATGCGCGTGCATGAGCTACCGAGAGCGACTGAACGGCAAAACGTAGCGTACACTTCCAGTTTCAGCACTTTCCTCGGAAATGCTTACCGGTTTTTGCTGAAGAGACACGTCGAAGAAGAGCGCCATTTTCTTCTCGCACCTTGAAGAAGACGTTTTATGTTACGAAAGAGGGAACGCCGGGGGATATCCTCTCTCCGCCGGAAATGACGGGACGTATCAGAATTGTGACGCGTGCAGTCGATCGCGAATATAAAAACATTCTTACTAGCAGTCTAATGTGTCTCTTGAGATTTAGTTAAAATTAAAGTGTTTCTTGAGATTTATTTAAAATGCTTATTGATATCGATAATATTAGATTGATTATTAATTTAATAATTTAATTAATTAATTTAATAACCAATAATTTTCAGTATTTGTATTCATTAAACTGCGTTTCAAGTATAAATAGTAATTAACACGTTGTTTAATTAAAAAGTAGAAAGAAGTGTAAAAAATTCACAATTATTAATAGGCATAAGATTTCGTCCGATGATTAAAAATTTATTAATTTTTTCATGATGTACATAGCAATTGCAATTTATTTATTAAAGTATAACAAACTTAGATTAAAGAAGATCTGAGACTTTCGAGACTTTGTATCATGTCTTTTTTAATGAAAATAATTTTAAAGAAAAAATGCAAATATCTTCTTTCTTTTGTTAAGAGAATGTTTCAAAAGTATTTTTTTTTTCTAGTCGTCAATACAGAATGTTATTTGCGATTCGGTATACTATATCGAGATTCGAAGTTAAAGTCGAAGAACTCTGACGACATCGGCGACGTTGCTGCGCCATTGATATCGAGGACGAGCCATCCCGATAATTTTTTACCCGTCGTCGTCGTTGTCGATGCTGAAAGAAATTTCGCTGACTCAGATGCAGCCGAGCCGGGCTTCTTCTTCGGGCTTGAGCGCTGAAAAAGAGAGCCGAGTTACAATTTACTGCGATAACGCTGTATCTCGGTAGGTCGTGACGTAAGGTTATCGTGCATGCTTTTCCGTAGTCGGAGCGCGTTCGGTCTCGCGTTTTCAAACAAATTACCGTCCGCGACCGGCACGACGGCTCCATTTTTCAAGCCCCGCCGCTGCGCAACGTTCGTTAACACTGGGTCCGCTGCGTCGTTGACCAGGTATCCCATGATCGCCGGATGTTCCTTCGATTAGCGGCGATAACAACGAAATTATATAACTTGCCTTTGCACACGCGTTGAAACACGCTTTAAATTCAAAGCGAAATTGAAAGATAAACATTTGACCTTCAATAAAAAAAAAACCTTACACATTCTTGCATTTTACTTTACGAGTTTTGCACAAAGTTAATACGTTCGAGACCTCTTAAGTGATAAATAAGAACAAGATGAACAATTTTATTTAAGAGAAATTAAACTGAGTTATGTGAAAAACGTTTTCTTTTTATTCAACTTCACATTTTAAAGTCACACTATTTTATCGTCACTCGGTTGAGTGCACGGTGTTAATCTTCATTTCTTCACCTTTTTTTCCTACGAATCCTCAGTTACGATAAAACAGGTGCTCTCTCTCTCTCGTGTTCTTTCAATTATCGCGTCGCCGTCGCGAAGTGGCATTCGCGCGGCTCTCGCGAGTCTACACGGAAGAAAAAAAGGAGACACAAACAGATTCGCGCAGGTACGAAACGGTAGGACGCGGTTTCTGCCGGCAGCCGAGCGACATTTCTGACGGCATTCTACTCGTTTCCGCGCCGGCATTCTCGTGATCGCGGATGCCGCGCGCGCGCCCCGCGGTTTCGCGAAAATGAGAGGAGAAAAAGGAGAAAAGATAAGGAAAAAGAGGAGAGGAAAAAGAGAGGGAAGGCGGGCACACGTTTGCTTCTTGTGCAAGCTTCGCCGCCGGGTGAAAGTCTGTTTGTAGTCTGCGAGAGCACGCAGCCGGACCGCTCTCGAGATGGATAAGGATCTTGAGGATCGATCGGCGCTCGCCCCGTCGCTCTCGTGAGAAATTTATCGGCCGATCACGTCGGTCCAGCCTTTTCCCGTATTGTCTTTCACGTCGCAGTCGCGGAATCTCGAAGGGACGAGCTCGAAACGGATCATTCGGCGTCGTTACGTTCCCCGCTCGCGAACATCGCGTGCGGCCGTGACGCACGTCATTTTCGTTATCTTCCCCGTCAGCCAGGTAACGTCGGGAAATTAGGGATGAGTCACGCCCGCAGTCGAGGACGTTTCCGTGCGGGACAGAGAGGCCGGAATCGGTATTTCCGCGAACTTTACAAATGACACCGATTCGCGAATAATTCGCGGCGCGGCTTAACAAGCTCCGTTACCGCACACGACGGCGGTTCATTACGGGATAGGACAATGCGGGAGACACTTTGAGGAACGCGCATTCCTGCGATGCCTGCGCCGAGCCGATCCGCGTTACGTAAGCATCAACAGCATGTAAAAGATTACGTCGCGCCGCGAAAGCCTGCTGAAACAAAGTCAACGGTTAAGTAAAGTCCCGGGTCGGGGATTAGCGATTCCGATCACGTCCCACGCGGTGGTTAACGCGATACCATCGTCCTACGTGCCTTTGCTCCCCGTTATAGCGCGGAGTACCTTTAACATTTATTAATTAAATCTCTGCGAGATTGGAAACTAATCCTATCTCATTGTCAGGCAAGACCTTTGAGAAATTAATTTCTACGGGGAGGAATCGAAATTATCTCTATAAAGATCTTTGGAAATTTTTGAAAATATACGAAATTTCTTGATTGAATTTCTAGAAAGGCGTGCAAAATTATTGAGGATTTTTGGAGAATGTGATGGTACTCAAGAAAATAATCACAAATTACAAAGACTTTTACGATTTACCTAAAGCTGAAAAATTAAAGGGTTAGCAGCTTTGATACATTTGTGACTTAAATCTTTGGAAAACGTGAAGAAAGCTCGCTTGATTGGTTTTAAGAAAATTGAAAACTTTTTTAATTTACCGAAAAATATGATCTGTCATATTTTCTATGCATATACTATCAGTTTGTCCTTGATAGCTGGACTCTTAACGTTTCCTCTTTTTTTCTCTCCCACATTTAATTGTATGTCTATTTCATTTTAAGCATGGAAAATATAATAAAGTGCTGTTGTAAAAAAGAACACGGGCCTTACGTATCAGATTTAAAATACAGCATTGTCGCAGCAGGACATTCCTACCTTTCCCTCGCAATCCCAGGAGCTAAAACAAGAAACATTGAATTAAACAAATGGATAAATAAATCGAAAAGAGAGTACAGAGAAAGGGGAGAAAGAGGGAAGAGGCAGAGAGAAAGAGAAGGAAAGAGGCAGCTCGCAATTTATATCTACGCAAGCAGCGGCGGGCGCGTTGCGAACACTTGAAACACACGGTGTCTGCCATCGGATTGGCCGCCTTCGGGCGCCTTATAGGGCCGCGCACATGCGCGCGGGCGCGCGGTGCGTCTTGCGACATCCATCAGAGGCGACCGGCTACCATCGCCTGTGTGTGCTACTCTTTCTCTCCGCGCGTTTCTTCCCTCTGGTGACAGCGGCGGCTGCAACCCGTCGTCACTTCACCTCCATTCCATTCGCGAGCTCCGTCCGATCGGTCCTCCTTGTCCTCGCCGTCTCGCTTCGTCCTTTGTCCTTTTACCTCTCTCGGCCTCGTCTTCTTCTCTCGTCCTGTTGGTCCCTTTAATCCGTTGATCCTCTTCGTCTTTTCAGACTGCTTAATTGTTTTAATATTTTGGCCCTTTTAATTGTCTTATTCTTATGACACCTTAATATTCTCATTAAATCTTCACTTTCCTCTCTTTTGTTCTCATTTGCATTTCATTCTATTTATTTATTTTTTTCTCTTTTTCCGATTTCAGCAGTAGCTTCTCCACATGTTTCTATATTTTGAGATTTCCAGTTTTTCCTCTAATTTTTTAAATTCTAATCTTCTGTTGTTGATAATCTGTTATTTATCATAATTTTCCATCAGTTACAATTTTCTTTTTTCATGGCCATTTTTTAAATTGGCCATTTTTATATATCTTGATTGTTTAAAGGGAATCACAAGATGCTTAATAATAAAAATAATATTATTAATAATAATTTTACTCGTAAATTCCCGATATAGAATATTATGTACAAGAGGGACTTTTTGTTGGTTCTCGATTTCAAGAAAAATGACAAGTCACGATTAATGCGGATTTTTCGTCGAGCGTAACGTAAGAAATGTCTCGTACTTGCGTCATATTTATATTACCGGCACCTCACCTCTCGCATGACAAAACACACAAGGACACCGTCGATTCGATGCGCCAACTAAAGTGTCGATACATCGATTTGTTCCAGCAGCCGCCCAGCTCGCAGGAGCGTGGCAGCGGCTTGGCTGTGGGGCGCCAGGGGGGACCCGGCAGCACGGGGGGGCCCGGTGCGGTGGACCAGGCGCGGGATCTGAGTCCCTGCCTTCCCGCGTCGATGGGCGATGCTGCGCGACCCACCACTCTACCGTGCAGTCCTCCAGCCGCCCATCACCACGGGTCCCATCATACGCCCCTGCATCAGACCCACTGCGGCACCAATAACAACTGTTACGACGGCTCGACCACCCCTTATGAGTCGAGGGACTACGACTCACCCGGAGGTACGATTATCTTCTTACCTGTCGAAGGGGGGTTGGCACGTAGACGTCAAGATCCATTAAGGATAGAATAGATTCGAGACTTGATTAATAGAATTATCCATCTTTCCTATCCTTCAGATCTTTTAACGTAGTCTTTAAAGTCTTTTGAATCTTCTTTGGATATCAGGATCAGTGATTAGTTTATCGAAGTAGGATACCAATAGCGCGAGCGGGGAATAGAAACGCGAGTTAATGGCGAATTCTTCCGGCGTGCTTTCCAGCGGGCGGACAGGAATACCGAGGCAGCGGTGGGAACTTTGACAACGCCAACGACCTGAGCATGCCATCGCAGACCGCGCACCATCACCACCATCACCACCATCACCACCATCATCATCCCCATCTGCAGGCGCATTCCCAGGAGCAGCAGACCACGACGGACCACTTCCCGAAGCTGGAACCGCCGCCCACGCCGCCCTCGCAGTCCGAGGACGTGCCGGGGAACGTGGTCTGCGCGGGATGCGGCCTCAAGATATCCGACAGGTTCTACCTCCAGGCCGTCGACAAGAGATGGCATGCCGCGTGCCTGCAGTGCTCGCACTGTCGCCAGGGTCTCGACGGGGAGGTCACCTGCTTCAGCAGAGACGGGAATATCTACTGCAAGAAGGACTACTATCGGTAAGTCCAACATTCAGATTTGCGTTAATAATCTAGACGATTAGCTCTCTTATCTGTGACGTCAGTGAAGGAAAGAGAGAGACTTTAATATTATAGTAGCCGAGAATATAGCCGTGGGCGAAGATTGGCGCAAACCGACGTTTGATAATAAAAGAAGGACGCGCGGTAAAAAAGGAGAGACGTGCGAATCGGCGACTTGAATACTAGAGGAAGATACGAAGTCGCTATTTAACGCGCTCGCAATTGCACTTCAGGCTCGAAGAGGCCCCCTCTCGACTCGAGGATCGACTGAATACCTTCGCGTAAGAGAGGGTCGACACTTCAGGAGAGAATCTTGATTTCTCTCCGACGTGGACGATCTTATCGATGCTCGCGACCGTTGAGCGATTTCGTCCTATTTTCGATGGGACGAGGCCGCGACTCGTTACGAAGTCGCCGAGAATAGCCGCCGCCGCTCACGCGAGCAAGTCAAGCGCGAAGTAATTTCTGCCGATTTCCAGGGCCGATTTGAAGAGCCGCGGCGCTGAAAGAAAAAAAAAAAAAGAGTCGCGTCGCCCGTTGCATAACTCTGCGTTTCTCCGCGAGCGTGCACCTGTGATTTCAATCGTTACGAATGCTCACAAATTGCATTGACGGAACCGCATTACGGAGGATAATGCGGAGCGCAATTTTTGAGCGAGTTCCACCTCGAGGCTGTTTCGCTCCGAGAGAGTTCGCGAACGTGCTCTCTGATTCCAGAGTTTCTCGGAAATTTTCAGATTTCTCATGAAAAAAAATGTTACAATAGAGGAATATATAATATTATAAAATATAAATTCTATCAATGAAATATTATATCATATATTTACACATTTTCCAAAAAGAAAATGATTAGCTGAAACCTGAAATTTTAACTTACGTTTAAAAAAAGTAGACTTATACACTGAAAAAAAATTTTGGTTAAAAATAGACGAATTAGAAAATATTGTAGGATTGATCAAACATTCTGGTTATTATAAAATAGAACGCAATACTTTATAAATTATAAAGTATTGAGTTTTATTTATAATAACCAAAATTTCTATTGTAATAACCAGAATATTTGAACAGTCCTACAAGATTTTCTGATTCGTCCGTTTTTAATTAGAATCTTTTTTCAGTGTAGTGAAAGTAACGTCCATCAGTCTGTCATGGGAATTCAATAAATGAATTCTCGTGCGCTCTTATAATGTATCGACGGCCACTTGGCGATGCGTCGTTATGCAGGTTTCGACGTCGTGTTGAGACCCGGTCGGGCCTCACACGGTGTCGATTCGCGCGTACGTTGTGTCGCTTCGTAGGTACGCGGGGCCGGGCCCCGTACGTACCGCGGTCCAGGAACTAATGGTCACGACTCGACCATTTACCTCCGGCGGAGCGTCGATTGTTGATAAGTAAATCACCGCCGATCTACATTTCGCGAGCGGCGGACGTGTACGTACACGTGCATCGGCGTCACCCGGCACGATGCACTCGATTGCCGTTTTCGAGTGACCTCTCGGGCCACGTCAATTACCAGCAATTCATCAATCGTCGAGTTTCCAGACCGCTCGGCGGAACGTTCGGTGACGCGTCTAACGCAGATATTTTCTCTCGAGTTATTGGCTCTCGCGGTAATTGCAAGAGAAACAATTAAACAGATAATATTATGATTATAAATTAATAATAGATAAAAATAATTAACTAAATAGATAAAATAATAGATAAAAATAATTAACTAAAAATTCTTGATATTAAAATTAATAAGTGAAGTGAATTAATAAGTAAATAAATGAAGAAAAAAATAGGCTTCCAAGATGAAACGCGGTTAATTATATGTAAGTTAATATTATGTAATATTTAACCCTTTGAGGACCGATAGTTCTTTAAAGAGCCAGCATTTATTTTACTAAACTTTTGAATTTTGTAAAGAAAATATATTTAATTATAATTCATAGAAATAACACTTTTTTCTTTTGGTAAAGAAGCCGATTCTCAAAGGATTAATTAATTCAACAGTTAGAAATCGTATGTTTCAGCTTTACTTTGAGTCATCTTTAGCGACGCGGTGACAGATCAATTAAATAATAATCTCACACTCTCTGACGAGCATTAAATGAGCATCGGCTATTAAATAATATAATTATTCAGAGAACGGTTAATTTGACTCGATATTACTAAATGACGCTGCAAACGCTGTAAAACTTCAATTTTTTGCTATTCTGCAAGTTACGAACGACAAGACACGTTATATGGATTTAATTTCGGCGTTTCCGCCATTGCGGCGTCGTCACGCCACGAACTCATTAATTACGCGGCTTCATCGGTGTCTCCTTAATGTCTTATCGTCTTAAAATCGTCGCGAGCGGACATAACTCGCCCGTCGGTTCTGTCGCAATTTCGGGAACTGTCTCTCCGAGTTTCTCCCTTTCTCGCGCTGCGCCTCCAAAATCGCGCTAGCCGATCTTAGAGGGCTGAACCCGAGATCCTGTGCGGGATAAGCAGCTGGTCCCAACGTCGCGCGTGCTCCGACTTTCTCGTCCGAGCGCGGAGGAGCAAGGAGGAAGGACGAGCGGGTCACATGTGCACGTACGCAATTCGGGGAACTAAATTAGCCAGCGCTCGTCACTTACGGTGATTCGGTTCGTTAGGTACCTGATGTGATCTTAATAGCATAATAATATAAATAAATATGTAATAGGATTTATTTTACGCGTAGAGATTGAGCGTCGCTCAATTCTCGAAGCCTTTCCTCGACGCTTCGATCTCGCGTTAATTGTATAATTAGACATTTCGTTCATTTCGTACCGGGTCTCCTCGCCGCGTTCTCCAGCGAGACGCTCCCCCCCCCCCCCATCTTGAGACTTAGGCTTTTTGTTATTGCGAACTCATACGTTTCTTGTTTGGGAAAAACATGACATCCCGCGAAGAAGGCGTGCACGCGTCGCGTCGCGTTCACACGTCGCGCACTCGTGCACGCGAGTTCCGCGGGCGAGCGTGCGGTGCCGCGCGCAGTGCGGTGTCATTCGTAGCCGACACCGAGAATGGAATAGCACAGACATCCCGTCACGACACGGTTTTAGCCCAAAGCCTTATCTCGCATGCGCGTTTGCGGCGACCGGCTGTTATTAGCCGGGAAACGTCGCACGTCCGTGCGACGAGCTTGATTCTGCCGTAACGTCCGTTCGAGAGTTCTCGACAGGATTAGTGAATATTTGTTTGGACCATTCGCGTTCTTAGAGAACATCTCCAAAAGCACTCTTTCTCGTTAAATTATTCAAACGATTGATAGGATTAAAAACAATCTAAAAAGTATCTCAAAGAAGGTTAAGAAAATGTGGATCTTTTTAATACTAGAAGTATCAAGTCATTACTGATCTTTTCTGTTTTGAAATTTAACTTTTTACTCTATTTCTTGTAAATTCTATTTCTATAAATGTGCTTTAGAACGAAATAATGAATGAAAAATTATAAAATTTCAGAATTCTTTTATGTGAGAAATGAGATACTGATCTAAAAGATAAAAAAGAGTCAAAAACCGCTCGGTACTTTTAGTGTTAAGAGTCTTGATGATAACTTTTCTATTTTAAATCTATTCTGAAACCTTGTAAAAAAATTACCTACTCAAGCTACTGACAACAAGTGTCTTGTTACAAATTTAGCGAGATAGTTTGCTGTACATTTTCATCCTGATGTACCTCATTAATAACTTTGCCCTATATATATAGAGAGAAAGGGCTCTCGGATTTTACTTCAAAACTTTTACCTCATAAAATCCTAAAAAGACAAACATGACATAAAAATTTCACCCAGTCTTTAAACAGATGGCCATTACGATTCACTGATTCTCCGATTGCCCCGAGGCGATCGCAAGACCAACGATGGCCCTGCGTGTCGACGGCTCTTAAAGCCTTAACGAGTCACTTTCCGGGAGAAGAATACGAATATCGCCGCGTTACATGTCGAAAGTACCTCGTCACCTTGCGTGTTACTTCGGCCCGCCCGGGTGGCTTCGTCGTAAAAATTGCTTGCCCGTAAAGAGATCGTTGCACGCCGAGGAAGTAAGAGCTTCCTGGACTCTGTTCCGTTCCTTTCTTCCTCCCCTTCCTCCTTGTTTCTCCGCGCCGCTCTACCACCTTCTTTTTTTTTCTCCCCTCTTGCCGTACATTTTTCTCGAGCGCGCCTTCGTCGCGCGCTTCGATCCGCGACGCTCGGCGAGTTGTACATTTGCTGTTAATCGAGGCGTGAATGAAAGAACGCAAAATTGCAAAAATTCACGTTTCCGTGAATTCAGGTGCAACACACATCGAAAAGTCGGCATGTATAGAGATCTAGAATTATTCAGAGTACCAAAACGCGAAATGTATGTATATGTATGAAAATAAAAAATTTTTCTGTAGCTTCAGCATTGCGAAATTACAGAGCCTTCAAATTAGAAAACACCAAAGTTTAAAAGCTGCGAGTTTCTACATAATATAAAGTTCTACAAAATTTATAAAAATGCAAATTTCGAAAGCAACTTAATAACTCAAACAGACAATGAATGTATACATACAAAAATTCCGCAAAATTTTTCTATTGATTTGTTTAAGTCTAAGAAAAATTTATATAGAATAATAACGTACGAAGATATAGGCGCGAAGCAGCATTCTCCAAAAAAACATGCTGAAGATTCCCGGGCTTCCGTGCGCCGGCACTACGAGGAACGAGAGGGACGAAGTCCGAAAACTTGCCGACGAGTAGCGAAGGATGCGTCGGATCGGATTTGCCAGAATGTAGATTTCGCGGTAGGTTTATTTTCGTTATGGATAGCCGTTGAAGTGATCGCCGGTGTAGGGCGTACAGCCCTCGCACTTCCCTTCGCCACTGGTTATTTATCGGCCGCACTCGCACCACGTGGGACGCTGGACACGCATAATTTATCGCGCGCGACTTCTTTACACATGGCGGTCGTAAGGAAACTCCCGGGAGTCGTCGTGTATCCCGATCGGCCTCGCGTTCCCGTGCCGCTGCCGTTCTGCGATCATCTTTGGATTTATCGAGAGCCGCGATCTCTCGGATAGTATTTAACATCGATGGCGCTGTCATTAACATCCTCGCTATAATTATTAAAAAATTGGACCGAACGATCAACAGATTCAGCAAGCGCCTTAAAAAGCACATGTGACTAGTAAGTGCGCTTAGTTGTCAGAAAATTCGGTGTAATCTCTGATAAAGCTCGATGTAAATCTGGCGTTTGATCCCTTGGCCTTTAATGGAGCCTTTGGGCATCGCACGCCATTCATTGCGCAATGCTAATTTTTCATCGAGCGGAGCAGCGGGAGTTATTCGATCATTCCGCTCTTTCGTATATCATCATAATCACCTGCACTCATTCGTTAACTAATTTCACGCGGCACTTAACGTAAATAACATACGCCAGCCGGTGCATTTACCTTCCTCTCCATGAGAAAAAAAAAGACGAGCGTCGAGTGGCACACGGAATTCAGGTGTATGTACCACCGGATCTGGAACGTGTATCTGCTCATTCATTAAACGCATTAGCGCGATTTATCAGCGATCAAGAGTATAGACACGCTTCGATTCCCATCCGCTTGCAGTTGCGTCGGCGAGCGGAGCGGAAAAGACGAAAAAAGTTGGAAGGAAAGGAGAGAACAATGTGATTGGGGAATCCGTGGCTTTTCAATGGTGATTCTTTGAGCTACGATTCCAGGTCTTTCTCCTAGTTCTTGACCCAGCTGCTCCTTCATCCCGAAATTCGGCCCTTTGAATTTTTTTAATCTTAATTCTTTTTAATCTTGTCTCCTATAATATCTAAATTTTGGGTACATTGAAATTTGGGGTATTTGAAACTTTTAATAATCTTATCTTTTAATTATATGATTATACGATTATTTAATTATATTATTATTATGGAATTATTTGAAACTTCCAACAATGTCTGATTTTAGATTGCTAATTTTTGTAATTCTTGTCGAGATGTAAATATTTTCCTTAAACGTTTCAGCATGATTGGCAGTTTAAATAATAATTGTGCCCTGTTATGTCGGGATCATTTGGTATTATTAGTCTTAGGAACCTACGTTTAAATTCTCGTTGGTTTCGAAAGCGAAACTGTTTTGATCGTTATCAGTAACGGGGATCTTGTTAAAGGGACGCGAAACAAGTTTCTCGCGAATTCTGTCGTCGGCGATGATCGCCGGGCGCTGTTTCCGTTGTAGGAAGTGGTCGTTTTAAATCAACGGCTCGCAAAGGAAATAGCGAGTGGTAATTGAGCCATAACCCTCGGCCGACGAATACACAAATATCTCAGCGCCGGGTACCCGCTCATAATTTAACCCTTATAATTAAGATGCGCCGGCGACTCGCTGGAAAGCATCTCGCCTCCGTCGCGCCCGCGCGAGAATCGCGCTGCTCTGATAAAACGAGGACCAGTCTTCGCGATATCCCTCGCTAAAATAAGCGTAATCCGCGCTCGTGAAAATACTACGTTATTATGGAAAATAAATGCCTTCCCCAGCTTCGACCGACTCGAAGTCCGCGATGCCAAAGATTCCAAAATTGAAACAGCTAGAGCTAAATTCGCAGACACGCGCAGCTTCAAAAATTTGAAATGACGAGGATGTCAGGCTGCTCCGAAAATCTCGAGACTTAATAGATTTTCAGATTTGTATTTACGAAGACACCTTCGGCGATGATTAAGCCTCGATGGCGATAAGGCGGTTAGGCTATCGGCTCGAATCTCCGCGCTGTCTCCCAGGAATCTCAACGTTCTCTACCCCGAAAGGGTAGAGAAACACGGCCGTGGGACATAAATATGACGACGGAGTCACGACCTCGGTCGGCCGACACACGTGTCGCGGCTACGACGGAACGAGCAGGGTAACATAATACACGCCGGGCGAGTCTGGCGTACCGTAACGCAACGCTGGGGTCATGCATCATCGGTAGCCATTCCGGTGTCGCGGTATCTCTCGATCCTTTTCTTGGATCGCGGTAATCGGTCGGGTTTACGCCGCCTCTTGCTCATCGTGACTTTGGAACTTTAGAACTTGGGAAATTTTATGATGGCCCTTCTTCCCCTTTTGCGCCATTGGAGTTTCGGGGACTTGATACTGTGAGAAATTGCCGTTTTCTGTCTACGAAACTTCGCCTCCGCTTCCTTTTGCCGTTTCGAAACTTCGAAGCTCTCGAGTATTGCGAATCTCCTTAACCGTGATACTATATTATGACATAATGGACCATAAAGCTGGGAAATCTTGAATTTGTTGGATCTTAAAATTATGAATCTTATTAATCGTCAGATTTGCTTTTAAATTCCAACGTTCGATTGCGCGTAATAAATTTAAAATTCCTTACATATATTTAGAAACATTTCTAGCATTCTCCTTGCCGATATCGAGCGTCAACTAAACTCGTATCTATCGAGTTATCAGATAATTACATATGTATGACATAGACAATTCTCTTACACTGAGAGAAAATGTTTTGTATTATGAACCAAAAGTTTTGTTGATATACGCGCAAGAAATTTATTTAGTTGCTGTAAACAAATATGTTAATTGCTTATATCTTGTTAAGTCGTTTTGATTTAGAGAAGAAAACAGAATTGTTTAGAGAACAAAACTGTTTTGTTCTCTAAACCAAAACGTCTTAACAAGATATGAGCAAATAACATATTTGTTTACAGCAACTAAATAAATTTCTCGAGCATATATCAACAAAACTTTTGGTTCATAATACAAAACATTTCTCTCAGTGTACAATTAGAGGGTGCAAGAACAGTTTTCACATACGGCATGTAGCTGATTAAGACATCAAGGACATGGGAGGGGGATCCTTCTGGAAGTCCTTGACGAGTGAATTATATCCGCTCAGCTGGAACATAGCTAGTCTCTTTATTACAGATGACAGGACGCAAGTGATCGGCGCGATACTTCGATGTAGTAGATCCCGTGAGATAACAGGCGTATTTGTACAGGCGACACCTGCACGCGCGGGGGCCCCGCTTTACGCATCGCCGAAGAGAACGCGAACGACATTGGTCCTTCCGTCGGCGATGTTACCAGCTTACGTTATCAGATTCACGGACAATGGCGCCCCGCTAGTATCCGTTTGTCCGTTCGCACCACCGGACACCCCTGCGACATTAATTTGGCGAAACGGTGACGCTAAGCTATACATGCTATATATGCTTTTATAAAGTTGTCGCCCCGTTATGTTATATTGGAGGGTACGCGCTGTCTTATATACAAAAGTAACTTAATCAATAGTAATTTTGAAATGAAACTCTCTCTGGATCGATATGAATTAAATAGAGAGAAGTATTATTTTTGATCGGGCTGGATCTTGATAGCCCAATAATAGAAATATTAGTATTAGGCTGTCAAGGTCTATCTCGATCAAAAATGACACTTATTTCTGTTTAATTAAAATTTAATTGAAATCTAATTTAATTTTACTTAATTTTACGCGAATTATTGTAACCAGAAAACATTTCAGGGCCAGTTTTTCTACTTTCTATCTTCTTGGATAACGTATGAGTTAACTAGTAGTTAAATTATACGTTTGAACTTGGCTAATTTGAAGATAAAGACACGTAATATAATTTAACTATTAGTTAGTTTATCAAGAAGGTGGAAAAACCGACTCAGAAGCAGATAAATTACTCAAGAAAATTCCCTTCTTCGATATTTTCAAGTACATATGCGTGTTTGTTAAGCTCTTAAAATATTTAACATTTAAAACGATTTTTTAAAATAACACGGAGTAACTCGTCGAAAAAATTTAGTGGAAGAGAAACCACTCTCGCGGACATAAACTCCGTTCTTGCGTCTCGGCGGGAATTCGTTGGTGGTTTTTACGAGCGGCCGGTCGTCGCTCATCGCCGTATTCATCGGGGGATTCGGCGCGTATCTCGGCAGGGGGTGCGGCGTTCCTCCGCGTCCCTCCGCGAGTCCCGGGGCCCGACGGGGCCTCGCGCCGGTTCGCCAGCGGAATCGCGAGCGTCACCGCATAAACCATCCCCCTCCGTCCTTCTCCACCCGCGAAAGTATCGTGTTACCGTTGTGAGCCACCGCGCGCAAGATGGACAGCTGGAGATTGCCGCTCGCGTGACTTACAGGCCCGCGACTTCGTAATCCTACGTGCGGGTTACATCGCGCGGCTCGGCGTCCCTCCCTCCCTTCCCCCTGTAAACGGGGGCGGAGATTTATGGCGCAAAAGGGCGGGTTACATAAGTGGCGCTGCGGCAGACGACGAAATGCGAGGAATGCGAGGGTCCGGCGCTTTGTCCCCGGAATGCAGCATCCCTCAGATCTTTGCGGCTTGAGAATCCGAGATTTTTGAAGTTTCATTAATTTTGAACTCTATTAACGAGAAAGAAATCTGCGGTCCAAATCTGTACAGGGTAAAATGTTTTCGAGCGGACACGCCTCGGATGAAGTGTTTCAAATGACTCGTGAGATTATCCCCGTGTCCTTTGGAGTTCTCGCCGGATAAGAGGGACTTTGATCATCCTTTTTATCAGGTGGAATCGTAAATTCTGTTTGAAATGCGCAGTTGCCATCGGTGGCGAACGCGAGAAGCGCGTTCCGGATAAATTACAACTTTATAATTTCCCGCATCTATTACAACATCCGATGAGATATGATAGAAGATTGTCTCCAATCGCGGAAGCATAAATCCACGTGTCCGCCAGTTCCATGTAAAGTTCCATGCGCTCGCCGTACGAGCGGCGAGATCGTACCTCTGCCGGTAGATCGCTACTGACTTTTATTTAATGTAGCAAGTAAGTTAAGTTGGAAGCCGGAGGATGAAGCCGGAGTCACATTTCTGCGATGACTTCGGTAAAGAAGGAACGGAATACTGGCTTCCTTGTAAAAGGAGCATAGGAGGCAGAAATTCGCTAAGATTGCAGTGATCTACAAATTGTGGGATTCAGTCGAGTGAAACCAATAATAGCGTGGAAATCTAAGAATCGAAGAACTCGAATGCGCGAGAGGAGATAAGGATTGAATTATTATTTTAAATATTGTGATGAAAACAGGAATAGACGAGGAAGAAATTGTGTCTAATATTTGCAATATTTGCATTATCTATACAAATTGTAGGATCCAGTCGAGTGAAACTAATAACAGTATGGGAAAAAGATCTAGATAAGAACAGAAAAATCAAAAAATTCTAGAAGATCAAACGTGGTCAGAAATATATACTAAAATATACATATATCTACGAAAAGAAAACTTGTATACGGATCATTTATAATCAGAGAATCTGTTGAAACTATCTGATCATCTCGCAATCTCGCGGCTTTTTAGAGATATTTTTGAAGTAAAGTAAAAAATTCACTATTTCAATTTTATAATCCAAAATATATTTTCCACTATCATTTACCATCTTAATCTCAAACTTTCAATTCTCTGGCGATAAAAGTCTTTTGGTTTGCGCGTAAAGAATAAATCAAGCTCTCTCTTACACCACTTTATTTACGGGATGATTTTTTTTATTCAATATGAGCTAAAAACCCTCGCGAATCCGTGCGAGTAGCCGGGGATACAGGGCCCTGGCACAACATACAGAATCGAAATGTCGTCGAGGACGGGGATAGGCGTCAACATCCCGCAATATATTACGCGTACATTAACCAAAGAAGGGAGAGGGCCTGCTCATTCGCGTGGTATGCCAATAAGAAGGCGGCCGGCGATATAGCGCCCGTGATCTAGATTAATGCGAGCACTGCCGGTAGCGGTCACGAAGAGCGTCCCACGCGCAGCGTGTGTCCACCGTGGTTGCGCGCGAAGCGTCCCCAGACCCCAGGCTGGAACGTCCGCGGGCTGTCGCTACATTATTCATAAAATAAAACGTGCGAGGAGGTAGCAGTGCCGTGGGAAGGAGAGAAAGAGAGAGAGGGAGGGAGAGAGAAAAAAAAGGAACTCGAGCGCGAGGTACGCCGAGCGCGTCGAACTCTGCGCGAGCCAGCGCCGTGTCGAACGAGTCGCTCGGGATTAACGCTAAAATCATTCATCAGGTGCTCTTTCGCCGAGCACTTCCGGCGAGCGCTTGTGTCGTTAATAACGCCGTACACGCGAGCGCGCCTGTCCTGCCCGCTGTTAAGACCGCGTTACTCGCTGACAGCGATTTTCACAATCTTCGATCGTCGCGGGAATGTTAGATTCTAAATTGATGATTGCGACAGGCGGCGCGAACGTAATGAGGGAATAGATGTATACGAATGTCAAAATAATTGTTACACGTGAGATAGTTTGTAACACGAAGGAATCTCCTCGAGACGCCTGGAACGCAAGCTTTGGATTTCATTTATTTTCGCCTTTGCGAAATTCTCGTATACGAAAGATACGGAAGATTTACGAAAGTATTTTGAGCCTTTACGGAGTTCTGGAAAGCTAGATAATCGACTATTCCTCTGTCAGAAAAAGATAGTCAGCGACCTTGATACAGATTCTGTACGCACTTTACGGTGCCTTGTGTCTTTGTCGTATTAGTCAGCGGCTGGATATCCAAAAGCAACGAAGGTCCGGCGACATTTATCGTACGTACGCGGGTTGCTATATACGCAGTGTCCAAACAACAACGCGAATATTTCTATTCTACTAAAATTTAATGTGTGACGTATAATATTATTTTATATGTAATATAAAGCCTAATATATTTGTAGATATTTTTATGATGGTAACGTTTTTGCTAGCAAATGTTTTCCTCGCACATGTATTCGCAATATGTAAATGATATAAATATTACTATTAATATAAATAACTGTCGATATAAATACGGTAGAATAAATTTTGGCTCACATAAAAACTGTCAGAACAAGTATCGTCATTATCAAGACAAATAGTCACTACTTTCCGTGCAAATATCGCCCGCATAAATTCTGCATTACAAGAGTAAATATCATCGAGCATATTTTTTGTCAGAAATTTTTTACCTGATTAATTTATCAGCGTAATCTTGATCGGTAATGACGCGATATTATTCGAGCCGGATATAACAGCCAGTTATAAATAATAGGAGCGGGCACCTGGTTGAACCCGTTAAACGCGTAAAATTCTCCCCGTGAAGAAGAGATCGGCGCGCCGAAATCGTCGCGTAGACCAGCCGCCGGGGATCTCGTCCTCGGGAACACCCTGTGTATCGTGTACCGGTGGCCTTCGATACATTTCTGCCGGGCAACCCGTTTTCTGCGCGCGCGTTCGGGGATTAAGCGGCCCCGGCCTTGCCTGGCGACACCGATGCCGTAAATTATTATTTTCACGATAAAGGCCGTCGGAGGCAGCGCGCTGCCGAGCGGAATTCCCCCCAGCTACATCCGTAATTAATGCATCTGACGATAACCGCGCGGCGCAGATCTAATCGGGCAGATCCGCCGATTGTGGCGCGGCGCGCGAAATAAATGTGCGCGCGCGGCTTGAGAAATGCGCCGGCGACACACGGGCCGACGTGAAAAAGTGGGATGAAACGGATGCACGGGCGTAACGACGCTAAGTATGACATCGATACTGCGGGATCCCCTTCGCGAAGCCGGGCACCGCGAATGCGTCAACGCGCTAATGTCGTCGTAAAGTGGCCCCGAGAGGTCTCCGGACCGCCGTGAGAAATCGGCGTAATCTCGGTAGCAGACGCGGCTGTTTGCCTCTCTCGGCGTCGCGAAGGAACGAGGAAGTCGTTCGGTAAGAACGCGCGTGAACTCCGACCGCCAATTATCATGCTGCGCTCGAGAGCTGCCGCGACACGTCGGACGTGCGAAATGCGAAGGCGTCCCATCTCGCGGCGCGAGAAGAATTGTCGTTTTGAGAGAGAGAAAGAGAGAGAGAGAGAGAGAGAACGCGCGTCCCGTTTTCTCCTCCCGGAAGAAAAGAGAGCGGTCTCTCTTTCGGGACCGGAAGGAGAAGGGACCGAAGGAAGAGAAGAAAGAGGCGAGTCCACGTGGTCCGAGTGTGCGAACGCGCGGCGAGCGGTCCGCCGCGCTCGGCGCGAGCTCCATAAAGGATTTCCGCCGCCCTTTTCTCTCTCTCCCCGTCGCTTAGAGCGCGCCTCTCTCTCCCGCATTGTATAATAATGTATCGCATATGGTGCATCTTGTAAAACTCTGCGGGCGTTCCTCCCCTTCTCGCCCCTGCCCTCGCTCGTCGCGCCGCCGTCTTGTCGCAAGCCGAGGATGAAGACCCGAATGAGATTGTTCCCGGGGCCCCCGGCTTCATTCATCCGGCTCGACGGGGCCTTAGAGGTGACGAAAGGTCCCCGAAAAACCGCCTCCAGGTCGCGTTCGACGGGGGGGCCCGGAGTTCTGCGGATTTCGGTCGGCCGACGTTTTACCTGGGACGGTCGGACGCTCGCAAAAGCACGGGGTGTGGTGTTTCACCAGAGAGAAGTATAAATAAGGGGGAAGAATGTTTTATGGGATTTTGAGGGTAACACGCTTGGGTTGCGAGGGCTTTAGTACGCGTCATGCGTCACATCGCGACTGTCCCGCGCTGTTTCACGCTACGTCTCACGTTTCCGCTTGTGGTAGCCCCCGGGGAAGCGAATTATACTTCTTCCGCCGAAAACGCCGATCTCACCTGTTGACGATAGATTAGTGGCGGAAAGTTATCTAAGTTGAAAATTATCTCGCGACAAATCCACCTTGACCGACACATACCGATTTATTGTTAGTATTTGATTAATTATTAAATTGTCTGTCGTACGGTTTTTCTTGACTTTGTTAAGATTTTTCTTAAAATCTTTCTTAAAATTGAAAAATATCGTTCATTGCTATATATATCTTTAAAAAAAAAATTGTGTATACTTGTGATATATTTATTAATAAAATTTTTTAAGCAGCTTCCTCGAGAGTTGTCTTTTTATTGTTTATCTACTGTTAGTACTTGTATTTTTAACTTTCAATTTTCTTTCTTTCTCAGCCGGCGAATCTTTCGCTCGATTAGCGAGTAGGGTACGACAGATCCGATTAGGTGAAAATCTTACACGCCGCTGGAGACAAACCAGCCTCACTCGTGGTCATCGCCCCATTGAGAGCAGGGTAGTCAATAGGATCAGAGACGATAGCAATATGTCTCGAGTCAAGAACCCCTAAGAAAGAGCGAAAGAGTGTGGTTAATCCCACAGTCCACAGACTAAGTCTCTCCTTCAAATTTACGATTCTCTTCCGTTCTCGACCTGTCGCCAGAAAAATTATCCTCCCATTGTAAATACCGCCATTCTAAATCACTTCATGCTTTGAAATCTTAATCGTATTCTTTGTCCTCGTTGCAAAATTCAGAATAGATTTTTAGCAGAATGACTATTTTCATCTTATTACGATATTTCCGCAAACATTCGGTCGATATAATTTACGTAATTTTTATTTATGCATATTATCCAGCTGCAAAAGTCGTTTCTCTTGTACGTACTTGTTCCGCATTTCTCCATTTTCCAATCACGCAGATTCTATCGCGAGTACATTCACATCCTCCCTTTGTCCCCACATCCATTTCATTCTCGTCGATATCTCCGATCTGTGAAAAGTCCACTTGCAACATCGCGAACATCATCAGTCGTTCGAGGAGCTTCACGACGACCGAAAAGTTTGAAATCAAAGACACAGAAAAAAAAAAACCATAAATGTCCAAAGTTTTGAGATTCCAGAATCTATCAATTTAAAAGTCCAGATAAAACTAAGATGTTTATATTAAGTGCATAGAAACAAGAGCAATAAGGTAACGAAGAACATTAAAAAAATAAATAAATAAATGGCAACTTAGCACGCCAAGACGATCCAAGTATCTCACGGACGTGAACGTTCAACGGCCGACGAGACTTACAGCGGAGGTTGAAGACCGCGCGAGCTTTTCTGGCTCTCTCTCTCTCTCTCTCTCTCTCTCTCTCTCTCTCTCTCTCTCTCTCTCTCTCTCTTTCTCTCCGCGACGGGGACGTGCGTATCGTGCCGTTCGTTCTACCGTCGCCGAAATCGTCCATTTCCGATCCGATATTCCGAAGACGTCGTAAAGGACCGCGCGTACAGTGTACGGGCGACCGGCTCCGGGATCGGCGTTATAAGATCGGGCCACATCTTTATCTAGGTTCTTTAGTAGGGGCGCGCGCGCCCGCGCGCTCGCGCGGGGTGGTAATATATTTGGAAGGCGCGGAGAGAGATAAGTGGTTGGGTAGGTAGCCGCGGCGTGGTTGTCGGCCAGATAGTCGACCGGCTCCGGTAATGGAGACTGCAGGGTGCCGCTAATGCAGTAGCGATGTCACGGCGCCCGGTGCATCGGTATATTCCTCTCCGTCTCTCCCCGTCCGCTGCCCCGCCGGAACGTATCTTCGTCGGCCTTCGCGATATCGGCCGAGCCGCACGTCCTTCTCCGTTTTTCTCTCTTTCTCTCCCCTCGCGCACTTTTTTCTTCGTTCCTTTTTCCCTCGCTCCCCCGTCGCTCGACGTGGTCTCTCTTTAGCGGAACTCTATTGAGGACATTGCAGGTCGATACCGGGGGGGATATCGCGGCGCGATAGCACGTCGGACGTGCGGAATGTGTTTATACTGGATAACGCTGCTAGGTCGCGATGAGGCTCGTTTCAAGATTACTTTCCTCCTTTTTCTCTCGATTAACCGAACGCGAGAGATTTATTGAAGGACAGGGGCGCCGCGTGTAGTTTTAATAATGGTGTACGCGCCGCGCACATTTGTCGTACATTTGTTCGGATCGCGTGAGGCCAGGGCCTTTTCGTCGCGTAACTCCTTATCACCTCGGGATTCTAATCCTCTCCAACTGCGTTCAACTGCGAAAATTAAACGAATGCAGAACTGCAATCGTTAACGAATATATGAAACGCGGCCTTCAGGATGCGGCGACAGGATAATATTGATCTCCTCCGTTCTCTGTGTTCGCAGGATGTTCGGCAGCATGAAGCGGTGCGCGCGCTGCCAAGCGGCGATCCTGGCGTCCGAGCTGGTGATGCGCGCGCGCGAGCTCGTCTTCCACGTGCGCTGCTTCTCGTGCGCGGCGTGCGCGGTGCTGTTGACGAAGGGCGACCACTTTGGCATGCGGGACGGCGCCGTGCTCTGCCGGCTGCACTACGAGATGGGCGCCGAGCTGCATCCGGCCCAGAGCCCGCCGGTCCCGGTTTACCCGCCCGGGCCGCACTATCCCGGCCAGCCCTTCCCCTCGCCCGAGTTCCTCCATCACCATCATCATCATCACGCGCCACCGCACCCACATCACTCGATGCACCCCCAGCATCCGCACAGTCATGTCAGCCCGGTGCCGCTGCAGCCCTCTACGCCTTCCGTGCCCGACGCTTCCTCGCCCCCGAAGGTACCCTACTTCAATGGCGCCGCCGCGGTGGTCCCGCCGCCCAGGCAGAAGGGTAGGCCCAGGAAGAGGAAGCCCAAGGATCTCGAGGGTATGACCGCGAGTCTTGGTAAGTGCGAATTTTTTTATTGCATTTAGCGTAGAAATCACGAAAACGTGTGAGGAATGCGAAAAGGATCGGTAGATGTTATCTCGCGTCAGAGTTTCGAAGATCAAAGTCTCGGAATGCCTAGGCCGAACTTCGAAGTTTCCAATTCCAAGTATCTTAAAATTCCGGAAATCTCACGGTCTCCCACAGTTTGGAGGATCATTCGCGAGCCTGAGATGGCACGAAAGTCTACGGATCGAGAAGTTTGAACACATTCTCGGAAAAAAAGTCTGTAAATTTTTACATTGATATGGCATTTGATTGTCCATCATTTGTTCACATTTATCCATAAATAATCGTTTTTAAATCACCCTTTAAAAAAAATTCAAAATAAAAGAATTCAATAAATTTCATTTTTAAAAACTAAATACGTTTTTTAAAATTATATATAAAAAATAATATGTATAATATAATATAGTTTCCGATTGTTCACCATTTATCCATATCTGTCCATAAAAACAAATATTTATGAACAAATGTGGATAAATTGCCGACAATCAAATGCTACATCAATTTTGTAAAAATTCGCATTTCGGGGTGCCAACTTTGCAGACACTTCTCGAAAAGTGCTCGTGTCACGCGGGGGAACTCACCCTCGATTCGGCGGTGATTTACGGGCGTGCGTAGGCGCGCGACGCTTGCCACCGAAGCCTGATAAAATTTGTCGGCGCGACATAAATTCCCGAATCGAAGTCCCTCGACGAAATGCGACGCGTGGGCGGCGCGACCCGGTTAGACCCCGGGAGAACTCAATTTCTGATTGCCGGGGACCGATCGTGGGAACAAGCCGGCGCGGCGCGGCGCGGCGGTACCAGCTGGCTCCGACCGAAGAACCACTGCGTGGACGTCGAAACTTCTACTTGCCACCTCATCGCTCTGCTCCTTTTTCCGCTCGCTCTCGCTGGAGGAGGTCGCCCGATGTCGCCGTGTCGTCGTGAAAAAGGATCGCGGCGGCGCGCAGGTGATCTCGCCCGGGTACCACAAGCTGGTCCCTGATCTATCGTGGATCATGCCGGCAATTTTTTACGGCCGTCGGCTAAGGGCCGCGACGATCCACGCTTCCGAGACGAGATAAATGGCCGTGCGTTTAGTAACACCTGAGTTATGGTTGTAGTTCGCAGCGTGCGGTCTTGCGCGCGAACAAATCGCTCGTACAGGTTGCTTGTATTAATTGTTTAATAAGCGAAGCGAACGGTCGGCTGGATAACGAGGTGATTTTGTGTCACTAGATTGCAACACTAAGAATGCAACTTGTTCTCGCGAAGAAAGGAGAGATAACTGTGATTGAAGTTAGGAAAAAATTAAAAACGTAATGTTCCGAGAATTATTCGAAAACGACAATTTAATCCATCAAACGTCCGCCGTCACTTTGTCCCGATACAATCCATGATTCTCCTTCGGCATACGCGGATAGAGTTATCGACTAGGCCTTCTCGGTTTCGAGCACGGGCGATCACGCTGAGCCGACGCGACGGAAGCGGGTTCTAACGCTGTTTGATGCGTATCACAGCTCATTAGCTCCTCGAGTGCAAAGTGGCGGATTAGACGGGGGAAGGGGGAATGGGAAATGGCGATAGCGTATGCGAAAGGCCGATGGATACACGGCCAATTACAGCTCTATGCAGCAAATAGTTTGCCGGCACGATACCTCATTCACGGCCACGCCGATCTATCGCGCGCCTCTGCCTACAAGGATGATACTGTCGACGCTGCGCGAGCGAGCACGAGCAAATTGATTCGGTGGGATAATACACGAGTCCTTTCGTATCTTGCTCGGTTCAGTTTTCTTTTAAAATTTCTGGAATTTCCTCGAGATAAATTGTAGGTGGCTAAACCAAACACGTTGATTGCTATAATGATAATCATGACTGATTCCTGAATTTTTAATGGCGCTCTGATAATTCTTGATGACATTATCAAAATTTTTTTAATGCTTATGAAAAATAGTTGTCATTTAATATAAAATTTTCATTAAAACTTTAAATCACTTAGCTTTTCCAACTTCTTGGTAAGCTAACTAATAATTAAATTATACATCTGTCTTTGTATTATTTTCAAATTAGACAAGTTCATATGTATAATTTAACTATTATAGTTAGCTTACCAAGAAGTTGGAAGAACCGGTCTTTAAATATTTAGAAAACAATGTAAAGTAAAAAGTGCGCAATTTAACACGCTAATCTTGAGGATAGATTCTTATTTAATCATATTATACAATATTTTATAATGTATACTTACGACGATGAAAATTCTATTAAATTTGACAGTTAAAACTCGCCGGGCAGACAAACGTGTCAAGCGATAAATTCTAGAATAGCTCTCGATCGAAGTCCGACCGATCTCGATGACGATGCCGTTTCTGGATTTATGTTACAGACCTAAACGCGGACTACATAGACATGCCTTTCGGCAGAGGCCCCGGGACCCCCGGCATGCCCGGCTCCAACAGCAGGACGAAACGGATGAGAACGAGCTTTAAGCATCACCAGTTAAGGACGATGAAGAGCTACTTCGCGATCAATCACAATCCCGACGCGAAGGATCTCAAGCAGCTTTCCCAGAAAACTGGCTTGCCGAAAAGGGTGTTGCAGGTAAACAGAGACTCGCGCCGTTTGCGATTCCGCGTTTTCACCTAATGCGAGTTGAGACCGCGGTGTTGAAACTGGAATTTCTTCGTTTCGATTTCGTTAGCTCTTAACCGTGTCGCGTTCAGTTCCGAAAGCAGTTGTGCGCTGACGTAATTATGAAATTGTTAATTTTGACCACTTTTAGTCGTATCTAATTCCGATACAAAGCATATTGTATTTTATGCGTGAGTTTGATTACAGTCATTTATGAATTAAAAATATAATTAAATTTTGAAAGAAATCCTTAAATGGAATTTTAAACATTTCAAATGTTAGATCTTGCTCGGTAAAAATTTCCAAAAAGAATATCAGATTTTTTTCTTGAAACTCTGAGTGTTCGTAAATTTATTTATTTTTAATTGCACTTGACTTTAGATTTTCTTAAAAACTGAGTAAAATTTACTGTATAGTGGCTCTGACTTGTACAATATATAAATTACCGTGAAAAAATAACGAGATCACGGCGACCCGGGCGCGAACGGAAAATTCAAAGACGGATAGCCGGTGGTTCTCGCTCCGTCCCTTTGCCTCTCTCACATTTCGGGAGGGTGCGCCCTATAAAAATATTCCCGTACGCGAGCCGCGCGTAGACACGCGCGCTTCTCCCAATTAGTGCGGCGCGTACGGCGTGGCTACGAAGTTAAAAGAACCGCGCGGAACGAAGCGATATTTCCGTCGACGAGAGGCTGCGGCCTTTCTCCGTAATTACGAGCCGGCGTCAATCCGGAGACAGTCAAAACCCCTGGCGGACGGCTAGGCTCCGTCGTAACGTCGGACCCGCGCGCCGGCTCGCTCTCGTTAACCCACTACCGTTAAATTATTAGGTTGTTACGAAAGTTTCGCGCGCGCGTTCCTTTGTGAAGCGTGCCACGGACGCGCGGATGAAAAGGGAGAACGATCGAGTGCGGGAGATACTGACGATTTAAAGGTAAACGAGGCGAGGCGGAACGCAGTGGCATGGAAACGCTTAGGTCACGCGAAATTCTCTTCTATATTCGGCTTGCCTTTTTTTTGTAAGACTTAATTTCATTTGTGAAGATCGAATGTCAGACTAGGCTGTGAAAAACTTGAAGACTTAAAATTACACACTCTAGACATTCTACACTCTAGATCTCTAGAATTCCGCAGTAACAAAGTTTGAGTATTTCTTGAAGGTACAAAGCTCTAAATCCTCGAGGTTTTATAAGTTCAAACTGGCAGCTTTGAGCAATTGAAGATCAAGAACTTAGAATGTAAAGTTTAAAAAGAGAGAAATTTAAAACATCGAATCATGTATTATCCAAATACGAAAAACAGTTTTTATTTATCAACTTTTATTTCTACATATATACATAGTAAGATCAAAAGGTTTTCGATTCAAAGATATAAATATATATTTTTATTTTTTAATATAATCATCTTTTACTTCAGTATACTTATTAGATGATGAATTAATTTTTCTGTATCATTAAAAAAATATTCGGAACTCTTGTCTTTAATATTACGAAGATTACAAATTCTTTTTCCACACAAATTGGATTTTAATAAAAAAAAACTATAAAAGTAAGTATTTTTCATTTTTAAAATTGACGCCTAATTTGCATGAAAAAAATTGATAAAGCAGTGATCTCCGGTGTTAAATTGTAAGGACAAAAATTTAGAATATTGTTTAGTGGCATAGAAAAACTGATTCATCATTCTAAAAAATCTATTGAAATAAGTGATGATTATATTAAAAAATAAAAATGGTTGTTTCATTCTATCATCTTCGATACGGTTCTTTCCTGAACCGTAAACATTAGAATCTTGCTGTGTAATTCCTAATATACATATCTGTAACGAAGCTGTCCTCTGTAAAGTAAAACGAAACGTAATTTTCAAGAGAACCGGAGACCGCTAAAAAAATCATCGCCATGTTTCCTCCGATCTTCCGCATAATCATTCCAGCCGCTACATCGCCTCGCTTCTGCGCCCATTCGCCGAGCCGAAGGAGAGGGTTGGAGGTGGCCGCTATTGTATTCGTAGGGTTCTTGGTCGCCATCTTGCTTGATATTGATCGCGAAACGCACGAATACTTGCCCACCGGGCGCGCACAGACACGCCGGCACACGCGCGCGCGCGCTCACGCACTCGAGGGGGGACACGCACGAGTAGTTGGTTCGCGAGTTCTTTCGTTGGAAGTCCGCGGGGGAGGAGACTGTCTTGAAAATGGCGACGTCGGATCGCATCGTCTTTCATCTATTGTGAATATAGAGGAGGCCTCGCGAAGAGGCGCGCACGTGCGCCCGCGCATACACATGCACACGCACACGTGAATAGGAGAAGGAACTCTTATCTAACGCAGCACAAAGCGTTCATGAATTCTTTCCAGCATGGCATAAACGTTGTATAAACGTCCTATTATGATACTTGAACACGTTTACTTTGAAAAAGGGAAGGTGGGATAAAACAATCTACGGAATTGAAAATGGACCAGTAAACTATATGATAAATTGAGAAATAACTGCACTATCTATGAGACAATCATAAAATAAAATAGAAGATACAGTTCTCGGTTAGAAGGTCCACTTTCCATTTCCACCCCATCTTTCCCTATAATTAATTCGCGAATCGTTCTCCCTCTGCAATTCGATTTCGCGAGTTCGTGCGACTCTCTCAGCGACGACTCAAGCCGTCCACGTACGTAACGGCCGAACCCTCTTGTCTTGTTCCCAGGTCTGGTTCCAGAACGCGCGAGCAAAATGGCGGCGCATGGTGCTGAAGCAGGAGGGCAAATCCGACAAGTGCGACGGCGGGGTGGACGGCGGTAATCTCGGTGACCTTGAGCTCTACGGCAACAGCACCGGAAGTGGTGGGCCACCGATGAGTCCGCCCTTCATGCTCGGCGGTCCTCACAGCCCCGCGTCCCTGGCGTCCCTGGACTGCGCGTGATCCCGCATGTCCGAGTTCGTGCTCTCTGGCTAGCACGTCGCGCGTCTCTGTCCCGCAAGCGGGACATTCGGATGCGCACCCATCCTTCCGGACGGTTTCTCACGTGAGTGAAATCGCTCGCGAGTGCGTAAAGACGTGATGAATTGTGAATAAGTCTATGAGCGTGTAAAAAAAAGGGGGGGGGGAGAAGAAGGAATGACGTTTCCGCGAGCGGAAATTCGCGGACGGACCGATCGAGCAGGACTCGAGGAGTGCACTTTTCGAGAGCGCCGTTATTTCTCGGTTGTGAGTTTTCTTTCTCAACTGACGAAAACGGAGAGCTTGTCTTTCTCGTCCCGAAAATTGGCTCTTCGAGAAGCTCGCTTCGGCGGCAGGACGATGTAAAATTTGCCGCGCTGATGCGCGTGGATCTGTTTAATCAATAAGATCGTTGTATTTATTGTAGCTCGAATTGCGGCGCTGCGCCGCAGAATACTAAAGTCGTTCGTTGAGGGCAATGTAATTAGTGAACGAAATCTATTTATTCGCCTAAGTCTAATTAAGGATCGCGAACATTACCAGTGCTGTGTGAAAATTCGGCGTTTCACGAGACCTCGACATCCCTGAGCGATCTTTTATTTATGTCGATTTTGCATTGGCCGACGAACTATTAATTATTTTATAATTTCTATAATTTCATTGCACATATTTTTTCCTTTTTATTTGAGAACCGTTTTGAGATTTTTATAAAAAATTGGGTATTGCAAGTCGATCGAATAAATAATCGAGGTTTATATTTTTCTGATTGTATCTTCTATATTTTTCTAATCGTGTCGCGTTTTCTGTAAATAAAAGCAGATATTTATATCGAAACTAAAGAAACGCACGCGAACACACGTTGAAGATCACACTCTGTCGAAAGCTCGAGCGAAACGCTGGATTTTGACGAGAGGATAATTATTTATGAAAGAAAAGGGACGAGCTGCGAACGTGCGTCATTGTAATTATTGCTCAAGATCAGACCGCGGAAAATAAAGAAGCAACTCACGGTACGACCTGGTTATTACTGTAAATAAAGGACGTTCCTCGTGCGTTTCTCTTAAAGCACCGTTATAGGTTGTAGGGCCCTATTAATTGCATTCGGTAGCGGTCGTGCTTCTCTAGGCGAGAGGTAAAAGTAATAGTAAATGAGGATACGCAGGACACTACTGTTATTATTGCTCCTACTATTAGTCCTCCTTGTAACGATGCGGAAGGATTGTCCAAACTTTTGCAAGATCATTTTTTCATTGAATATATTTTGACAATATACGCTGCGTGTCTGTATGTGTCTGTACTTCCCCCACGTCTCTCCCTCACCATCCTTCTAATTTTCATCAAGCTTGCAGATTTCGAGATTTTCGATTAATAGCTCTTAAAGTTCTTCGATATAAATGAGAGTTACTGCGGGCAGGAAAATATCAACGACAATAAATTAACTGAATCGGCGTATGATTTTTTTTTCGCAGAAACGCCGTCTTTTCTTTGGATCTGAACTGGATCTAGAATTGCATATTATTCGCGTTCAGTTCATAGAATCAGCTCTCGACGACAGAATCCGTGATTTTCCGCGAAGGAGACGCAATGGAAAGTCGCATGATGGCGTGCAAAGCACGATGGTGAACCAGAATTTCACCCGACAAAAACCGGCGCTCACATTGTCCGTCCTGTCTTACCAGTTGGTCAACTGGTAGGCTGGATTCACTGACCGGCAATAATGGCGGAATATTCCAGCACGCTCCATTTATACGCGTGTAAAAAAAAAAAGAAGAAATATACGTAAAGCCGCTTCAAATATAATAACGCGTTTTTAAACACGGTCGAGGAGAAGGACTTATCGCGATATCCTGTAACATCGTATCTCAAAACGCCACGCTCTATTCACACAGTTTTTGAATGTAAATCTATCTAAGCGTTGGAATTTCACCGGGAGTATCGAGAAATAAATTCAGACATATTATTAATATAAAACCCGAGAATCGAATATCTTCCCGGGCACGAGCAGCCGCTCGTTATTCATATTTCCCGTCTTATTTACGGGCTTTGTCCATCCGGATTGGCGACACGCCGCATTCATCGGATTTCTTCTGGACACCGCGGCGTCGACGATTTAACGGCCCGATTATGCGGAGCTATGAAAATGCGATGCGTCCCGCGGCTATTAAAGCTGAAATTATATCCCCGCATGGCGGACCGAATTACGCAAGACTGGATACCGACTTCACGTAAATTACGCGCGTCGCGCACAGAAGCGGAATTCTGCTTTCACACAGGATTGCTTTTTTTTTTCCTCCTGCGAAGGCTCGCAACGAGCGTCCGTTATGGGACATCATAAACATCCTACTTGCCGGTCTATTATGTCGTTGTCGATTTATATCTCTCCTTCTTTTTACAGAAAAAAAGAATCGAGAAACACGAGTTGACAGATTTAGCATAAAAAAAGAAGCAAGAATCTAAATCCACTGACATTCGTAATGATAATGTAAAAATATAATAAATAAGCATGCATTCTTTCGAGGATTTTTCTACACAAATCGACAGGGGTACAAAATGGATAAATTTAATATCAATCGCGACATAATAGCTACATAATTTATGATGCACTAAACCTGATAATCGAGAGAGAAAACAAGAGGCCGATCAACGGTGTGATTTATTTATTTGCTTCACGCTGGGATTTTACTTGTTCGTTCGGGCCACGATTTCATGTCTACTCGTCGAGAGACAGAGAAAGAGGGAGAGACTGTAAAAAAAAAGTCTATATAAATGTTGTTTCACGAACGTCGCCCCGTGTTCTGATTTCTAACAGAACTCCGCGTTCACACAGGATTGCGACGGCGACGGCGGCGACGGCGGCGGCGAACGGCTTTCCTTCGGCCATGCAATATGCATCGTGCTGCATTCAGGACGCATAGCGAGCGCGCCGATGCGATTTCAGCGCGCGATTATTCGTTGGATTTCTATGCCAAAAAAGGACAACGGTAGATAAAAGGAACGGCGCTCTGTGGCGTCACGGTCCGGCCGTCGATGGAGAGAGACGGACACCCTTTGCGACCAGTCCCAGGTTCCGTTACTTTCGAAAAATAAAATCTCTAGATAAATATTCGCGTATGTTTTCATCCCTCTTTCTTATCATTATTCGACGAATCGCTCAATTTCCTTTCGTTCAACTTCAATTGCTCTCGCGGGTAATTAAAAAAACATTTGCAATGCACAATTCTGTCGAGGAAAAATTAAACTATCACTGTTATAAGCACTTTTAACGTGTGATGATTTAAGACGCCTATGAGTGTGTGAATTAAAAAAAAACCGTGTAAATATTATATATTTTTAAAAAATATAATTTAAATTTAAAAAATTCACATACCCATAGACGTCTTAAAACGGGGGACACACTTTACACGCAAAAAGTGTGTGATATTCACACACTTGCTTCTAAAAGCGATTTTTTGCGCATATTCATTATGTTACTTTATTATCGTCGTCTTTCAAAAACAGCTTTCGGAAACGGACAGTTTTTATGATCTGCTCTCCGGCAGCCTTATCCTGCGAGGAATCCACGAGAACGCGACCAGTGCGACGAAGGGGCCGCCCGTTGCATTCGACGAAGTAAATGAGACGTCGATGTTCGACACCGTCGCACTGTCATCGACGATTTTCTGTCCGCGTAGTCCGGCATCGATCATCCATGTTATCGGTATCTCGATCCTGGAACCGGTCAGAGGACAGAGGACAGTAAACGAGCCTCGGGAGATCGGCCATGGGGATCTAGGAATCCATCGGTCGCCTCCGTCACGCCTCATCGGCTTTCAGAATGAACGATCTTCGAATGTGACTGGAACACGCGCGAGTTTGTTCTCCCATTGATTTCGATAGGCGATCGAAAATAGCTCACGATTCCGGCGCCCCTCTCGATCCCGGACTCGTGCGCCCGTGAAACTGATATCTGGATGAATATCGGATGGTTGAGAGCTTCTCGGAATCGATACGTATCAATAGAGTTCTGCCTGGAGGAATCTATAACGATCGTCGACAGAATCTGCAGTTTTAATAAATACATAGCGACTGATACGTGCACAATGCAGCATAAATGGATATTGACATATTTTCGGTCATCGTATATTTAATAACAATTTTTATGAATTTTATATCTTGTCATTTTGCCTTGCTTTTGAAACATGTGATAATTATTATTTGATTTTCAAACGCGGTTTTATGTCAAAGTTGAATTTTTAGATTCCAAAATATTCAAAATAAAGGCCTGAAGTATATAAAATTTATAAAAAAACTATTATTAGATATAAAATTTTGCCCGATGGCTAAAAATGTTAATAAATGTTAATGTCTACTTAATTTTTAGTTTAAAATTTTTTAGATTTATTACTCAGTTTTAATTTTTTATCTTCACTCTTGTTTACGCATTCTTAATTAAAAAATGCATCAGGATATCTCGATAGCTAGTTTTAAGAGATATTTCAGGAAATATTCAAGTTGACGAAAATACAAATAGTGCTATAAATATAAAAACTTTGTTCTTACTTGAGAAAAAAATATGCAAAAAAATCTCATCAAATTTACGTAAATTGATGAATGGTGCATTTCTTGCAGGATAAAGAATCTAAATTATCGATGGAATTCTCGTTTTGTTAAATAGATTTATATAACGCCGATAATTTCTTACGTCTCACTGGCATTTATGTCACCGATGATTTCATTAAAGTTTTTTGCCAATAAACAATTGCGCATGTTTCGCAAGGCGTTCGATAAGGATGATGGAGGTCGACATTAAAACTGCTGTTTCTCAATTTGAGATGAACATAAATTACAAAAGTTTATATTTTCGATTTGCAAGAAGATGGAAAATAGCGAGCAGGTGAGTTCGGCACATCAAAGAATCCTAGCCGTCGCGAGCGGCGGCGATGAAAAAAAAAAACGCGCAAACAATCGTGAATTAATTAAGACTTTATTCCGAATGAGTAATTTCGATTGCCGATGCCGGCGGTGGGTCGGCATAAAACGCGCGTTCGGTTAATTAATGGCCGCGAACGACGGTGGGAGTTATGCAAGCTATGTAGATAGCGACGAGCTCGGGTGATAACGCGTCCGTCGGGATTGTTTATTTTCATCTCCACGCCGATTGCAGAATTTGATGCCAGCTTCGACAAATCTCTAAAAGCGTCATTTATTACTTTTAATTGCGCGTCTAATTACACCTTCCCTGCATTTTATATTTATGATATACTTTCGCGAGCGCGTCCCGTAATCTGAAATGCATTTTGCCCTACCAGTCCGCGTCGCGTCCACACGCCGCGCTTCTAACTTCACCTATCTCACCTCCTCCATCTTCATTTCACTTGAGCTCCCTTATCGCGATAAGAGATTCTGCGAAGCGAACTCTTTCCGCGATCGAGAAAGTGTAAAAAGGAGTGTCGTTTATATGTCTCCCTCTCCCCCCGCCCCTCCACGTGACATTATTTCCTGGTGCTGGTCGCTCATTAGACTCCGCTTCCTGATTTTTTAATGCCTCGCTCTTCCGCCACGGGCGGATACACCTCGGCTCGGCTTCACTTTTAGCCAGGCTCGTCGCGTTTCATCTTGTCTTGCCTCGTCTGCTTACCGAGTTCTTCCTCACCGCGGTACTCTTTTTTTTTTCCATCGCCCCCGTGCTCGACTACCGCGTCACGAGAGACCCCGAGCATCGACGCGACGCGTTTGTGCGATTTCTTGTGAAGCAGACTCCTCGACTCTGAAGAGAGAAGTAGTGTTTGTAGTGCGCGTACGCGAAGCGAGTCCTCATCAAGGCTCACTGACGCAACTGCCGAAGCGAAACACGCGGCTGTCTCTACCGACTGGATTCGCCGTGCTACTGAAGATCTGATTTCAGACTTCTCCCCGGAGCTTAGGTTTCCAAAACGCGAAGCTGTGCCTCGCAATTATCGAGTCTGAAGTAAGCAACCTGTTGGCGAAGTAACTGCGATTCATTGGCGCGTCTTGTAAAACGGAGGATTATCCGAGGATCACAAGCGTAGATTCATGGATAATCGGACATTCATCAAACCGTGATTATTAATCTGGTCGTCGGATCTTTCGGAAGGACCTGACGTCTCCGTGCGCGCTGCTCTCTGCAGTTCATCTCCCTCGCCTCCTCTTTTTCGATCCCCGGGTGAAAGGGAGCGAGAGCTCGTATACACGCGCGCGTTTGTGGGATATTTGCGGGTTCCGTTTTTCTCTGCCACCCACTGGGCGCTGTTGACGTCACGCTCGGATACCATTCGACAAGGGGCGCCGCTCTTCTGGGCCAATAATTCAGACTTCAAGGCGCGGCCGCGAAGATCGCCGTGACGGAGTATCAAAAGCCACGTGCTCACCCTCCGCTCGTTCCCTCGCTCTTCGCCCCTTAGCCGGTCAAAGCGGAGCACAGCGAGGCGAAAGAGAGTCGGAAGAGTGAAGAGAAGCACGGGGCAAAAAGAGAGACAGAGAGAGAGAGATGGAGGCACGATGCTATTTATTCATACCCTGTAGCACAGCACGTAGTCCCCTAAATACGTTGGATAAACTTGAATAGGGTGTATCGTGAAAGCTATAGTTCAATAGTAGGATCTCTTGAATCAACATCTAAAATTACAGAACTTTAATAAATCTACGATTCAAGGAAAGTTCTAATTTTTATTTTTTTATTTTATTCTGCGATTTTCTCATTTGCAAAAAATGGAAAATTATTCAATGCCTCGTAGACAAATATTTAAATATTTTGTAAAGATGAAAATTAAAGAACGTAAAACACTTCGAGATCTTGAGAGAATTTAACATTCCAAAAGTCTAAATCTCCTTTTATTTGTTTAACTTTCAAATTTTCAATTAGATATCTAATTACTTGCAGAATATATTTTTTCGTCTTGCATTTAATCATACAGATGCGGTTCCTTAGGTTTTAACAAACATTGCTACCGACAGAAACTTAACACATCTAAAATGACAGACGCGGGAAAGATCGCGCGCAAGCCGCAAGCCGAAATGAAGGAGCCGTCACTTTAGAACTGCAGGGGAGAAAAAAGAAGGCAACTACCGATTCTAGCGGCGAGCAGACGGGGTGCCGTTAGAGGGCCGCTTGCGGAGAATTCTGGAGGAATACGAGATGGGGCGAGGAAGAGAGGGAGGCTGGGGGGGGGGAGAAGGGAGAGAAAGAGAGGAAACTTCCTCCGGGTGACAAATAACCGCGCGGATTCCACGGATCCGCGCGGCGCGCAAAATCCGCGCTAATTAGCGGCTCACGAGCAGGCCGAAAAGAGAGACGGCCAGGGCGAAAAGGAAAAGGAAGGCTGGAAGGAGGAAAAAAAAGGCGAGAGTCACACGTATAGACCGTGCTTAGGAGAGGCGGCAAGAGCGCGACGGGGGGGAGGAGGCACTTAGACCGAAGAGGGATGGGCAGGGGGCGAGAGGGGGCCCCATCGCAAGATGGCAAGCCGAACGGCGGCGGCCGGGCATTTGAATATATCGGCGCGGGGACAGTGAGCAATGTTGCACCTGCCGCCGCGAGTCAGCGTAATAGCTGCGAGATGTCACGCCGGTACAAGCGTGAACAAAATTCACGCGGGCATCCTTTTTCCGGCCTCCGAGACCGTCCCGATCCCTCGGCGATAATTCTCGCGATAGAGTCGATGAATTCTCCGCATTTGTGCTAACGTAAATTAATAGCGTTCCATTAGTTTCCGAAAGTACGGTCGGAAGATTGTCCCGCCGTTTCACTCTGTGCCCACGCTTTCACTATATTTTACGAATTGCAATTGTAATCCATATTGTATCGCAGATATTATCGCGAATTGTCGCGATATTGATATCCGGTGGCGCGCGCGCACGAAACATCTCACGCGCAATTGGTATCTCGACAAACAAGCGGCGTATCGATCATCATTACACGCAAATCGGCTGCGTAATAGTTTGGTAAATCGATGGCCGAGTAGGCAATCGATCGCGGCGCGATAGGCATCGCGCGTGACAAACGGGCGCGCAAGTGCGTCGGCTCTAATGCCGTGACGACGAGGCAAAAAGGATGACTTTTGCGTCGCGATGTACCTTCGTCGCTCCGCGATATATGTAACAGTACGCATCGCTGCCGAGCAAAGTCGGTAGGCGGGACCGCGGGTAGACACGCATGGTTGTTGCACTCCCCTGCGTATTTGTCATCGCGATCGCCCACGTGGTGATCTGGGCCAGGCGACGTCTCCTACCGCGCGGTCCTAAGATCGAGAGACTCAACTGACTGATAGAATTCGCCAACGGCGATTATTGCGGCACCAAGTTCGAGTTTGGCATCGACGATGAACGCTATCACAAGTCCTGCGTTGAACATCAATTTTACGTCTTCGCGGCGTCTGACAGGATACTCGAAATCGAAACTTTTCGATTACCGGATCCCGAAATGCATTTTGAAGATAAATGATTGTTTCAGGACTAATTAACTTGAATTATTGGGATTTAATCGGAATCCAAAAAAATATTGAATTTTTAATCAATCTATCAATTTACATAATAATTACAATAATAAACATACCTACCTTCCATATTTCATCTTATATTCAATTTTATAAGTGCAAATTTGAATTTTAATAAACGTTTAACATCAATTTAAGTTTTTGCAATGTCTGATGTAACAGGATACTTGAAATTAAAATTTTTTGAAATATCAAGATCTTAAAATGCATTCCGAAGGTAAAAGATTATTTTAGAACACGACACAATTATAAAAATTTGAATTATCATAACAAAATCCAATTGAAGTCCAGTGTAAGAATTTTTAATCAATTACCTATCAATTTGCAGAAAACACTTCTACATATTCAATCTTATAAGTGCTATATAATTGAATTTTAACAAATATTGCTCCAAGAAAAATAGATAAAAACATTATTTCGAAGTTTTCCCAAATTTCATCTTTGGTTCAGGAATCGCGCCGTCGTTTACGTCGTTTTACGAGGGTGAAGCCAATCTCCAAGTCGCGATCGGCGACGCGGGATTATGTCATTAAAGCTGTCACGGTTCAGCGAGCCGTCATTCGCGATCGATCGCGGTGGCCGGTGCACCTGTGCCGCCGTTGTTGCCCGCCGCTTTTGTCGCGTCCCCAATACCTGCGCCGTCTCCTACGCTGATGCCGAAATAACGCACCACCACGCCGTGAAACAGGCACCACGTGCGCAAACGCCCGGTCACGTGTGACGCTCGCGCACGCTAACGAGCCCACGAGCTCGTTCATAAGCTGCCAATTAACGATGTACGAGTCTTGCCCGGGATCGACCGTCAATTAATTAGAATTTTTACCCCTTTCTCTCCCCCCCGTCCGAGAGGGACCGTCGGGAGTGATCCCTTTCTGTTTTGGGATTTGTCGGGATGCTGCTGGAGTGATTTTCTCGGCGTATCTCTCTTGTTTCTAGTCGATTTATCGGATACGGTGCCGACGTGATTCGTATGTAGTCTGATGTATGGGCTTCATGGCAAAGTTTTAATAAAGAAGAAGGGGTGGGCCGGGTATTTTCTGGATGATATTACTCATCGTTTGGCGAACATCCCGCGTCAATCTCGCGGCGATCTTGGGAAGAAGGAACAATGTCGGCGCCGCGACGGCGCGTCTCGCAATAACGCATCTCGATATAATTAGCTAATAAGCCGCCTCGTTAAGAATAAACAATGACCGCGACGTTGGTGGCGGCTTCGTCACGGACGGTTACGTCATGCGTGACATTTTTTGCGTCAGTAGAAAAATCGAACGATACGCGGAGTCTTATAAAACGTGCATTATCGAATCCTATACGCAAAAAACACGATGAGATCAGAGAAGAAGTCAGACGAGGAAACGTGGAATTTACAAAATCCGGAATAGATTTATCGCTTCTTAATGTTGGGGGCTTCTTAATATTTTTTTTTAAATTGATTAATGTTTATTTGCTGAAGTTTCATTCACTGGTATTAATGTATTGTTTTGTGTTTGCCATTAATAAAGCTTGGATAGTATCATATATCACAATCTCAAGCTTCAAGCATTTATCAGTAAAACTAAATTATTTTTAATTATTTTGGAACGAGCAAATAATTGTAATTACATTTCAAAAATTGCGACAACTCGTAGATCTGCTTAGGAGAAACCAATTGCGAATGTCAGAAATCATTATTTATCATTATTTAAATCTGCGTATATCTCAAGATCGCAATAATAAGAAAAACATTCGCCCATGCGGAATAAATTAGGAAATTGAGATGTTCGAATTGGAAAAGTCGCGGATATCATCCATGAGAGAGGGAGAAGGAGAAAAATGGATTTCTGCGGGATTGGAGTGCAGAATCCGATAGCCCTCTTGCTCATTTACTCGCTATCTCCTTCGGGCAATAAATCCAGGCGAATGGTAAACAGTGCGGACCGGCGAAGTGCATCGAAACCCGAAACCCTAAATCACCGACGACGATCCTCGCGAGAGGATGAGAAGGGATACACGCGTGTGTATATGCTTCGCGGTCTTCCCTCGTTGTCCCGATGAATAAACAAATACAGATTAGTTCCGAGGGCGCGAGGTGCGTAAATCATCGCGAAACTTGTTACACGCGAGCATATATACGAATATGTACGAGCGCAGCCGTAACGCGATTTGCTCGCTGATCGACTCACGCGACGTCCCTCGAAGTGAAGTAAAGATTATCATTGTTGAGACACGTGTTACATCTTCTCTTCATTAATCTCTTTAATTGCTAATCTAATCACTTCTTTTACCTTCAACTTCATATCGACATTAAGATTTCTGTAAAAGTCTTTCTATTATACGAGTTATATTCGAGTCGTTTATACGATAATTTTCGTTATTATGCGAAATAACGTGAGAAACAGATTATGTAAATTTTTATGCAAATTGTATTCGCGTCGCGAATGGATTTGTGGATTTCGGATAATCGAAATCTGAATGTCATCGATATTTTCATAAAGTGTTTACATGAAAGAGAAGCTCTAGGAGGAAACCTATTTCATCTTAAAGACTACGGATGAAGGCAGAGGACGCCGTCTCGTCGATACCGAGGCTCGCCTTCGTGGGAGACGGCCGTGCCAGACGCGTCTCGATCGAAGCGCCTCGTGTTTTCCTCTTCCTGGAAGCGACCGAGGATCATTAATTCTCGGGCCACATCAATTTCCCGTGAACGCGAGGCGGGCGCGAGGCGTCTCGGTCGCCCGAAGAAGCTGGTAACCAGATGGCACGGGGACCGCGCCCGGTTGTTCCTCATTAGGTCGTCACCGGACCTTCGCGCTTCCTCGGTGCCCGGCGCGACATCGCTCCCTGGTCGCGCCTACATCTGAAATCCGACGACGGAGGGGGATGTGTGAAAACGACGCCGCGCGACAACGAGCCGCGCGTTCCATTCAGGAAGCCGGGGGAAGTGCGCTTTCGTGTCGGACCACCCAGCGCGGTGCCGCGTCGCCCCCAAGGTGATCGTCAGTGGCCCGATGCCCCTCGCGCTCCCCCGCCGTCCCTCGAGAACGCATCGCGTGTGATTAGTCGCGTGAATGAGATACCCGCCTTTTCGAGGACTTACGAGTTGTAGGACGCGTCCCATTCCGGAGCTGTATCGTGTGACGAAGTGTTTTCCTCTTGAGAGGGAAATGTACCATCCCTCCGTAAAATATTCAAGTTTCAACCTAATTTTGAAAATTAATTAAACGGCACTACTTATAAGCATTTTTAACGAATTTCGGTCAATTAACGTGAAAATAATTATAAAAAAAAATCTTAGAAATCTGCATCAAATTATCTCGCAAATAAAATTCTGTGCCGAGTACTTTTTTTTTCGCTCGGCTTCATCGCCCATCGAAATGTGCTATCATTGATCACGCGTCGGCGGGTCGAAACGTTAATCTCTAGGAGTGCAAGGTGAAGTTTCGAAAGTGCCCGGCCGGACCGTTACCGCTCCACCTCCCTCTTTTCGGTTTAATTAATTGGCCGTAACTCGGGAAAATCGTAAATCTTCGATCGCATTTATACAAGCACGCGCCGCTGGTCGAAAGAATGGGCTCGTAGGTGGCGATTGTCTCGGGGCCCACGCGACGCCGTGTAGGTGTGCAGAAACCGGCTCGACACGAAAAATGTTCGACCGGCCGGGCAAACTTGACTACTTTGTTGCGCCGATGCGCCGCCATTCTCTTCGCCTTTCTGCTCCGCGAAGAAGACGAGGAATGATTTTTAAATAAATGCAACATATATATCTTTCTCAATGACAACCTAATGTATGAATTCTCGAAAATTTGAGAAGTCAGCTCTTTTAATAGCGAATTAAAGTGAAAACATTAATCACGCATCACCTTGATCAGCAAATAAGAAGAATATGAAGAGCTGTATAATAATTTTTATAGAGTTGAATAAATTTACAGAACTCATAATTAAAAAAATTAAATTTTTATACGTTGATATATTAATAATTATTAATATTAAAATTATATATTATAATATTATTAAAGTTAAATTGCGTTAAAAATGTTAAACTTTTTTTAAATCGCTTTAACAAAATTAATATCGACATTGATCACCTAAGAACTTACTCTCTCGCACCATATTCCCTTGCAATATATTCCCCAACAAAGAAAAAGATATTTTTTCACGGAGGACAGATTGAAACGACGAGGAGGGAAGTTAGTAGCTGGTTTCATGTCGTCCAGTCCTTGGCACGACATCATCGATCATATCTCGAGAAACACCGTCGGGAAGAATGAAGAGTGCGAGCAATACGAAGGGAACAACAAGTAGGACCAGGAGGATAAGAAGAACTTTCGAAAGTTTCGTGTCGAAGAGAAATATTATATCTCACGTGTCTAGCGGACCACACGTGATTTCGCCGACATCCCTAATATTCACGGACATTAATATAAAGCGCCATCCGTTATATATTCCTCGACGAATCCGGTTTTTGTTATTAATTTGGATTAAAAAAAAAATAAACGATCTACAAGATGTTCCGCGCATAAATGAACATATAATTAATTCAATTTCGTNTATCATCTTTCTTATAGTATAAACGGTATCATAAAATGTTTAAAATAAAAAAGGAAGGGAGTTGTAATGAAAACATTTTAATTGAACATATTGAAATCTCGAATCGGTTTCAAGAATCAAATCGGACCGCGCGATACAGAGAGCATGTGTTTTACAGCTGGGAGAGGATGAAATGGCAAGACAGATCTATCGGGATCCCAACAAAGTTTCAGCCGAGGCGTGAGCCACATCGATGCCTCGACGATCTCGTCGAGGGGGGGCCCTAGCGGGCACGCCACGGGGTTCTCGCTACCCGCCAACTTTACAAACCTCTTTACAGATCGTTATTCGTCCGATCACGGGGCCACACATAAATCGGGATGCGAACGAAGGACCCGGAGGGTGGGAAGAGGCCTGTGCGCGCCACGCTCGTACGATCGGCGCGTATTGCGAACGGCACTCGGATCACGTGTGCGAGGATAACGCCTCGCACTCCAACGGAGTAGAAAACTTATTCGGATCGGCCGGAGGTCAAGGTTATCGTAAATATAATACGCGAGCACCTGCTGAGCGCTTCCCCCGACCTCGAAGGAGGGCCCCGTCGCGCCCTTTACGCGGCGGATTCCAGCGGGCGAGAACGGGAGCGCAGCGGGTTGGCGCTTCTCTACGGAATCAGGAGAGGATACGCGGACTCGATGCAATAAGAAAAATCCCGCGGCCGTGTGTGTGTACATTTTACAAGTTCGGATTCTAGAAAGCCGAAAAGAAAACCGATGACCGTCTCGAGACTCGAATGACAAACAATTTAAGACCATCCGAGTTTAACAAGAAGATCTGAAAATTTAAACATTTTGGCGAATGAGAACGTTTCGGAAGTTCTGTGAATTCAAGAGTCTCAAAAGAATAAAAATGAAATTAAATGTCTGAGAGTTAGAAGATCTCAGAATACAACGTCCAAAAAGTAAATCAAGAATAAGCGATATTCATTCGCTGGCTTGTAAAAATGCCGTTTTTTTTTAACTACTACTGCTAAACGTTCGTTTGGTTTTGTTATGTCTCCGACGTAGAGTCTGCGCGCCGTTCGTTCGGCAAAATGCAGATACATTTCGTCGCAGGAAATCGTTAGATCGCGGATCGGCATCGTGACGGTTCACTTGATGCCCGCCGGACGTGTAATGCCTCCACCACCGGATAAAACCGAATGGACTCATAAAAGTAAAACGTAAAAAAGCGAGGAACGCCCACTGTACGCCTCGCTCGCCGGCGAGCGTTTCTTGCCATCATTATTCATAAAATGCTGGACGAGCCTCTCCGTCGTGTCTTCCTCTTTTTTTAGTCCAACGCCGAGATCCGCCGCATGCCTCTCGCAAATTTTCCCCTCGTTTCCACATCTGGACATTCGGAAAATTTTTTGGCGAATTAGCGATCCGACCACTCGCAGAGAAATAAATGTCAGAAAGTTTTATTTGTTTTTACATGACGAAGTGATATCGCGTTGCCAACCGCATGATTTAATAAGAGAGAAAGTGAGAATGCGAAATATTGCAAAATATTTTGTATTCTCGTTACTTAATTTACAAAATTAAATTGTAGTTTTACACTATGTTCATAATCTCATTTGCATTTTAAATTTCGCGAACATTTTATAAAATATAAGTATAAATTACATTATTTCAGAATTGCGATATAAACACGAATATACTATAACATTTTATTCGGCAGATGTGTTTAATCATTTCAAATTTATTTTAAATCACAGAAATGATTAAAATGTTTTTGTTGGAATTTATATTGATTTGTGTTGAAATAGAAAAACAGTACCGATTATTTTAGTGTTAAAGACATTTTCAAATAACATTTGCGAAAAGAATTCTTGAAAAATATTCTACTGCTTTAAAATTTTTTTCGTATTAGGATACACATTCAGACTTGTTGTTAGACGAAATATTGTGATATCGCGAGCAACGCGATGATGATGAATAAAAAAAGAAATTACTCGTCGTCGAACTGGTTGGCTTGCCTTACTTGATATATATATATAATAGGAAGTATTCGCACAACCATGGTATATTCCATGGCGAAAGTGCGGATTGTTATTGATGATAACAAGGTACTTGAAGTGAGATATAACACTGAGATCGGCTTTTCCTCGGAGCAGAAACTCTGCTCCGAAATTATCTACTCGAAGGGAAAACCGATGTGATTCCGGCAACTATATTATGATATTTCATCGAGGAATCGTCCTCGTTACTACAAAGAAAATCAATGAGACGAATAAATAAATATATGAAATATTGTTAGATAACTCAATTTGGTTTCCCTCTTATTATCCGTTCCCGTTACGCCCGCGTGATCACCGGAGGGTTAACGTCGTGGAAGTGACCTCGGCAGCACGTGTGCCCTGATCGAGCATTTTTGCGGGCCGCCACAAAGGGCCCGAAACGGACTACCGCGTGATGATCCTGGCGCCAGCTCATTGCGTGGGTGACACGTGATACGTCTGCGGGGGTGTGAACCCCGTTGGTTCCTCGTGGTCTCACCCGGCTTCTTTCCTGCAAGAGGGCCTCCTGCCCTTTAGGGACGCTAATGACGCGTGGAGGAAAGGAAGGCAGGGCGTGCCGCGGAATCCGAGCTATTTTCAAAAGACGCCGTTCGAGTAAACGGAGGACGGAAAGGAGACCTTCCGACTGCACGGCCGTGACTAATCATTCTATAACCGGTGTTGTCGCGATTCTGCCGAGCGACACCACGAGAACTCGAAGACAGACGGCACGGGGTGTGAGGTGTGTCATAATGGCAAATCAATGTGTTTGACAATCGGATTATTAATTTAGCGATTATTAATGTGAATCATACACTGAAAAAAAAAATTGTGGTTAAAAACGGACGAATCAGAAAAATCTTGTAGGATTGATGAAATATTCTTATTATTATAATAGGAATTCTAGTTGTTATAAGTTATAAAGTATTGAGTTCTATTATAATAATCAGAATTTTTATTATAATAACAAAAATATTTGATTAATCCTACAAGATTTTCTGATTCATCCGTTCTTAACCAGAATTTTTTTTTCCAGTGTTATAATAATGCAAGTGGCAATGTTAGTTTTGTCATTTTTTTTCGTTTATCCAAATTAGTGGTATATTTATAGAAAATAAATTATAAATATTTATATAAAATAAATTTCAAGTATAAAATCTTTTCTTTTACGTAGAAAAAAATCCTCCTATGATGAACTTCAAGTATGAAATCTTTTTTTTTTTAATAGAAAAACTCTCCTATGATTAAAAAATTTATGAATGTATACCGTGCATGTTTTTTCTGAAATATAAACAAGTGAGATCGAGCTAATTTGAATGAGATAAAAGACGGTGATTCGCCACCGTTCTCATTAGATTCGCTACCCGTTCGCCCGTTCCCTAATGCGAGTAGCAAATCTCCGTGTAGCAGATTTTGACAAGGTACTTTCGTACAATGACGTGATGATTCCCCTCGGCGCGCGATTGATCGCTCATCAATGAACTCCATTTATCTTCATGGAGATAATAATCCTCATCGTGGGCCGGGACCCTCGTGTGTCCCAGGTGCGCGACGAAACCGGAACCCGTAAGGCAGAATCCTTTTGTTGCAGTGTCGGTGGCGATAGATATTAGAGGGTTCGAGAAAGAAAGTGGAACTCGAATGTCGGATTCTGGGAACTATAGAAATCTCAAAGTGATCTCTGTCTGGCGTACCCCTCTTAATATCGCGTACACAATCTAAGTGTTGTCTAATTTACTTCCCCGGCGAGGTGGAATAACCTTCTCCCGGGTATCTCCCTCTTATCGTCTCCCTCATCGCCCGGACAGCCTCCCTCGCTTCCCTCCCTTCTCGCTGCGCCCAGTGCGCGCGTGTGCGCGCGACACAGCGTTGGACAGAAAATAATAAAAAGTCGTCGTCACGACTGACCATAAATCCCGAGCGTCACGTAGCGACTCGGGTTGCTTGGTCTCTGAAGGAACCATTACTTTCGTGGCATCATCCCCAAGGGCTGTTCGGAGGTAGCAAAAATAGCGCAATAAAATCCTTCTTTTAACGCCCGTGTGTATAGTATATACATATGTAAGTGCATATATTTTTTCGTCTTCTTAAAAAAATATGTACATATTTATTTATTAACGTACGTATTTCGTTTTCTTTTCTCGGAGCGGAGAAAATTCTATATATGACTATGTGTATGTGGCGCTTCGGGGAAAGAAAAAGGAAGCGAAGGCAAGAGTAAAAGGGTAGGGGCACTAAAAATAAAAAGAGAGGGCAAGTTCGATACAGGGATTGGGGCGAGCCGAGTTTCGCGTAACGAAGGTAATTTCACTCTTCGTAAGGAAGGTTAGCTCCGACGGGTGGAGAGGAGAGAAAGGGGAGAAAGAGAGAGGGAGGGTGAGAACCGGTGGAAACGGGGTGGAAACCGGGCGGGCGAGAGAGAGTTGCGAGGGTTGCGATGGGGTGGAAGTCGAGGGAGGAAAGGGGGGAAGAGGCTATTCTGACAAAGCAGAGGGCTCAGCAGGCTGTGTCGAGTTTCTCGGGATAAAAGGAGACTTCTGCAACATAACAAACTGCGAGAGGAAAATGGCGGAAAAGCTTAGGGTGGTGTTGGGGGTGGTAGAAGATACGCGCGAAGTTGCTGTTATAGCGGAACGATAAGTTTACTTTATGGACGATAAAATGGCGAATATGACAAAGCATGATAAACCACGTAGAATGTTTTTAATCTAATTAATTGTAATTAATTTTAATCTAATTAATTGCTCTCAATCTACAATCTTTCAATTATTAATATTCAACATTGTTTTTTTCTACCGCGATAACGTTCACGTGGTGATTTACGGCAATTACGTAGACGACTCGATGGTGAAACACACTGTCGAACGACCCTTCGATGTCGGCAGTCACATATTTATAAACACACGTCACCCCGCATTAACCGTCGGCGCACCTTTTGTGTATGTACGCCGAAAGCTTAACATAACACAAAACGCAATAAACCTGAACCTGGGAGCGCGCTGTGGGGAAAGAGGAACACGCAAGAAACGTTCACGCTTTGCCGAGGTTAACGCGTGGACCTAATGCGATCACTTCCGCTATTTATGTTAAGCATTCACCGGTGCATTGGCAAATGATTTTTGTATATGTTTGAAATACCGCGAAATGGGGCGCAGAGAGTCGCAGGGAGTAAAATCGACCGGTCGATATTGAACTGCCAGATATATTTCGAAATGTATTTGTAGAGAATTTATGCAAAATTTTGCGATTTATAGAGAAACAAAATGCTGTAAGAAATCTATGTAGTATACAATGGATACAATAAATGCCATCGATTTATCTTGAAGTTCTCGAATATCTTGAAGAATAAAAAAATTCCAAAAACTGCAAATTTTTAAATATATCTGAGATTTACGAAATTGAACAATTTAAAAAATCCGGAATTCTTAATAATCATGCTTTTAAAAAGTATTATTTTTAAAAAAGATATTAATATCTCTTATAATAACTTTCGATAAGCGTGAAGAAGCATTTAATTTTTATTAGATTCCAAAAAATAGAACTTTGCGAGTGTAATAAAAAAAAACACATTGAAGCATTTTAATCTCTCTTTTTTTTTAACTTCAAGAGTTGGCCCCTTTTTGCGAGCGTGTCTTCAATTGAAAATCCTATAGAACGAAGCACGCAATCGGTCACGAGGAAGAGGGTCGGTACTTGAAGAGGACGGTAGCCGGGAATTTCATCCCCGAGCGTCGGTCGTCGTCGCACCCCAATTAGAGAGGAACTTCGCCGACGTGGTTCAACTCTTCGTCCGCCTCTCTTTCCTTCCCCCGTGCCTCGTTCTTTCGTTCTCTCTTTCTCTCCTTCCGCTTACGCCACGGTGATGTCGAACGCTCTCGATTTCACTCAAAGCCGACGCTAACGAGCACATGGAAGTCACGTGGAAATACGACGTGAAAAATGTAGGTGGGGGCGACGTATTCATCCCCCGTCGCGGAAAAGCCGCCGGCGGTCACGTGAATCTGACAGGTGAGCGCGACAGCGACATTTATCCGGCGTCGCGATTGGTCTCGCCAAACCAAATAAGAACGACTGCCTGAACAAGAAGTATCAGAATTATTGTTACGCGATTTTCTTCGCTATTCCTCGCGATATGTTGATGAAAATAAATCAAGAACTTATCGAAAATATAAAAAGGAACGTTTCAAATGATTATAATTCAAAGATAATTACGCTTCGCGATTAGTCAAAGGCAAATCGACATACAAAATTGATGAACAGTTCAGCTTTTAAATCAATCAATTAAGAAAGACTTAAATCAATTTTGTACCAATCTCTCTTTGATTAATTATAAAGCATAAATTATAAGCATTTAAAATGTTTTTTTTTNTTATATGCGGATCGGATTGCTCGATTCGATAAAAAAAAATTTTTAGACAATAATAATCTTCATAAACTTTTAAAAAAAATATAAATAACTGCGATTTATGAAAACATAACTCCGAGATACAGGTTTTTCTATTATACGCGGATCGAATTGCTCGATTCGATAAAAAAAAATGATAAAGATAGAAAGAAAGGGAGGAAGAGAAACACAGGAGAAAGAAAGAACCATGAAGAGCATATGTTAGGGGTTTGCGTCGTCCCCCTGGGGGTTGCGGGTAGAGTGGCCTACCCCCCAATTACTGGCTCCCCTCTGGCCTCGTCTTCGCTATGTTAGGTGGGACCCGACCCTCCAGAAACTACTTCATTACGCAGACAGCCGTGTTGACTTGTATTGTGCCCCTGCTCCACGAGGGAGCCCCTTCAAATAATATCTGTGACGAATCGCTTGCACTTCCCTCGCGCCCCTTTCACGCTCCTCGTTTTTACACCGTTGCTATCTGGTCCTTCGTTTTGCTGATTTATCCCGAGGTTGAAGGATGCTTACGTGGATTTTGCAAGGCTCTAGCTTAGTCACGTAAGCGCGTTTGCGTTTATGTTTTTAGCAAAATATTTATCGTATTATTATTTTAAAAAATAATAAATTTAATAGATTTGAATTTAAAATTTGCTGAAAAATTAAGCTTGAATAATTAAACTTATCGTTTATTTGTACAATCGATTTTATAAAAAGTTGTTTCTTCTCTGCAAAAAAGTTTAACAATACTTAGCCTCAAGTTATACAATATTATCGCAATTATAATAGTTTGAGAATAGGATAACATTGTTATAATCAATGGAATAATTAAATTCCATTTAAATCCACTACCGCGCAATTGCATTTCCTCGCAATCCATCAAGTACGTGCCACCAAATGGCTGCAAAAATCGCTTGTTTAGCCCTCTTCCGATATCGAGCCGGCAGATCGTGAGCCGCATTATGCCACCCTCGTGGATTTAATGCCAAAGAGTAACAGAGAGGCAGACAGAGAGTGGGAGAGAATGTTGGGCATTTGTCCCAGCGGCCCCAACCCTTCCCCCGATTCCGATCGTCGCCATATGAAGACATTAAGCGAATTTATGGTCGCCGCAATCAGCTGTACACCCCATGTACAGCGGTTTTTTCCCCCGACGGACGTCCACTGGGAGGTCATGATCCTTGATTGTCGCGTTTAGATCCCACCGGCGGCGCAATCGTTCGCCACCGACTTAATTGTACGCGGGGGTAAAAATCTGACGCCGATTAATATACGCGGAGACGTATTCTCACGCGTTTTCCGATTGAGATTGAACGACGGATAATGAATAAAAATACTCGCAGCTATTCGAAGAGGGAAAAATCAAAGACGAAAATTCGCCGGTAGGGATCGAAGGAAAGGGGGCGATGGCTATCTCGCCACCTGCTTAGTTTTCAAACAGAGCGCAGATAAAATCCTTTGAGCCGCGCAAGCGGATACCGCTGCCTGTCCGAGAGTCAAATCCTTACAAAACGGCGTCGATCGGTACGTAGGCAAACAAACGGGGAGCCGATAAACGCACCCATCTTAGCGCTACTAGATTAGGCGAGCGCGACTAAGTATTTAATCAAACACGGGCTGATCCGCCGCGCAAACATTGGCACAAAAGGGCCAGTATGCTCAGATAACGATTGATGGCGTTCGAGTCACCGATATAGCGAATTATCGTCACTTCCACGGCAACGAAGCGGAATTTGAGTGAATAATTTTTAGCTGGCACCTTTATTTCGCAGATAAAAATTACAATCTTTCGCAAACTTATACGCCGAACATTCGATAATGATACATTTCCGATGCGTAAGCCATCGCATTTGTGATTCTCTGGTCATGATACCTCAAGGTCCCTCTCTTCGTGTCCGTCTCTACGAGATGGTGAAAAATGCGCGCGTCGCCCAGGTGAGAAAGGGAGGGAAAAGGAGAGCGATCATCAATCATCGCTCGACGATTCGGAATTTCGCGAGGCGCGCACCGATTCGCGGCGCGTCCCGATATATAATTAGGCCAAGAAAGGACTCAATCCCGTAGAGAGAGAGAGAGAGAGAGAGAGAGAGAGAGAGAGAGAGAGAGAGAGAGAGAGAGAGAGAGAGAGACGGGGTTCCGCGTTAACGTGGCGCGAGAGGTAGCGCGAGACACCCCGCTGATTAATGATCCGCAATCAGAGGCAAAGGTGGAGGTTCGGGCGCGGCGTGGCGCGGCGCGGCGGCTCGTAAAGGCGGCGTTTAACGTCGCGCATCGCCTCATCATCCCCTCGCTATAAATCAATTTAAGCGCACGCCGGACTTCTTCCTTTTCGAGCCGCTAGTTCCGACTAGCTTCGAGCGCGCGAGGAAACGTTCGATGCTCGTTCACCGCGCCTGGGAACGAGCCTACCGGGATTGTTCCCCATTCAAAGAAGCCGAATACGCTTCGGCTTCTCTTCGCTCCGCTCGCGTCCGTAAACCGATTCGCGAATAAATGCGATGACTTCAGATCTCGCGCTCGATTTTCGATTTCGCGGAGTAAGCGACGATTTTATCCAGATGTAAAACTTGCCGACTTTTCCTCGCCGGCAGGTCGCGTTGGATTAGCTAATTCTCGATCGGCGGTGTTAACCGATTGACGATTAGCTAATAACCGATTCACGATCGGGCACGGCGTTGCGCGTCCACGCAACCTGCATGACGATGTCCGTACGAACATTCGGGCGAACAATCGGCGACTAACGAACGCGGATCCCGAACGCTTGTCGCGCTTATCAGCTACCAAAAGCACGCGTAGCCCGGTACAAAATCGTTAAGAGCATTATGCCGCGGAATTAAGACGTGAGTGTTGCGGCGGAGGAGAGCGGCGTAGCGGCGACGCATTAATCATTCCGGTGCACAGCCGCCAACGATGACGATGACGACGATTCTCCTCTCTGTCGCCTTTGTGGCGATATGTGGTTTCAATGCCGCGTGATTATACCACGTGTTATTCTCTCTCCCTCCCTCTCCTCCCGCGCTCTCTCTCTCTTATTCTTTCTTTCTTTCTTTCTTTCTCTGCACGTGGACACTCTCTCTTTCCGTCGAGGAAGGCTTGGCTGCTCGTAAGCCGTCATTATCGGCATGAATCGTCGGCCAACTCCGGCGCGATAGCGTGATGTAAACCAGCAGGTGGCGGCTGCAAGGGGTTTGTTTCCTTTCGAGGTGTCGGGGATATTGCGAATATCGAATCCCCGAGTGGGAGATTAGGTGTATTCTTTAGGAGCAATGATACGCACCTCCTGAATGCGCCGTTTGATTGAACGAGTGATTGCAAACGAAAGCATTCGGCTTTTATATTACGCGCTAATTGAAAAACCAAGACAATAATTTCTTTCTATAGCCGGACGCTGGCAATCGTCCTAATTATTTAACAATTCGTTCGTGCCGGTTAGATGATTTTATATTAAAAAGATGATGAAATACTTAATTTATAAGACTGAATTTATTGTATTGAGAATATAATGAGTGATATTTATTTAATAATTACGTCACCCCACGACGGTCACTGATCGTGATAGTGATAGAAGATAAATGCATCCCGCAGAATGGATCAATTATACTCGAGTCGGAAAATAACAATTTTCGCGTAACAATCTTAAATTTTGTATTCGACACTTTACTTTCAGAAATATACACACACATATATATATATCATTTGTATTTCAAATACTATTTCAATTATATTTTCTGGCATTTTCCCAGCATATCTCCGATGCCACCTGCAAGAGAATCTTCGTCCCGTGTTATTAGCCGACGAGACATTTCTCCTTCTCGTTGAGTTCCTAACGAGTGAAGATTAAAATGTAAGAGAGAGGGCCCGGCGACGTGATTGATGCGCGTAGGTAGAGCGTCCAGGCCCCGGGGCCCTCGATGCGGCGCGCTCGAGTCGCGGTTTGTCTCCCCGATTCCGCCTGGATCATGCAACGCAACAAAGAACAATGGTGCACGGTGGCCGCGCGGATAGACCGTCATTGTTCCCGCCTGGGAGCCTCGTCCCAGGACTGCCCGGGACGTTCTGACCCCATCGCGAGATAAGGGGATCGCCGGCGGTCCCTTTGAGTACCAGCCGATCGCCCAAGGAAGATGACTGTTCGACCGACTTTCCGGCGAGACGATTCTCGATTCACGGCCGCGCGCTCTCGCCGTGGCAGGTCTTACTTGCAGATATCGATACCGCCACGGAATTGTTCTCGGTGCGCTCGATCCCGCTGCCGCGGGATTGTTCCTTTATCGCCGGCGACGCCCGCCGAAATCGTCGGCGGTAATCTGCGACCGCGACGATGATAATTTCAGATAAAGTTTCACGATCGCACGCCGGCCCCCGAGCGGCTCCTTCGTCCGCCGTTGCGTGCGGCTTTTAATCTACCGTAGCCCGCATGCGGAGACAATTACATGTCAAATTGCTGATACTTCAAATGTATTGCAAGTACTTTTGAAACTTGAGGTGGGACGCCCCTCTCCCTAGAAAATAATCGATAATAGAAGTATTGAAAGTATTGAAAATCTATTATATGTATATGTGTATCTAATTTATCTAATCAAAATAGTAGCTTTATTTTAAAAAACAGTCGTCATGAGAAGACTGTTATAAACTGTTTTCTAAATGGTAATTTTCCTAAAACATTTCAAATGAATTAATTGCAATATTAAATTTAAAAGGCTTGAATTATCTTGGCCGTTTAAAATTTTTATGTTTTATATATAACAGCTATGTGTAAAAGTCTCTTCTTTTACTCCTTACTTTCAAATAGAGTTAATATATCATATCTAAATGTCTTCTCATGCATTTTACTCAAAACTTCAATTTTCTATAAAATATCATAACTGTGACGTATACATATTTTTGTAGTCTGATCTTTTTTTATTGTATCATTGTGTTTCATTGTAACTTTAAAGTAAAGATATCGGTATCAAATAGTCCCTTTAGAGAAGATATTAATTGCGCTTCTTCACGCCAGAGAGTAGGTATAAGATTATTTAATCAACAAACAATTAGCTTTGCATAAGACTGTGTCTTGTTTGAAGTTCGCCTTTAATAACATCGTGAAATTTCTCGAGATTTTCGGGTTCCTCAACGGTCAACCCTATCACGTCTGGCGGAGATGAAGCGCGGCTTCCGTTCACGGAAGGTCTCTCACGGCCGACGGGACTTGCCTAAAATCGTTATCGCTTCGTCACTGTACAGGTCCCGACGGCGACGCTGACTGGCATATTCTTACCGATGTCAACGGGTCTCAGGAAGATTCTTCTCAAGCCTCTTCTTCGCCGGGGAGAAAGAAGGGCAGAGAGACCGGGAGAAGAAGAAAGAGAAAGGAGAGAAGCAGACGGGAGAAAAACAGAAACGGAGAGAAAGAGGGAGCGAAAAGGAAAGAGGAATACAGAAAGCGGTCGTCCTGCCGATGGCAGGGGGTGTCATGAGTCATCGTCCAGTCATCCTTAAACTGCCTTTTAATATCCCGGCTGCATCCGTGGTGACACGAAAAGAGGTGAGAGGGCACACGATGATTGTGGAGGCGACTACCTGACTGCCTCGGCGCTTCGACGCCAACTGCAGCCACCTCGTTGACTCGCGGGGCACGGGGCGGGGAGATGAAACGGTGGAAAGCTTAATAATCGGAGGCTCGAAGATATTACGAGGCGAATTCTTTCGTGGTCCAACACACGCTCTCTCTCGGGTGTACCGGTCCGTGATCGGTTGACAGTCATCGCCATTGTCCTACTGTCCGCTCTACCGTCTCCCTTTAAATCACCTCGGATCCGCGAGTTCTCACAGTGCTCGTTTCGCGCTCGGCGGAGAATTAGCTTGCAGTTCTATTTGTATAAAGTTATCACCGGAAAAAAATTCTGGTTAAAAACGGACGAATCAGAAAAATCTTGTAGGCGTGATCAAATATTCTGGTTATTATTGTAATAGGAATTCTGGTTATTATAAATTATAAAGTATTGAGTTCTATTACAATAACCAGAATTTCTATTATAATAAGCAGAATATTTAATCAATCCTACAAGATTTTCTAATTCGTCCGTTTTTAACTAGAATTTCTTTTCAGGGTATATATGTAAAAAAAACTAGTACATATTGCGTTGAGAGAAATCGTTCTAAATAATGAAAGTGTCTTAGAACTTACAATGAAAAAAAATTCTAGTTAAAAACGGACAAATCGGAAAAATCTTGCAGGATTGATTAAATATTCTAGTTGTTATAAGTTATAAAGTATTGAGTTTTATTATAATAATCAGAATATTTGATCCTACAAGATTTTCTGATTCGTCCGTTTTTAACCAGATTTTTTTTTTCAGTGTAAATATAATTAAATATAATAAATTACGAATTTTCAATCATGACGTCATTGCGCTTAATTTATTTAATTCTTCATGAAATAATTCGACACCAGTGGAGAGAAGAGACTCGGATGAGCCGTTGTGAGTTTCGCTCGCCTGTACCGCGCCTATTAGTGAAATCAGCATCGGAAAGGCTGGAGCCGCAGCCGGGAGCGACCGTGACGGATCGCGTGCGTTGGTTCTTCAAACGCCCGCCGATTCGAAATAACCGCGTCCTCGGAAAATATCGTACTTATGCCCGCACGAGAGTCGACCTACTCTGTGACAAGGGGTCCGTACTTTTTCCGGTTGCACCGGCAATTACCACGCTGCTCCCCGTGCAGTAGCAGCAGCAGCATCGNCACATTAGACGCGCGGGCACGCGATGCACCGCGCTATAATTCCGCGTGTATCATTAGTATCGTTTCCACTCTCTCTTTCTCTCGCCTGCTCTCGGCTTGAATTACAAGAACGCGCGTTCCGGGAAGCCGGGCGGGGTGGAGGGAAGGAGGCGAAACCCGGGACGGGGCGGATTTTCGGGAAAGGAGGCGCCTGAGCCGCGTCTTCCCTCGCTGAGGCACGCAACGCCGATTTCGAGGGGGGGACCCTTCGAAGAATATCCCAAATCTAACGCGGGAACAGGCCCCCGTGTCGGCTACGGTAGGTAAACAAATCTGCGTCTCGGATCGCGTGCCCCCTACCCCCCTTTCTTTCACTAATTTGCGGAAGGGGGATGACGACTATCGTTATCTACAACAATGTCCGCCGCTTAAGAATAGGTTACGTCGGCCAGATCGGAAGCATCGCGCGCCCTCGAGACATCCTAGCCGCCGGGCTCACCACCGAGAGCCTCCGTGATGCCTCTAATGTGGGTCACACGACTGCCCCCTTCCGCCCCCTCGTGCCTCATTCACGGTCCTCGCGCAGAATTGGGTTCGTTACGCGCGATTGCCTTCGAATGACGTTTTTTGATGATTAACGTAATGATTCGTGGAAGGAGCGAATCGGAAAAAAATGTAGCAACGTAGAGCGAAATTATTGGCAATCTATAAATTAGATGACGTCTTTTTTTATCCTTCCCTCACTGATTATTATTCGTTTTATTGTTATATGTAATATTTTATATATTCTGTTTCTCTTAATATTTTTTTTTTATTATTCCTTCTAATATTTTATTCTCTTAAATTAGAATATGATAAATTCGATATGTTCGTGAACGATCAAGTTTAAAGTTTCATATTATTGTGACACAAAATTCATCTCATTGAATTAAACTCAGCTATTTGAAATGATTTGTAGCCCCAAAATTATTCATTTTTATTCGAACTAACAGAAACGCTCGAGGGCTTCTCTTCTTCGAAAGAGTCAAACGACTGCAAAAATGTTGGTGAAAGTAACAGGATAACAGGATGAAAAGGTTAGTGAAAGTTAAAGGATTAAGAGATTATCAGCAATTTTTCTGAAAATTTCTGATCCCTGTCCATCATCTCTGACCTCTGTCGCGACACTTCGCTATTTAAAAATTTTCAGTATTTTTAAAAGCCTTCTTATCCGCTTTTGAAATATCCGCTTAAGATGAAGAAGGCCACTGCCGAGTTAGTTTCGAGAAAATAATTCAAGAGATCCTCGCAAAAGTACATCTCCGTTGCAAATTTAAGTAGCTCTGTCAACATTTAAAATTCATTAAGTTGGTGACAGAAGGAATTCTACACAGGTCATTTTCTCCAGGATAATACGTGAAGTAGGAAAAAGGACACGCGATGTCTTTGTTAACATTTCGATCCGTCGCGACTACCTTATTTACAGTCTTCGTTGCTCGAGGGTGGTCGAAGTCGCTCATTGTTTGCGCCACCGATGTAATAGCCGTCGTTAGACGCGCCGCGGCGCTAGGCGGGGGTGGCGACGAGAGGGTGTGGACTTGACAGCTCCGGTGACGGCGCGGAATCGACATCGGCGGTGAGGAAAGACATCGGCCACCCCCGGCGCCTGTATAAACATCGCGCCGACGTTTTTCCGCCTGACACCTTCCGCGCGCGACACGTCGAAGGCGCGCACGACAACGACGCCAGTGACGTCGCTCGCGCGTCGTCGGCGTCCCTCTGATGTCGTCCCCCATTCCGTAAATGAGCTACGCTTCGCCGACGTGCACGTCGCTACGCAAACAACGATCTTATTTTCAGAGAGAAAAAAAATCCACCGGCTGAATGGATCCGAGGCGTTTACAAAAGTCGCGCAAACGTAGAGCACGCGAGGTAGCTTCGGTCTTTCGGCGAGGCGGATCGAGGGTGTGTTTTATTCCGAGTCTCCCTTTCTTTTTTTTCTTTTTCTTCCTCAGGACTTTCACGTAACCGACCGCGGAGCCACGAACCCTGAATCATCGTGAGTCTCTGGGTCTTGCCGCGCCGCGGAGAACGGAGCGAGAGGGACTTGTCAGATCGCGGCTTTCGTCCGCGGAATTATCGGTTTGATAATTTTAAGTCGCACGCACGCGTATCCCCGAGGTCGTTACGCGCGTACGTCGTTGTTGTTACCTACCGGCCGGTGGAACGGGTTCGGGGCGTTATATCCTTCGGCGCGATTAAAGGACCGACGATTTTAATCCCGGCGGGCATCCACGGGTTCGAGCGTCGGAATACGATTCCGGCATAAAGCGGCGACTTTATGATTATTCGTCGTACGATTCGCTGACGGGCTCACTTTGTGGGCGACAGCTACGAGAAGGGAGAGAACGACGCGGCGAAGAGGACGGAGGATGAGGATGAGGTGGAAGACGACAAAATGCGGCAGCCACGCACGGTTCTGCTACCTGAAGCCTCGCCGAGCGCACGCAAATTTTCTCTTTTGCAACGCGCATACGAAAACGCGGGATGATTAAGTTCTTTTTAGCCATTTGTCGATTTTAACGTGCGCATGTCGTTTTCGAAGGACTCAATTGTGTTTCCTGTCGTTTAATTGTATTTGCAATTAAAATTTCGGAGGGACGAACGATAATTCGTTTTAAACGCGGTATTTTTTCGCAATTAAATTTATTAATTACGACAATTACGTCAACGTTTATTCGAGTTCGTTCAAGCGTTCAAGCGTTTTTTCAATCAATTTATAATTCAATCAATTTACAGATTAATTACAAGTAAAATACAAATGATTACGAGGAGAATTTATCGTTGGAGCAATGTGAGCGGAAAAAATAAATCGTTTTCGTGACAATTTCGTCGCCAAACGGAAACCTTTAATTTAGAAAAATCAGCACGGGAAAGTTAAACCGCCGTTCGAGAGGGACACACGGACGAACCGTCGCGCACACGCACAGCCGCGCCACGTTCGTTACAAGGTGTAGGTTGCGGAGAGAACTTGCGGCGTTAGAGAGTTGATGTGTGGCCATTGTGACGGAATTTTGATAACGACAGACGGCACCGCGGGATATCCCGCGGGATTCGGACCTCGGGCATAATTCTCGTAAAATTCTCGGCTTTATGGTAATGTATCTCCCTCCCGTCGCCGTCGCACCTCCCTTCTCTTTCTCTCTCTCTCTCTCTCGTTCCACCGGTCCCCGCAGATCTCACTCCGAATTTTGTTCCTCGTCCGGCGGGCCCTTCGAAACCGCCTGGTATTCCTTTTTCTCTTCTTATCGCGATCACTAACCGCACGGCGGCCGCCGAGACGGCACGCCAGTGGAGAACGATTTTCTCGTAAGCGGTTGTAATTTTCACCGCGGTATTTGCCGTTACGTCTCGTAAGTTCGTCGTAAGTTTGTCACCGCGGGGCCCGCCGGGCCCTGATTTTACGTGCTGATTAAGCTCGAGTGTATCGCGCGGGCGCGACGGGCCCGGATCGTTATCTTCCCGAATTTCGGACTCGGCGCAAAAACGAGATTTTCAAATTTCGGACACAATTGCAAGTCCCCATAATCTCGAAGACGTTCATATATATGAGACAGAAGAAAAAAAGAGAAAGGAAGAAATGGAACGAGAGAAAAAAATTTGCCTCTCTTTCTAATTGTTTCACATATGTACATACACGTCGTTGAGAATAATTTTCCAGTCAAGCATATAACAAAAGCCAAGGAAATTCTGATTATCATATTCTGTAGTTAAATTATCGTTATAAAATCGGGAGGATGAATCGCGCTTCTAAATTTAGTTTACCCAAGCAGGTCGGCGAAACGATCGCTCGCGTTTCACACGCGAGGATTACCTCGCGTATCTATATCTCTAGCTGCTTCTCTCTCTCTCTCTCTCTCATCTCTACCAAATTTCTCACAATCGCTCGTCTACGACGAGCTGTTCTCTACCACTGTGTGCACCGTTACCAGCCCGATAAGATCACTCTCGCGGTGATTACACGTAATGCTGGAAAGCCGCGCGCGTCAGCGGTCTTAAGCCAGGTAGTATCAGCTTCATCTTTATCATCGTCCGCGCAGGCGACACCGCGGGATGTCGAGCCCCCTTTCGAGTTCTAATCTCACCGGGTCCGTTTACGAAGAGCGGATCGCGCGGGGCGCGCGCGGGGGCAAGGCTCTCTTGCCCCGACACTCTCACGGCTGCTTCTTCCGGCGAGAAAGCGAGACGCTACGAAAATTCTACGGAATTTCTGCTCCACGGAATGCTGTAACGCAGGATGTTTCAATCTTTGACGGTTTTAATCTCTGGGAATGTTTTTTTTTCTCTCTCTCTCTTCTCTTTTTCAATTTTTGAGAATGCGTATACGACTCTGTTTCACGAAACAAACGCGCGAGACCGCGTAAATCTTCCCAGCGACTTTCGCGATACTCGACGCCTATATTTCGGAAGCTTTATCTTCTTTCCATCACTGAAGTTTCAGACTCTAGGACTTGTGCCATTCACCGTAATGTAACAATTATATATCGCATGTAAAAAGAATACAATCGCACACGTTTAAGCTATAAATAGCGTAGAGAATCTTGCCTTTATCCTTTTTTTAGATTTTCTTCTCTCCAGTATCTTGAGAGAGAGAGAATATTCCAAGTTAAATGTATCTCAAAAATCAGGAGAAACGTGACGTTTGCAATTCAGGGTGCTCGTTCCACCACCTCGGATCTTGAATCTCTCGGCTGATCCGGCGAGGCTCTAGGACGTCTGGAATCTCGCGCGGAGCACCATATTCCGCATATGGTTTCGTATGTGGCACGAATGAGTCGTGGCGCTAGCCGTGGGTTTTTTGCGCCGCTGAAAGAAGCGGAGCTATTTATCAGTGGGCCCGCTCTGCGCATACAAAACGGGCCTTAATCAGCGCGCGCTCATTTTCCGGATGCGCCGCGCGCGAGAAAAGACGCGCCGGAAAGAGGAGGAGATACAGGAAGACGACGTATTTGAATAATATAAATTGGACAGAAAAGTATATGTATATATTCATATTTATGCATTTATCATTTATCACTAATATTGGAACAATCTATATTTTCCACCAATATCTGCATCTTCCAAACCAACTCAATCTTTATTTTTTTATAAAAATTATAGCATAAAAGTCGATACTAAGTGAATATCAAGAGCTTTCAAGAACCTGAATTGGTGCAAAAAATGAATTTCCTTTATGTCAATCTATAATTAGTGATTTTATGTTCCTGTTGTATTTGACGCTATTACTATTCATATATTTCCGTTTATAAAGAATGTGAAGGTAAGGATTTGATACGCAAAGTGAAGCAATCGGATTTATTAATGCTAGAGTGACTTTAATTGCACGCGATTGCATAAACGATTTCTAGGAAGTTGAATACGTTTTTCTATCGTTGCGACAGTTAGAAAATAAATTTCCACTACATGATATTAAACTTAATATATAGAGGGAATATCCGAGAATTATTATGATGCTTAGAGTTTAATTAATGTCTCACCAAATACTAAAAGTTTTAAGGACTCTTAAAGCAATACGCGTCTACATATACGTAAAGTTTACGGATTTTTAATTATATCAAAAATAATTTTAAAAAATTCTATCTATTTTTGCTGCTTTTTGACTCGACATATGCAAGTTGAAGAGGAAATAATTAAAAAAAGGAGGATTCAGGATGAAGACGGATCAAAATCAAAACGCATGGAAGTTCACTCCTGCGTAGTAAAGCGACAGAACGGGACACTGGTCTCCCTCTTTCGCCGAGAGGCTCCGTAGCTAATAATTAAAATGCATTCAGCCGAGTTATAAAGCCTTAACGACGTGTGTGCACGACCGATTTTTTGCCACGTACCGGCGACTTTACGATACAATTTACTGCGTATTTAATTTTACCTTTCCGCTTCATTGATTTAGACCCTGCCGGTAGTATCGGCGTCTCGAACTTTTAGAAACGCCACCTTTCCCCGTTCCCTCCATATCCCCCGACCGTTCTTCTGCCCTTCATGTGGGACAGAATGGCGGTGGCGCTTCCTCTCTAGAATCTCGAAACCCCTCATCTTTAAATTACCTGCTGATATTTAATTTTTATGTCTCTCGCACGAAGGGAAGGAATATATCGCGGGAGAGCGTCACTCCGGCCCTCCGCGCACTTTTTTTTGCGCGCGACGACTTTACGACACGTGAAAAAAAAATACGGCCCGGGCGCTTCCGTTCGCTTCCACGAAAGGTCTTTTTCGGGGAGAAGTCGCTTCGAGGAAATTAATACCGAAGCCCCCCCTATAATCGCTCCTGCGGTCGAAAGGACAACCGAGCTCTTAACTTGACTTCGACTTGATGGTAAGTTTTTAAAGCTAATTTTCAACTGTACGATTATCAGGTAGCCGCGTTTAGTCGCCAAGCGGAGGACAGCTATTTCGAGCGTTGCTTCCATTCATTTGGTATGATATTAACGCGCGCCCTCAGGCCGCTATCTTTCCCCGATACTTTTTTCCGGTTCTACTCGTACGATGCGTAGCTTAATGCATTGCGCGAGAATTCACGCGAGCTTTAATCGAGCTTCTTAATAAGCGGACAGATAGGACGGATCTCGCTGATATTCCGCCTCTTATCTGTATCCTTTATTAGTTCACCGATGCGGCTTAACGTCAGCACACAGCAGAGCGAAACGCCGCATAAATGAATTCCTCGGGTCGTAATTATTTAGAGGCACTGAGGATCCGAGTCCCGAACAGTGTTTCCGTGATAATTCCAGATGCAACTTACTTCAACGATTATTTTAACTCTCAATATTTCGTATCGCCTTATCTTCGTTCCCTGCAATTCCCGCTTCATTGAAGAGCCTCGAGAATTCGGCTTGCCGAAAGATGCGTGTCATAAAGCGGTGCGTAAGAAAATGCGAGAATCTGCGAGTTTCGTTATCTAAAAACTTCAGTTAGAGGGATATAAAGTTTTAGAGGTCTGAGGCTTCGATTATTTCACAATATAAGGCACTTGGAGATTTGAAATTATGAGAAATTATAAGAAGTTTGGAGTTTTGAGAATTTATTACGAGTCACGTCACGGAGATTTGAAGGATTAAGTCGAAGTAAAAAAAAAAAAATTTGGAAACTCGCATTTCGCGTTGAAAACTAGTAATAGTTAATTACTGCAGCGTATAGTTCCAATTTCTATGTTGATTACATGTGCGACCGTGCAGGCGTGCTGTTATTACGAGCATGCAAAGCAAAGCGAAACATCCGAGCTACAAGGATCCCGAGATATAATGACAACGGCAGCATTGCATTGCCGATGCGATGCCCGGGCGTCTCGCGGGATGATAAATCAAGCTGAAAGCCTGATCGATTCGAGAGAGCGGTTGCGCGGAAACACGAAGCACCGATATTCCCAACAGCATCGAACCAGACGAGCCACGTACTCCGGCCGGCTTGGTTTCGTGCTCGTTTTTCTTATTCCTACTGGTCCCCCGGTGCCTCACCCTCTTCCTGGTCGCCCCGCCTCGATTTCTTACGGATACGTCTTGAGGAAACGATAAATCATCTCGTTGCACGGACGGTCCGCAGTTCGGTGAGCATTTTTATTTAACGGCGGCGCTGGAAGGACTTTTCGAAGTCGACGTTACGTGCGCAGTAAATTCTATGTGCACGATTGAACTATGTAACAATGACGAGATGAATGTCTTCTCCGATCACAGACTCGCAAGAAACAAAAGATTCGAATTTTTTGGGTTTGACATTTGAAATTTTTAATCTTTAGAAATTTTATATCATTTAATTTTTGGAACTGCACAACTAGAAACTTTGTCTCCTTCCGATATTAAATCATCACTGTACATTTTAACAGCATCTTATTCTTTCTAAGATTAAAAAAATTAACCCTAGCTTTCTTAAATTTTGCAGTTTTCAAGAAAATTGAATTCTTTTTCAAATGCGCTTCAAAAATAAAAAAATGTGGAATTAAAAAAAGATTTAAATATAGTTTTATGGGTAAGGTGCGTGTTGGTAAAACGCATAATTTAAAAAATTCGACGCTGAAAAGGAACAAAGTATCGAGCTGTAGTCTCAGAATGGCTATTTCCTGTCAGATTCATTTTCGAAGAAGGAAAAATACTAACCGCACGGTTATTTCGTGGATAAAAATATCAGGACGGAGTTAGCGGCGTGCAAAATTGGTAGATATCGGCACGCACGCGAGTGTATTTAGAATCGCTTAGGTATGCGTGTTAGAGGGATGCACGGTCTGCTTCGAATAACTTCTGCGGTGGCGCCTTGCCGCATGAATGACTAACCTCTGACCCCCGTCAACGGGGGTCTTGACACAGTGTGGGTGGCGTTGGCATTTTTTGCGGGAATGTTCGTCGGCATCGGTCTCGGAAACTGTGAGCCCAGTAGTAGTTATTGCCTTCCTGCCTCCCCCTCATCTCCCCCCGAGCACCCAGCCCCTTTCATTTCCCACCGCTAATAGAGCTTCCTTTCTTCTTTTTAATGCCGGCGAGAAGCGGCGCGTTCTCAATTTGACGCGAATGCAACAATACAAATAGTGTTTCTGTTCATCTGAGCGATTGAATTAAAAGTGAGTTTACTTTTATTGAGTCAAGTGGGAAACTAAATATCCTGAAAATTAACGATTATTTTTTTGATAAAGTAATAATTGATTTTTTATTTATTCATAAAAGAATATCGTAAACTGGCACGTTTGTGAATCTCTTGTCGCTGAAATTTGGCTCGATATCAATTTGAAGTAACCTTCAATACAGATGCGAACCGCGAGACTTGAAGGAATTAAAGCATATTCGTAGCTCGGCTATTACCTCACTTTTATTGTCGTCGGAATAAATCTTCCTCGCGCAACTTTTTCGCGACGGCTCTTCAATCCGCGCAGATTTCCATAACGACATTCCCCTTTCACGTCTTTCACGTTAAGCAAAAACAGGAAAAAAAGGTACATGAGGAGCCTCGTAAAACGAGGAGGGGGGGGGAGAGGGGGAGACGGGGTGTGCGAGACAGACACGGGAGCCGAGATCACGAAGGAGGCGCGCGGGGGGCTCTCGAGGAGCGAGAGAGAGAATCGCGCGGCGCGCAAAAGTGCCGAGTAAACATGGCACTGGAATGACTAGGAATAGCGCCGGTGTGCCGGCAGTGCTTTCCAAGCCAACGTGATGAGATGCGAGGCAATCAATGCGCCATCAACTCGCCTCGATTTACGGCTACATCGTCACGGGGCCTATTCCGCCGCGTCCATTGCTCGGCTCTCCTCACGCGCGCTTAAAGCACTCCTGCCAGCCCGTCCGATTCCACTTCGGACTGCCCGACGGCTATTCTCCTCGCTAAGAATTATTTCAATTTACTTTCCTACCCCCTTGTCCCCCTCCCACGGTCCGCCGTCCTTCCATCCCTCGCCCCCCCTTCGCCGCCGGATCCTCGTCAGCGTGCTCGAGAACCCAACCGCGACTGGGGATGGATTTACTCGCCCTTTTTCGCCATCTTTTTTCGCCCAGAGCACGCCGTGATTTATGGAGACGCGTCTATTAATGTCGCGACGCGCCGTTTTGAATATTAGGTTGTTACGAGGGTTTTGTAGGTTTTTGCACGCCCGAAGATTGAATATCGTAGAGCGAGGCGAGGGAGAAGGATCGGCAAGACACTATTGCTCCGATCTATGACAATCCTGATATTTAATAACACAAAGTTGAATCAAGATACCAGAAAGATTCTAAAAATTCGAAAAATCAAAATTTTTTTAATTTCATTTGCATTCTGTACAACTAGAGACAACGCATTTGCGATACAGACATAACTGCTGATATCCCGTTGAGCTGTAATTTAGTTTCCCGGTCGTGAAAAATGCGCCGTAATTGCGCACATCATAACAGATATTAGAGAGGCACATTCGAACGATAAACGGCAAACTCATCAGTTGAATTATTACGCGAAAGTCGCGCGTAACAGAAAAACAAAGCTCGAAACAGGAGGAGAGTCCGAATGTCGAAGCGACTCCACCCCGTCCGGGGTACCGCGCGAAAACTCAGTCTCGATTACCCCCTCGACGACGTAAATAACGGCGACTAGACGAGCGAGCGAGTTATTTACTTTAGCGATGCGCTCCTCGTATCGTTTAACTCATTTCTGCATCCTGCCATCAATATTAACCGTCGAACACCCGACGGTCGGCGAACAGGCCGCGCATCCACACTCGCTCGCATACACACACGCGCGCATGCAAAAACCCACACGCGCTTGCATCCGCGAGCGTCTAAGCGCCTGTCAGCGTCCTCGCAAAGAGGAATATTTAGTGATAGTCGCCCGGAGCGAGAGCAACGGACGTTAACTAATACACCCCGGGTTCGGCCCGGGACCCAGTGACGTATGGGCCTCGGTAAATAAACTATTAATATTATGGTAACGTCACGCATTCCTATCCATATTGGCTGGCCGAGGTCCTTCTCTCCGGCGCCTCCCCCTCGTACGCCGTCGCGGAAGGCCCCTCGCGAGATTTACAGGCTCCAAGAACAAATACGTAAATTACTGGGACCCCGAGGTTAACGGCCGTGAGTGTTAGAATGACCGTTCCGGTTAACCCATTCATACTCCCGAGCTGTTAACACATGGTCGCGCCTCGCCACCGGCCACCTCTGCCATTATACCCTCCGAACGAATGACGATCATCTGTAATTTGCTTTTATTCTCAATGAGAAATTGCACGAGTGTAATAGAAACGTCATTTTTGCTCAGCGGTGAAATAAGATTGCCCGACGACAATCTCGCCCGGTTATTTAACGATGCATCTACCTTGCGCCATGTGCGCGTTTTCACGTCAATCTCCCAATATTCGAGGATATTTCGTGACGAGCGCCGAATCGAGTTGTTCCAGAATAACGAAAAACGTGCACCGAAGATGTCCTATCATTAAATCGATCTCGGTAAATTTGATTTCAATTAATTAGGCCTCTTGTTAAACTTGAAGAATTCACAAAGTCCAGAATTTCCGCGACACCGTGCGTGCAAACGGTCCGCGACACGATAAGAGCGATAATTACCGCAATCTTTCGTCCATCTCAGGACGGGGGCTTCCGCAATACGCGCTCGTTGCTCGCTCGCGTGATAATAGAACCGAATCAATTACCGGGCCCGGTCCCGGTTACAGTTATCGCGCGAATCGGCGCGGTGACCACAGCACACCTCGGATTGTTCGGCTGAGACTTCGGGTTTCAGGCAGGTGAGACGGTGTTACACGAGGCGCGTCTCGTTTCATATTAAACGGATAATGCGGGCGCCTGCTCGCTCACTTAAACAGAGTGCGATGACGGGCATGCGATTCGGAAAAGGAATCACTCTAGTCGGCGGATGCCTTTCCTTCTTCCTCCTTCCTTCTCCTTTTTTTCCCCTCTTCTTCTCTCTCTTTCTTTCTATCTCTATCTCTCCCTTCTTTTCCTTCTCCTCCGTTCGTTCGTGTCGTTTTTATTGCCTGGCGAGTACTAGCCGAACGCTCGTATCTGCGGATCTCATGAATCTTACATGCACTGTATAATTATTCGTGTGTAGAAATACAGAACGCCCGTCTGATCAAAGATGGCGAACGCCGTTGCTTGGCGAGAGCGATCCGCGATTTCTCCGTTACCGATTAAAATCCCCCACCAGGCTGTCTTATTTCCGTGAGATATGGCCGATAGTGATTAATCAGCGGTGTAGATCGAATTTAAAATACGTTTAGGCGCGCTCGATAATTACTTTATTATACTGGCGATCTGATAAAATAATCGTTAATCTCGACGTATCGAACCGTTGCGACAATTGCTGTTACATTTTATGGTACAAAATGATATCAAGACGTCTCTTTTTTTTTCTATTCGTCGCTCCAAGTCATCGATATGCGTGTGTGTGTGTGTGAAGCGTCCGTATTGAAATAATAGAATGGAAGCTTCTCCCCTTTTTTATTTTTTATTCCAATCGTCGCCTCTCTCGCTCGAGAAGTCGGGGCGTTAATAACGACAAAATGAAGAGCGGGACCGTGCCGCCGACCGTACGGCATCGTGGGATCCGCGGGCCTCGAGCATCCCTCGTCGACGTTGACGTGCGCCTCGCTCGCCTTTACCGAGTGTGAGATGCGTTTTTCAGCTTCCATTTGCAGACAATCGACGCGGTAATCACGGGTTGGGCGCCGGAAGCCGAGAAGATATTCGCGCGCTCCCAATCAGATAACCATCCTCTAGCCTGCCTGCACAAGTCTGACCTACCTCGCTTCCCGCCCCACTTGCCGATCCTCTCTTCCCTCGCGTGGGTTATGCGGGAGTTATGCGAACAATGAGAGACAAAGTTAACGCGATTCCATTCATATCAGCTACCTCACTCTGCTTAATTCACTTATTATTATTTTGCATAGTACACCCGCTTTTCTATTGATCTTTTTAAAAAATATACACATATTTTTTTAAATATATATTAAAACATATAAATAAAAATAAAATCTAATGCATTAATATTCATATATTAGTATATTATAATTAATATTAATAAATATACGTATTAATAATATTAATAATAAAATACATTATATCAATGTATTATATAAAATAACATTAAAAACATTAACAACATCTAAATAAATAAAATCTAATTAATGTATTAACATTCATATACTATTACATGAATGCCTTATATAAAATAATATTAAAGTTTCATATCACGGAAAAATACCAAATGTATTACTGAATCATGGAGGAAGCTGGAATACAATTGAAGCTATCGAAGGTTTACGAGATGGTCCTTATAGAGCGCAATAGCGCGTGTTCCGGAAGACCGCGGCGACTACCGGAACAGCCCGTCTGACATTCGCGCGGGACGCGCGTCTCGTCTTCTTGACAAGATTCCGCGTAAGAGCGAGGCGGCCGAGAAGGCGGGCCTTTTTTACAGGCGCGCATGTTCTCGCGATCGTCAATTACCCGGACGACAAGCGGCGCTGCTTTTTGCGAGAGCCAGCCGTGCAGGAGCGTCGCCGCCGCCGCCGCCGTCGTCGTCGACGTCGTCGTCGTCCTTCTTTCCCTTCCTCTTTCTCCCCACGTCCTCGTGATGCTTCCTGAAGATCTCTCGCGGCACGGAGGGCCCGATCGGCTGTTGCACCGAGCCCGGAAGATCGCCTGGGCGCGCGTCTCCCGCGGGGAAACGCGCCATTTATCCACGTCAGCCTCATTCACCGACACGCACGCCGGGGCCGGCTCGCAATCTACGATCCTTACCCACGTGACGGTGCCGCGCATAAATACACTTCATGCGCACGCATTTGTGCCTTCTCCTTCCTTCCTTCCTTCCGTCCTTTCCTTCCTTCGTTCCTTCGCTCTTTCACCTTCTGAGAAGGCTAGGCTTTTGCGTACCGCGGAATAAGCGCGAGGGGACTTGGGGGAAAAACTAAGAATAGATTACGGATAATATATGGGAAATATTTAAACAGTCTTGAGAAAAACGGAACGCTGTTGAGCAAAGCACGCAAAGCGGTAGAAAATAACTGAAAATGATATATTAGAATGAGATGTCTGACGTATTTGATCACATTTTTCACTAAACGTTCATCGTTAACGAATTTCTAACAGAATACTCCAGAATTTTGGATATATCTCCCAAAGATCTTAATACGTCACCGATGACTTGTCGAGAACAAACGTGATGCAACAGGAAACGGGACGTAGCCCGGTTTACACCTGTTTCGATCAAACGATCCCTAGCTGGAAGGATGCGTGGTAATTTTCGAGGGCAGCGCGGGTTCCGTTCGATTCCCTGACGCGCACGCACGTAGCGCGTCTTCTTCGAGGATTCCCCGTCGCGCCGCGTCCTTCCTACGCGTGCGTGCGAAACGACACGCACACGCTGACGCGGCGGCGAATTCACGGTGGAAGCCAGCGGGGCATCCTGCCGCTCGTCGCGATAAAACGCGGTTAACGCGGAAATTAACCGTTATATCTTTGCACTTATTTACTCTTACGCCTTAGAGATAACCTCCGGAGCGCGCCGCGCAGTACTTAACATAACGCAATCCGAGGGAGGGGGCTGCTGCTTCCCAGCCCCCTCGCGCGCCGGGACGCGCAACGGCGCGCTCGTAGACGCCGCCGTGGAGCGATCTTAGGATCCGTTAAAACCATTCCCGCCAGGTGTCTTGAATTACTTTCCTGCCGCGTGCGGCATGAGGGAAAGACCCACTTTTGTTCGCCGAACGGAGACTGTAACGGGGAACCAGCCGGGTTCCCGCCGGGGCCCCGCTAACGATGCCCGACAGCCTCCATTTTGCGGTCGCGCTAAGTTCCACGGCGTTCGGTGTCGTCTCGCCGTCGATGATCGATGGTGCCCGAGGAACTCCGCGGTGACGCGGCCGATCTTTTTTAGCGAAGCGAGACCCACACGAGCCGCCCCGTGTCGAAACAGCCCGAGCCTCAGAATGCTCAGAAATAAACTCGGTTCGCGCGTCACGCTCGAGCGGATAAATGGACGAAGGAGATATATATCACGTCCTGATTATACGAGTACCGCGCGCGCGCACGAATTGTCTGCCTAGATTAATTGTCACATCAGTTCGCTATCGCGATAGCCGTAAGCGTGACGGCGCGGCGAGCTCGGTCGGAGCTAATACAAGAGTGTGCCGCCGTGAGCGTAACTCTGGCATCGTTCGGTGTCTTACATTCGCAATGCACCACCGAGCTCCGGTGACGTATCAGAGATAACTCGCGATCCGCCAAAGTAACGACGTGCGCTCCGGGAGTGACCACCTTCTTTCCGCCGCCAGTCAGCCTCTCGAGGAGCTTCCGCTCTCCATTCAGGGCCGAGAGAATCACAGCCGACGGGGACCGCGACCCTCAATCTTACACATGTACCTCATTCATTCATAATACGACATGTCCCTCCGACACCTCGTCCCCTCCCGCCCTTCCGTTCCGCTCGGCTGGAACCCGAGGAACCGGACCAGAAAGAAAGAGAGAACACGCAGGACAGGTCCTGAATGTCCGCCGCTCGTGTGCCGAACAGTTGCAGCCTCCGTCGGCGTTCGCCAGATGACTCCCATTCTCGGCAGGCTCCCCCGGTGATGCTGGCGGGAGCATTATTTCCATCTCCATCCGACTCTCCCGGTCACCCTCCCCGCCGTCGCCCCCTAATGTCGACGCGAACCGGCCGCGTCGACCAATGGGACGACGGCCTCGTCGTTTCGCGGCGATCGCTATTGGCCGCCATCGGGCAGGCTCCTATCGAGCGGGCGTCGGAGGGCCGCGCCTCGGCGGAGGCTGCTTCCGAGGTTACTGTACCTTCGTCCACCCTCCCCTGCCCGTGAATGAAAGACAGAGAGGTCCGTGCGAGAGAGTGGAAGACGGGGGAAGGGAGGCAGCGAGAGATAAGCTAGCGCTCGGCTGGTGCTGTGCCGTTTCTTCTTGTTCTATTACTACCAACTGCTTCTTCTTCTTCTTCTTCTTCTTCGTTAGTATCGCTTCCAGCCGTCTATCCGTTCAGAAAGTCTCTGATCGATATGACAGCATCCTCCCTCGCCACAATGACAGCTCTCTTCCTTGGCGCACTGCGCAACGCGCCCCCGTCCCCTTGGCTCGACCGTCCGTGGACTTGAAGGGGTTGTCGGGCGGGGGAGGAAGGCGGCAACTGCATGTGATTGAATTAGGGTGGATTTGATTGAATCGGGAGCCCCGTGAGCGGGAGGTGCTCGTCAGGAGTCGACTTCTCCGCCGGCAGTGGAAAAGGTATTTGCCCGGAGGTTCTTCAAGCGGAAACTATGCGCGGATCACGATGACAAACTTAATTCAACAAAGAGAGAATACCATTTGGGAGAGGTTCAAATTGAATAAAATGTAGCCTTTAATTGTTCCCAGATGCGAAAAAAATGTTTTAATTGTCTCTAAATAATTCTAAATATTATCCAAACACGATAACACAGATCGAAACACTGTTCTTATTTTTTGTTGCATATAATGTTGATGAATTACGATTTTTGCAACTGGAAGGATAAATTTTACAAATCCTGAACGTTGCTTTTGCGCCTCGCTCTTTACGATCGCGAGCACCGGTAGCACGAAAGCTCGCTGTTTAACGGGGGATTCGATTTGTAGTGACGGCCTGATCGCGCCACCCGCGGTTAATGAGCCTAATGGGACATCGGGAGCGAGAAATAACTCTGTCGCACCTAGACGCGATGGATTTTCGCTACGCCGCGTCGGGCCGGTTCCGCGCCGTCGCATCGCGTCAACACGGCCAAATATAGTTGACCGCGCGCAAACCAGGGAAATCTAGAAGAACTAGTCGTGACGGACAATGTATCTGACTGTCACTCGTGTTCTTCAGCTGCAATTAAAAGGCGCTTACACGTTGTGCGCGGCGAATTGCGCACGCGCGCCTGGAACGGAAGCGCGTCTCGCAATAGCGTATAATTTATAATACATCGTACGAAATTGAAACACAGACAGTTTCAAAGTTCATTAATTAAAGTTTCAAAATATTCTAAATTTTGGAAATTTTATCCCCCTGACAAATCCGAAGGCCGTCATGTGAAACCGCAAAATCTAGTTTTAATAAAACTAAAAAGTTTTTACAATTTTATATTTTGAAAATCGTCCGGAAGTTCCATAAAAAAAAAATCTTAAAGCCCTAACGTTCGAGCTCTTCTCGAAGTTGCAATTACGTCTTTGATATTTTTCACACGAGGGATTCTCGTTAGGAACGAGTCCAATCGACAGCGCTCGAAAAGACAGAGTGACAAACTGGTGGCGATATTAAAATCGCCGCGGGAACACGTTTTTCGCCAGCTGGCGTCGTTTAAGTAATAATTTGTACCTGTATGCGTGACTGACGCGTGACTAACCACTCGCGTGTCACGTCATTTCTCTTCCCGAGAGCTCCTCTTCCCATCGGGATACCCCGATTGCAAATTAATTGAGAGTGAAATGTGAGCGCGCGCGGGCGAGACGTCGCGGCTAATCATGAATAATGAATGTCGCTCTAGCACCGCTCAGAATGTTTCCGGAAACACGAAATCGATGATGTCACCGGAAGAAGAGGATAAAGTGGGAAATTGAAGAAGGACTTGATATGAGCGATATCTCTTTTTGTGCAAACGTTACGCTGATTTGCTAATTCGACGTGAAAGATTTTTTCCGAAAGCGTTTAAATTAATTTTCTTCTTGAGCACAGTTTTTTTTTTCTTTCTACACTATTATCTCTTTATTACATTTGTATTTGTATAAATGAAAATAATAAAATTTTTGAAAATTTTATAATTGATTAATAATAAAAAGAAATTTGTGTTTATCAACATATGCAACTGATTTTATTTTCAGAAAAATTCATAAAATTGAAATTTCAATTCAAATTTTTCTTTTTCCACGGAGAAAGTAAAATGTATTTTCAAATGTATTTCTTCTATCCTTGACTTTTTGATCACTGAAAATTAAATAATTCCATGTCTTCAGTAATAGCTTAAAATTGTAAATCCAATTTATTAAACACTGTATTCTCGAAATGTTCTTTTAAATGAGATTTCAAAGTGTAGAGAGCGATAAATATGTAACAATAATTATAGCAGAATTAAATAAAATACATATTAAAGGAACAAGATAAAGTAGATAAAGCAGATTAAAATAAAGAGAGAATAAAAATCCCACAAAATATTTCATTCAATACGTTTCCCAAATCACAGAGATCTTTCAAGAAAACGCATCGATGTACCTGACAAATCACATTATCATCAACACCATTGCCATTATCATAGATGATATCGACGACAACGACCGACACGAATGATAAAGAGACAGAGCGAACAATTTTCTCGCGGAAGATAAAGAGAAAGAGAGAGTTTGAGAAGGAAGAAGACAAAGGGAGAGCCGCAAAGGCGCCGGCGCAGCGCGCAGTCGCCCGGCGTCCCGACGTCTCGCTACCCTTCGGGCTTCGAAAACCCCACCCTGTCGCCACCCCGGCGAGATCGCGGTACGAGGGGGCCAACCCCGCTTCCCTGCCGTGGCGACGTCCGCCCCTGGCCCTGGGTGGCCGTCCCAGGATCGTAATATTATGCCGACGGGGAGCAGCTTCCATCCCGCACGAGTCTACCGCGTCCTTCGGGCTTCCTTCTCGCACTCCGGCGACGCTTTCGCGAGTTTTCGCGCACCGCGGGTTTCCGGCGCGCCAGTTTCCCGCACGCAGGTTTTCCGCGCGCTCGTGGAAAATGTCCCTCTCCCTCGCCAAATTTCTATTTCGCCGCATAGATCTCTCGCATCCGCAAAACTCACGCTCCCGTAAAATTCTGTTTCGATAGCTCTCTCTCTTCTCGAAAGTTTCTCTCCTGCCTGCGAATTTAGGAAAATCCCGTTCGGAAGTGGTTTATCTCATCGTTGGCGAGTCTGGTTAATCGTTAGAAAAGTGTAAAAAAAGTGCTCCAAATCAACGAAACAAAATCCAAGGCGATGGTTATTGTGACGTGCTAATGATTTGCATCTTGGCATCCGAAAAGATCGAGAAATCTAATGAGGATGCCTTGAGAGAAAGATAAACTGGTAGGTGTAAAATATTAAATACTTGAAAAATTTAGTGGCTTAGTTTCTCTAATGAATCGTGTTAATGATGACTGGAACTTTGCTGTGCGTTATTCTTCGTGAAAAAATCCAGAATTTGATAATCAAAATGATGAAGAGTCTAAAAATCTAAGATACCATATTTCGAAATACTAAAAAAATTCTTCACCGATAATGACACATGTCCTTCAACTTGAAATTTCAAAAATTTTTAATTACAATGCCTTATTGTCTAAAGATTACCTATTGATTCAGAAGCGTAAAATAAAACTCGAGAATCTAAAGATCAATAGCCTTAACGATTTGATTTAAGAAATAAACAAACAAATTCTAAGGTCGTGAAATTCTCAATAATCATAAATTTAGATCCAGAATCGAAAAATTCTGTTCCTCTTTATGGAATATTGTGCAAGAAACTAGTTAACGTATAATTATATAATTGTGTGTAAAAGCAAATCTATAGTGTCGGTCTAAAATTTGGATCGCTGTGCGAATTAAATTATTAATGAAATGTATAACAAAAGTTGAATTCGAAGACTTTGCTAACCACAATTGTGACTCAATCAGCGGCTTCTTCTAAGAAGGCATTAACCAGCAGTTTACTCTGGATGATTCGTGGTCACTCTTTTGCCTAACCGCAATCAAAGCCTATCTCATTCAAAGTTTTCGCCACTCAAAAATACTGCGTTCTTTTCCATCATTTTTAGATTTAAATCTCTGTTTAAATTACAGCTTAATGTATACATTCCATTTAGGTTTAATATTCTAAATATCTGATATTGTTCAAGTTTAAAATCGTGAATTAAACTGTTAAGAAGTTGAGAATCTGAGGCGAAGAAATTTTATGCGACAAATTAGTGTCAAATTAATCTGCTGATCAATTTTAAATGATCGAATATTTAAATGCATGGTTAAAGTTTCTCTAAAGATCAACCTGAACGCGCTGTTAAGTTTTTTATTTTCGAAATAATTCATACGCGAGCGATACTTTAGAACAGATACAATTTTGCGCTTCTCTCGTCGACATTTTGTTACCGTAGAACCGATGTCACGTAGAGAAATTATCTTCTCCGTCCATGCACTTGTCTAGAGTATGATTGATGACCGCAACGACTGCCTGGTCGGTTCGAGGCAACCGAGATCGTCGGAGCGCCGGAATATCCGGGGTTGGAGCTGCGCCGCGACCGAACCGAACCCTGGAAAAGTTAGTAGGCCTAAGATGACCGCGATTTAGATGAAAATAACCAAGCGGGAATAATTTTGGCCGCGGGTGCTTCGTCACCGGCGGGCGAAGAGAAGTGAGGAACGGCCGACAAGATTCGCCGTCGCGTTCCAACTGTTTAATCGATTGCAGGTGAGCAGAACATGAAAGAAAAATTTAACAATCGTATTTAAACTTCTCAGCCCAAGTATTTTATTTTACCTAAATTAAGGAAAATTAAAGATGTTTTTACTTTGATGAACATTTGATTGGCACGCTGTTTGATAATTAGATTTTAGAAATCATTGCTACCAGAAGTGTATAAACATGAACACATTGTAAATTGCAAAAAAAAAGCAAAAGTAACATCATAAAATTTGAACACATTACGAAAAACTATTCAATTTTCAATACTTAGAGATATAATTATTGCACTGAGTAATAATTTATTAATCGTTTTATTTTACTTGTCGATATATTACGCGATACACATGCAATATGTTACATTATGTACTTTAAAGATTTCTCGAAATTTATGGTTAATCTTTACTTAATAACGTGTAATAATTTATACATTTAAATATGTAATAATTGTTTAAGTAAATTTATTATCGACACTTATATTATCTTCCAATATTTTAATGGATAAATTTGTGTGAGAATTTTGGACATTAAATTATGTCATAATTTTTAAGTAAATACGATTCTCCAGTCGCTGCAATCTGCAAGAGACACTCTGGTACAAATGTAGTTTCAGTGATGTAACGCGTGTATTTCTCGTTACGGATGTTCCGTTATCGAGGGATCAAGTGAATCGATTTTATGGAAATATGGCGTGCGATAATATCGAATCCGCGTGCTATTGCAGACATAATGCCACCGCAATGCAAATCCGCGGGGATGGTGAGCACTTCGCTTTTCACCTCAAACAATGCCGTTATCAAGGATGAATTAATTAACATCGAAGAGTCGTATCGTTGCGATCGACGTTGCGTTACGCGGGAGCAATGCTTGAGACGGCGCTTCCGGTACTCGACGTTGAATAGAAATAACGAAATAATACACGTGTGCATGCGTATGGGTGTTCCCCATCTAAGTTCACTTTATCTAAATCTAAGTCCGAATAACCAACCGTGAAACTTGATTCTTAAAGTTTTGAAAATTAAAATCATTTCCATTATCGTAAGCATTTGCGCGGAGATCTAACGAGCATCGTGACGATCTGCTGATATAAGGCAACGTAACATCACTTCGCGTAAATCGTGATTCGAGGGCGAGAGTAGTTCGTTAACGGATTCATTACCGTCGATCACGAATTGTTTTCATTCATCAGTTTCTGCTTTCACCTGGCAGGATGTCCTGAATGAATGCACCGGCACGCGAAACGATTAAGAATCCTGATCTTATAAGCCCTAAATTTTCGAGTCTTTACCTTATGATGACAGGAGAAAGGATTTAGGGTTTTTTCCACTTATGATATAATGGAGTTTATTATATGAGGGTGACTTTAAAGTGCTTGTATAACTATAAACTTTCTTTTATGATAAAATTAATTTATAAGAAACATTAGAATTATAAGTTGGCACGTAAAGTTTAATAATATTAAAAGTGATCTTTACAAAAATGTTCTTCTAAGAATTGGAAGTGAGGTCTAAAAACGGGAAATGAAAGAATTTATTTTAATTTCATATTTACTAGTGATAGTAAATATGAACGCTTCGCGCGCGAATTTTTTCATTGTTATAAAATGAAACCTAATTTTGTAAAGATTTAAAATTAAATAATTTTTAACATACCTTGTAACTTTTTAAAAAGTAAAGCAAAAAAATTATTTTTTAAAGCAAAAAATTAGCAAATAGTTCTCATGTTTTACTTACGTTCTGATAATTTGACTCACACAAAGATAACGTAATATTCCTACCTGTATATTGCAAACAAGGAATAATTCTTGTTTCAGAAATATTTCAACCTTAATATGTTCTTATAGAAAGAAATTCAATCAAATCCAATAGATTCAAATCTGATAGACATGACTGGTCTATTGCTATTGGACTTTCAACTATTAAAAAAATTTTTCATAAAGATCACTCTTGAACTTTATCAAATTGTAATTCTGATATTTTTTATCAATTAATTTTATCATTTGTAGAACGGAAGTCATATTCAAAATTGCACGGGGATTTTATAGTATTTTAAAGTAGATTTAACAATTGAAGAGTCGATATGCAAAGGGCTGTAAGTACCATATCACTCAGTCCTACGTCAAGGTCGACAACTGCAGCTTCATCATTCCTGAAATTACTTACAATGTACTTATAAGATAAACTCTCAATGGCTTCTGTCGTATTTTTCACGGGAGCATCATTCAGAGAAAGCATCACTCGAGATTGTCATTTCCGGAAAATTTACTAACAATAAATACAATGGTTGGTCCCAACTTCCTTCGTACCCTTGAAATCGCGTTTAATCCAAACAACGTTTGCGATATATCATAAAACACGAGAACTTGCGATAACCACTTGCAGAATGCAACGGCATGCATCGTAGCGACGCGCGTGAAGCGAGATGCTGAAGGAAGTCGGTTGCGGCAGCACCACACCCCCGCCGGGGGACGGAAGCGGCGGGGCGAACAGTCGGCAGATCGGCGCGAACGAAGGCAACGGCGGCGGCGGTGGCGGGGGCGGCGGTGGTGGCGGTATCACCGAGGGTGTCCTCGGCTGCGGCGGCTGCGGCAGGGAAATCGCCGAGCGCTGGTACCTAAGGGCGGCCGATCGCGCATGGCACTGCGGCTGCCTGCGCTGCTGTCACTGCCGGGTCCCCCTGGCCGCCGAGCTCACCTGCTTCGCCAGAGACGGTAACATTTACTGCAAAGAGGATTACTACAGGTTAGTTGAAGCGTCAATGATGTAAAAAATCCTAATTTTTTTTAAAAAACGCAAGTTTATTCCCGAAGTATAAAGTTTATTCTGTCGTTGCATATATTTACCAGAAAAGTTTATTGCCACTTTTTTAAAAGAGATTTTATGTATTCCTGAAACTCGCAGCTGCACGTTTTTCACTTTCGTCTCGATTTTGCGAAAAGATACGGATTTGATTTTTATGTCAAGATGCTCTATGATGAATTACTTGAATAATGCGTATAAAATTGATGCAAGATTCATTAATATGTACTCCCTTGTTTCGATATTTATTGGGATAGCGTTGAATTTACATATGAGAAGCGATTCTTCCTTGCTCTCTTTTACCAAAACGCCTTGTTCCTTAGACCACACAAAATGTCCACTAATAGCCGTTTCTAAATACACAGCTCTAGTCGTTATTCAGGAATTGGACCTTGAATTCCACACTCGGCGCGGCGATATACTCGCCGATAAAGAATGCAGGTAGTCATAAGAAGAACGAAAAGAAATCCAATTTCAAAGAATTAAAGAAAATAAAGAGTATTACTAATTAAGTTATTATTACATAGGGAAAATGTAATAAATCCAAATTCGAAAGATTTGACATTCAAAAGTTTTAACACTCATAGCTTCGAAACGATCGAAAATCCTAGATAAGATAAAAATTGGAACGTATACGTCGAACATAAGCAAAAAATAAATATTATTTATCATAAGAAATAGCGCGCTTATACGATGACGTCCGATATTTCAGAATGAGGGTGGAATGAAAGGCCGAGAGGCGAGTTCGTTAGAGCGAGCAGGGGAGAGAATTCAACAGCCGTCCTCCATGCAATATGCAACAACGCAAGCCCTTTGTTTCCGTCAACGCGAATGTGCTTCGATCCCTTGCGAAATTCATCTCAAGCGGAAATTCGCGAACATTCAGAAACAGAATTTATAGAACGTATATTATATTGTTAAATTCCCAATTTTTTTTCTAACTTTTAGATAAAGTTAATCAAATTAGGAATGCCTGCAATAGATAAAAAAATGCAAGGGATTTTGAGACTTTTAGAACTTTAGTCAAATCGTTATTTAGTTGATGAAATTGTTTAAAGTTGGTTAAATATTATGTACTTAAATTTATTTTATAACAAAATTGTTTCTAATTTTTATTTATAATAGAAGCAATTTCATAAAAATATAATAATACAAATAGGGATTTGGAAAAATATTAGATTTTTCGAAACTCTAAATATACAGTTAACAAGTTCATAAAAATTTTGTCCAAAACATTTTTGATCTTTTGGCAATTGCTTAGACTCAAATATAAATGTTAGATTTGAGAAATTGTTCCATCTTTTTAAAGAAAGAGAATCAAAGGGATTCCAGAAAGTTGCGATACGTCTCTTGATAATCTGAGATAATCTGTAACAAAATATTAAAGAAATTTAATGGGAAGCGAGAGACATTTTCCAAATATAAAATTCGACGGTCCGCATATCGAAAGATAATTCTTTGATTGTGTTAATTGCAGATTATTCGCGGTGTCCCGGTGCTCCCGATGTCGCGCCGGCATTTCCGCCTCGGAACTGGTGATGCGAGCGCGCGACCTGGTGTATCATGTGGCGTGTTTCACTTGCGCCTCGTGCGGCACCCCGCTGAACAAAGGCGATCATTTCGGCCAGCGGGACGGGCTGGTGTACTGTAGGTGAGAAACAGGAGTGTCTGATCATTACTATCCTTCAAAGGCCGTCTCTCCTTGTTATCAACGAGTTCGATGATGCGGTTGACAGGAGCACGAGGCGCTTTGTCGCACCGAGTCACTCTCCCCTTTTTACTTTCCACTACCTCCGCGCTAATGATAGCTGTTGAGTGCTAATGACGGTCATTGGCAACGGATTCGGTCTCGGGTTCCGGGAAGACGATCGCGACGACAGATACCGCGAGACGTGAGAATGAGAATTTACGAATGTCGGGCTTTAAGGAGGGTTTCGTAATTCCTTCAATTCGTTTACGAAATGAAGTATTTTAAGATTGTGCGTGCAATGTAGAGTTTTACGAAAGATCAAAAGCTCCCCGTCAAAGACCGAGAGAGATTTTACTGTGATTGAACGAAGAGACCAGACGCCTCGAATTCGAATCGTCCAACAACTCGCCGAAGTTTAACTCCCCTTGACTAATGATAATCCCGCCCCGCGCGGTATCACGAAATCGAACTCGTTCATCGAACTCGACGCATAACGCGGAGGTCAGGTCGTCTATCGACTACTTGACAGAGAGGTTGACGACTGACGAGCACGTCGCTCCCAAGACCACACTACGAGTTGCTGTGCTGCGCCGGCGACTACGGGGGTGCCGCCGGCAGCATCGAAGACCTCGGCTCGCCGGGGATGTCGCCGCTACCGGCTTACTACGAGCAGAGCCCGATCGTCGCTTCCGGCGCGGTGCAGAAGGGCCGGCCGCGCAAGCGGAAGCTGTCGGAAGTCACCGGCTCCGAGCTTCCCGTCACGATGAGACTGGCCGCTGGAGCGCTCGGTGAGTCAAGCCAATGTATGTTCCGCAATCTTGTATCGATCGTCAACGATCTTCTTAATTTCGTTCCCCGTCTGTCCCCCTTTCTAGACTTACCCCCTAGACTCTTTATTTATTTTCTAAACTTACTTTCTAGACTCTCTTACTTCTCTCCATCTTTCTCTCTCTTTATTCTTATGCCTTCTCTTTAGTCCACGCTACAGCAAACGAGTTAATCGGTGGATTATTTACCGAACAATGGGTATAACGGGGCGTTCCTTCGTGCAAACATTTGCTCGGGAGAACAAGAATCGCAGATGTTATTTCATTTCGTCCGCGCGACTATTCGGCTCGTTAACTGGAGCATTCGACATCGGCGGGCGGGATCCTTTGGCGAAATCTCGCGCGCTACGCAGATGTCTAATTGTTCGATGATTCAATATGCGAATTTCTGATAAGACAGGCTCATCACGATCCCGAGGCATTCTGATGGTATCTTTATTTTTAATAATTTTGTTCCTTCGAGTTAACAAGTGTAAAATTACAGCGCGATGAAAATCGTCATCCTGCGAGAATTATAGCGGATGCTTTACAAATCTCAGCGGTAGTATGAGTTTAGATATACGTAAATCAGAAAGTTAATCATCGCACTATCGCCATTATGACTTCGATGAAACGCAAACGAGTGGCTCGCGGCACCTTGGAAGAAATTAAAAAAAAAAACACAGCGATTCTCCGCTCGACTTGTATCATTTGCCAGCCGGTTCGCGCTCGTATTGGATTTCGATATGATTTCCGCTGGATTTTACGATCGTTTTGGCTTCAGGCGCAAGCCAAGATGGCGGCCGACCGGTGCCGCGCGTGATTCCCAGTTATTTTATAATCGACGAGAACGAGGATCACTCTCCCTGGACTACCGACCGGAATTTACGACCAACAGCCATAAAATCGTCCATGAAGTTCTGCGTGCGCGGCCACGGGTGGGAACAGCCGGCCTGGGAGAGAGAGAGACCCTCTCGCGGTGTTTTATTGTCTTTATATATAATTGGGACAGTTTTTGCGAAAGGGACACGCCGACGACGGGAACAATTCCACGGCGAGACGCTGACCGGCCGACGGCGGATCGCAGAGTCACTCTCGTAATAGTACAGAAGCAAGAAAACGATAATCCGACTATTCCTAAGCTGCCAGACACGCCACATCTAACTGCCTGACACCAAAGAAGTTGATGTATTAGATTATGATAAATGGAAAATTAAAGTCATCAAAGTAATTCGTTCTAAAGATTCAAGGACTTAAAGCTTCCCATTTTCTTAAATTTCTATTTATATATAAATCCTGAAGAAAAGTACGTATCCTGAATAGTCTACTGCTATCAGTTTGATTTACATGACACAAAAAAAATCGAGAAGCTACATTTACCGTTAAACACGACTGATACATGATGTCCTGCAATTATTAATTCCCATGAAGACGATTTATAGCAAAAACGTTGGCACAATCCATACAGCGAGAACATATGTTAGTCCATCTTGGAATTAAGAAGATATTATCCCTTCTTGCGAGGGGAGGACACATGCGAGCCCTGAGAAGTTTCTCTCTCCCGAGCGGCTTGGCGCAGGGAGGGTGGGAGGGCAGATTTGGCGGTTTAAGAATGAGATTACAATTTGTCAGGGCGAGTTAGAAGCCAAAATCACCGAGGACTGAGAATCGACGACGGTACGAGAGAAGAGGGATTCCGATGCCGGCGGCGCGGCAAGAAACCCGCGCAGGCGGCATTATAGCGCTCCGGCCGGCCATTCTGCTGGCAGCGGCCACGCATTGGCCACAGCAGCATTCTTTTCCGGGCAGATCGGCCAATCGATGCATCTCCCGGTGCCGATACCTATCTGTCACTGTCCGCCGGTGCCCGCAGCCGTTCCTCTTTCTGCAGAGACAGAAAGGCCCCGCCAGAGACGAAAGGCGCGCTGGGAAAAGTCTAATTTCGATTCGATTCGCGTACAAAATCACGGAACTGGAAGCCTGTCTTTTCCTCCCCTTTTCTCTTTTCATTTAATTGGCCTTTTTCTTTACGTGCGAAATAATATAATACGCGCGTAGAGCTTTTCACGGTGCTATTCTTCTCGGCGAATAAATGAAAAATGCAAATCGAATTAAAGCTCGAACTTTCCGGAAGAGACTTATGACATTTCTCAGGCGATTTCTTTAACTATAATGGAGGAAGCGTCTTAATTGATCAATTAGCTGTCTTGCCACTCGGCACGAATTTAACTGAATTATGACGGACGAAAATAAAGGAGCGCGGAAAGGGAGAAAGAGAGTCGCCGGAAAGAGGACGGGCGTGCTGCAGTTGTGTGCGCAGTTGCAGTTGTTGCGCGCCGGCGGAGCGAAGGAACGCATCCAATAAATAAGACGACGAGGGTAACCATTGAATTCAATCGGGAGAAGAACGGGTTCCAGTCGGCGAAGCGGGCACGCGGGGCGAGCGGGCGAGAAGGGATCCCAGAAGTAAATCCCCGAGCACGTATGCGCCATTACTGTTTATTGTTCCGAACTTCCATTCCCAACGGATGGCGATCTGCTGGTTCGCCAACGAGAGGAAGAGAAAGAGCGAGAGCGAGAGAAACGGGGAGAAAAACCGTTTTCGCGAATGATTCCACGACGCCTTCGGAATTCGATTTCTTCGTCGAGGTGAACGACACGGATTTCGTCTCTTTTTTCCTCAGGACGATTCGGAAAGCACAGTTACGTTCGCAAGATCCGAAAGGCCGGTGGGAATCAACGTAAAAGGGGTCGACTTCTCTTGGACCTCACGGAGCTAAAATGCTTCTAACAATAAGAATCACGCTGGCAGGCGAATGACGCAAGAATTAAAGAAGACTGCGGAATGAAGTACGAATAGAAACAACGGGGAGATATTAGCGGAAATTATCTCAATTTTTATACGGTAATTTTTCAACTAAAAGAGGGTATCTTGCGAATTCAAACATTCAGCGAGATGATTGTATTGATGTTAATTAATTTAAAGTTTGGAATTTCTTCGGAGCTTGGCAATTTCTTTCAATTTTTCGCATTCAATCTTACAAATTCTATATTTTTCATTTTTTTCCTTCTTATTCTCGGATTATTCTTGCAAATGAAAAGGGTTTAAATTTAAAGTGCGATGCGTTACCCAGCGTCGTTTCCTCTATCGCACGTCGCGCGCGCGACGCCGATGGCTGGACACGAAACTGAAATGTAGGAAGAAAAGAGAAACTTTCTAGCGGACGTCGCCGTTGCAGAACTACTGCATCCCACGGAGCTGTCCTCGTCGATGGAGTCGCTGGCCGCGTACGACGCGTCCGTGGGCTCCCCGGGACCGGTGCACCAGAACCAGCGGACGAAGCGTATGCGCACCAGTTTCAAGCACCATCAGTTACGAACCATGAAGAATTACTTCGCGATAAATCAGAATCCGGACGCCAAGGACCTCAAGCAACTCGCGCAGAAGACCGGCCTGTCGAAAAGGGTGCTGCAGGTACGGAGTCTTCCCTTTACATGAATTTATGATTTATAAGAAGATTGTTTCTTTTCTTCGCTCGCAAGAATACCATATATATATACGCAAAAGTAGCCTCAATCAGCTTCAATTTCTTCATACACTGTTTCATTTTTTCTGCTTTTAATTCATGATTAGAATATTCATTTCAATTGTTGATCGATGTTGAAGAGTTAATTGTGTGTAAAAAAAATAGAAATTATGTGATCTCTCTTTTGATCTTGCGTCTGTTCAGGTGTGGTTCCAAAACGCGCGCGCGAAATGGCGACGGAACCTGATGCGGCAGGACGGTAGCAACGCCGGTAGCAACGTCGGCTGTTCCGGAACGGCGGTGTCCTCCAGCACGGGGAATTCGCCGAATGTCGGGCCGGCCGCCAGCATACTCGGCGATAGCAACAGCATGCCCTCGACCTCGATGGAAGAGTTACACGCCCTTCATCATCTACACTCAGGCGTCTCCTCTCAGGTCTCCTTTTCCGACCTCTACTGACGGCGGCTTGAAATGGAAGAGGACGCTTACAGTAGCCTCTCCAGCCATCTTGGATGAGGGATTATCGCGCTTCCTCGTGAATCGAGGAGGAGCTCGGCAAGTCGATGACATGCGTGGTCCATCGTGGTCTTAGCAAGAAATCTCTCTGACGAACATTGACGTATAGTGGCAGTGATTATTTAAATCCTTTCAAAGGTCTAGGGTGTGATCCTTGCCGTGCTAATCTTGAGAACAATTACTTAAATTTTGCGGGAACCGATGTGGTTTAATTTTGTGCGGCTTTGACGCGAGACTGGTCCAGATTAAATGCCTGGCCTTCCAAGATTCGAATAAAAATAATGTCGAAGAAAGTGACTAGTCGGAGGACTTTCCCAAAGGCAGTCTCTAGTCAGGTAGAATCTAGCGGGTAACTTCAAGAACGATTATGATTAAATAATCAGTGATAATAATCATAGTTCCATGCACATCCGAATTACCAAAGATTACTAGACGAGAATAGTAATAATGTAAACTAGATGCGTATGCAAAGAAGGTGTTTCACAATTATATCGATAATTAACGACGGAATTTTGGGCACTGTTCGACATATGGGGTGTTCCAGAAAGATGTATACCAGATACATGGCAGACATGGTGTCTAAAGAAATTTGAAGGAATTTCTTCTTAATAAACTTTTAATACAAGTGAATGTTTAATTTTGATATCCTATTTAAATATTACGCGCATAATTGATATTTGAAGTGAATGGAGTAAGTGAAAATTTAAATGATTCCTAAAGTCTTTTTATATCTTTGATGTAACATCTAGCATTTTTAGGAATTAAAAAATTTAGGCGTACAACAATGAAATGAAATGATCTAAAAAAATCTAAGAAACTAAAATATTTTTAATATCTCTAACTTGCGAGATAACATTTGAGTATTTCTCATGATTTATCAGTGTTTTAATGAAAATCTCTATAGGTGTCAAGAAAATTGCGAAAATCGAATTTTTTGAATGTTTTTCAAATTGTACGTTTTATAAAATATATCAACGCTTTTTATTAAGAAACGTTGTATGCAACTGTTTAGAACACCCTATACAATGTCGCAAGGACCGCTAAATTAAATGAAGACTCGCCCATGCGGACGGACACGTACATTACATGTGCAATCACGTAGGGAAATTATTTAATTTGTTCTCATTGATTTTGTACGAGATTTAGCGCGCGACTAACTTTTATCGACTTTCGCGCTATTATCAAAATTTGCCAAAATTAAACACTTAATTACATGTTAATTGAACTTATAATCAGATAATGATAATTTATAATGATTCATAATGTTGAATGTAATTTTTATAGTAAAATATTAAATAATAAAGAAGATATAATTTTGCGAATTTAGCATTGCTAAAAGACAGAAATCGTAAGAGAGAATTGAATCTGATAAACAAAATTATGCGAAGCTCGATAAAAATTTAGGCAAGTGTCTATGAATTTTATATTAGCGGCGTAAACGTATGAAAGTTTTTCTTAAAAAAAAAAGAGAAGAAAAAAACGGCGTTCCTCTGCTCGTGCCAAGACTTAGCTAAGGAAGAAAAGTTTTTTAACGAGCTGCTGGAATTCAAAGAGCATAATATATTTTTGCAAATCGCAGTCCGAATTATCGCGTGCCATTCGGAGGACGAGAGATTTCGCCTTGATCAAGCCTCTCTCACATTATGCGTTCTTGCATTCAGGTTTCCCCTCCAAATCGTCATCTTTGAATTCGAGCAGTACGAAGGCACACACACACATATACACGTGTTTTGATTCACACAATTCCGCGCACGTAGTTGCGTAATGAAGATTAGATTGTCGCGAGTTCGCGAAACTTTAATTAAGTTGAACTTCTCGGGCATGTATAGCACGTATAGGAAATTATTAATTTAATACTTTTCTAAATTTGAATTTAATACTTTTTCTGATATTCAAATATGTCAAATTTAAAATATTGAATTATTCAAGTTAATTATTGGTGATCTTTTCTTACGAAATTTATACGAATTGATTAGTCTTTTAATCCTTCGGTTCTTTCTTTCGATCGACGATAACGCCTTTATTTCCTGTCTATATTTTTAACATTTAATTCAAAACTATACTTGAGGGGGTAACAACAAGGTTTTGCCAAAATTTGGGAGTGTGTTGAGGGCATCGGCGTAGCAATTTAATTACATGGCCAATGTCTAAACATTAATTTAATAAGAAACTTATTCACAGTACGTGTCCATATAATTTTGTAATAGTTAATATAATGCCCCAGAAGAGAACGCATACATCGTTTTTATGTATTTGTAGACTGCTGTTTACTTCCCTTATTTTACCTTTTACAATAAAGTGAGTCCAAATACTTTACGGGCATCTTTTACGACATATCTTGTCACGTAATGCTCGGCAGGGAAAATCGATAGGTCGCACGTTAGGTATGTGTAGCATAGCGATCATTAAGCGTACATGTTAAAGAGCGAAGCAATTATTTCCAACTCTATAGACAAATTAATGTGCTACATTCGAGTGCAACTATTATCGCATAATAAATAGTTACGTACGTCTCGACTCAGACGCAACTTGGTTTCTTCTCTAATTCGCTGCACCTTTTCCGTTTGAAGTATAGTTCGTAAAAAATGTAAGCTCGTGTTCGAATTACGAAATATAACACGAGACATGCACCTCTCCAATAAATTTTTATAATTATTTTAAGTCTTTTACGTATAATACGTTCAAACTTGACGGTCGAGATCAACGAATGAAACGATTCAAGATTTTTTATTTTTATCATTTGTATTTATATATTTCAATTAATGAAAAGTTTGCAGGCATGTATAGATTAAAAGTTTTAATCCTTGGATACATAACTTTCTAATCAATTTTGCAAAAATTTAAGTAACAGAAGAATGATTTTAATAATTTCAACTAGAATATCCAAAACTAAAGTTTTCGTAAAAACTGGAGAAAAAAGATTAAAGATGCTGGAAGGATATTATAAAGATGTAAATACTTTTCAAAAATGTTCTTACATATCTTACATATCAAAGATTAAAATTATGTATCGTATATTCGCACTTTTAATATCAATTTTTTCACAAACATTCAAAAATTTCAGATTCTAAAAATTACAGAATTTATTAACTGTGAAACTCGGATCTGACTTTCAGTCATGTAAATGTATCGCATAGGTGTCGAATATTTGCGAGATTTCAAGAATCATCACCGAAAGTCAAAGGCTTCGAAGGTATAGATACTTCCAAGTTCGAAGTTGAGAAGATTCAACCTGATGCCTCACCGACGACATGTTTCACCATCCATCATACACCACTAGCCTGAGCACACCAACTTAAACTTTCTCGCCACACGCGAGCGCACGTTCGCCGGTTTCTCGCGAGGCGCAAGTGCAAGTTGTAATTAGCATCAAATTAGGTATTTAAGGATTTCACGTTCGGGTCAGAAGCGGATAAGCTGAAAGGAAGATACGACGACGACAACAAGGAAGAAGAAGAAGAAGAAGAAGAAGAAGAAGAAGAAGAAGATGAAGGAGAAGAAGTAGAAGAAGAGGAAGAAGGACGCCGGGGAGGGAGATGGGACGAGAGGGTTCTACTTAGGGGTTATACCAACATAGCGAGCCCTCGTGTAAATTGTAGGCCTCTTGAGTCGTATAAGTGCACCGCATGCCGTATATATTTTGTCGGCGCTCATATAAGTTAATTTTCAATCTATATGCGGGTTCTCTCGGATGGCGCGCGGCGACTCATCAACGAAATGAAGAAATTGAGACTCTCGTTAATATTTAATGAGCAGGGGCGCGCGCGCGCGAGCTCGAGCGCGAGCGAGCGAGCGAACGCGGATACAATGGCCGTCGGTCCCCGGGGCCCGACGTCGGCGGACCTCGAAATATCACCTCTCCGAGTCGCGTCGCCGCGCATTTACATGCTCGGCGGACTCTCTCGGGAGACTCGAAGCGAATAAGAAGTTTCGGCCGTATCCGTGTGTTCCCGCTGTATTTTCTCCGGCGAGGGGAGCCTTCTTACGGTGCCGCAACACGGCAGGTGCGCGCGCGGAGGATCGCGCGCTTCTCCTTTTTCGACGGGCGATCGTGAAATATAAGCGATTGGAGCGTTCTGCCGATTCTCCCCCGGCCCATCTTGGCTTTGTTCGAAACGAATATCTCGTTGCCTCTCGTTGACGGCAGAAATATTTGTATGCTCGATAACGCGGGATGCTTTTTATTTTAACGACGCGTTCGACGTGCCCGCTGAAGGCTGGGGCTTCGTGCCTGCGATGCGTATGCTCGATTGAGGCTCGCATTAATGTAAATTACAAAGAGAAACTAACATTCTGCTTGAAAAGATACTGAAATACCAAGTACGATTGACGTCCTTTAACTGCTAAAATCCTGAGTGATAAATATCGAAATGCATGCTTTCAGTGTATAAAAAGGCAGGTTCTGTCCATCTAAAGATTCTTCGTTAATCGATTATTTACAAGTGTTTATATAAGTTGCCAGGGTTACTTGAAGATTGTTAGCGTTTCCAGCAGATAGCGGCGCGTGACGGTTGGGAGTAACAGGTTGTCGCAGAGTTCGCAATCACTTGCACGCCGCTAGGAGTCAGACAAACGGAGGAAAAACGACCACCTTCCATGACCGATCGAATTTTACGTTAATTAGCTAAGCGTCGTTAAGTCACACGCGAGGCCGGCCGGAGTGTCACGAGTAAAGGGCCCTTTGTAACGAGAAGCACGTTCAAGCGGATTGGTATTTCCGCAAAGAAACGGTCTTAATAGAATTAAACGTATTACATCAAAAGAAAAGCGTGTAAAGAAAATGTTGGCATCTTCAAAAGAATTTTCTGTACGTAAGTGGACTCGAATATATCGAATAAAATATTAAAGTTTTCAAATTTATAAGAGTTAAATAAAACGAAATGTTAGAATCCAGAGCGTGTCTTTAAAGTCGGCGTCACGGATTGTCGGCTTTCTGTAGGATAATCGCCCAAGTCCGGTCAAATGTAACATCGAAAATTACTCGTCGATTCTTGGCAAATTAGTCGCACGAGCCGCTCCAATTTTCTAGGACTCGGAAACTAGGGTTAAATTTCGAAAATTACCAAACCGACAAAAACGATCTCGCGCCCGAAAGAGCCGGAGCCGCGTTGCTGCGCGCCACCCCTCCTCGTAAAAAAACACGTCTCGAGGACGAAGGACAATAGAAGAGAAACTATGGCGGTTATACCGACGTCGGGAGAGTCGCCTCAAAAAGTGGACCAATTTTCGGTAATTTGTACGCGATGGCTCACTGGATGCGCACGCATCGCAGGAGAGAGCTGGTCAGGAAAGGCATCCCTCCTCAACCCTTCCTCTCTCATCGAGACGAGATCGTCGGGCGAGTACGTATGGCAGCTCGGAGGAAGCGTGAAGAGAAGGAAGGATTAAAGAAGGGGAAGAACTCAGGGGAGGCTCGCGGGAGTCTATTTTTGAGGGAAAAGGAAGGTTCCGAGAGAACGAGTCCGGTCGATAGTCTTTTGTTCTGTCAAACGTCAGACGCGCCTAGCTCCACGAGGGAGCCTTAAGGAGAGAGGAAAACGAAGGAGGGAGAGAGAACGAGGGAGAGAGAACGAGGGAGAAAGGGTACGAGAGACGGGGCAACGAGAAACGAGACTAGAGAAGTTTTTATCGCGGCGGTTGTGAAAGCGGTAAGACCAGCGGAGCATTCATCGTCGGTTCGATACATACAGGGTGTTTGGTAATTGATGGTACAAGCGGGAAGAATCGCGATCGCACGGAGGGGACAGGCGGGATGATTCAGGCATATTTTTGCACGCGGATTCCGTTTTCAGGTGGCGAGCTCGAAAAATTTAAAGTTCCAAAACCTCGACGTCACCGAAGCGTCAAAGATTTCACGGTCGCGAACGCCGAACGATTGCGAGTACCGAAAGTTTCGAGGTTTCAGCGAAACTCTGTCGAGGAGCGCACGTTAATTACGGATCACTGCACGTGCGAGTGTATACACGTGTACGTGTATCCTTTGATTCCCTGAGCAAAAAGGACAGCCGGTCAGCTGCTGCTCAGCGCCATTTCTTCCGCTGATATCATGGGACGTAATATTTCTTCCTCTTCATTTCTCTTCTTTCTCTCTCTCTTTCTCTCTTTCTCTATCTATCTATCTATCTATCTATCATTTTTATTATTTCGTGGATCGTTTCTCCTTCTCTTTCACTCTCCTGCTCTCTCACAAGCATGGCGTGGCCGTTATCTCTGCGAATTCGATTGCTCGATGAAAACTGCTGGACACGGCAGATGGCCGCCGAGAGGGTGACAGAGGCACGCGTTACCAATGTATGTCGGTGCGCAAGAAAATGCGGCGCGCGGAAACTTCTTGTTTCGGTGCGGTTGGACCCTCCAGCGATCCCCCCGATGCACGTCGACGAGGCGGTGCAACGCGCGCTCGTCGTTCCTTTTGCTCATAAAGTTGGGGAAAAAGCCGAGCGCGTTGACCCGACAATCGCCGTTACATTCGGCCCTTTTTGCTCTTTCAGGATGATCAGCGCGGGGCAAAATCAGCTCCGTTTCGTTCGGTAAGACCCGGCCGCGAAAGCAATTCGAAAGTCGAGCCATCCAAATTTGTCGCGCTGACATTCCGCGGATTGACAGTTTCGAGAAATATTGATCGCCCGTGTCTACAGTTGTACGACTGCACATTTCTGAAGCATCAGATTTCTGAAACGATGCGATTTGAGAAAGGATATTTCTCGAACGTTTTGACGGCGCGACGCGACGGTACTCTTTGATGATCGACGACGGAATAATATGATTTAATATGTAATATTCGAGGATTATTATCTCGCAGAAAAGGGAGGAGGATGGATTTAATGGATATTTGCAACGAATATTTTATACGTGATGTACGCCCGTCGAAGTGGTTATGAATATGCACGACAGTTTATGCTCGCGTAATTCGCGGCCTCCGGAACGCTTAATGGACGCTCATGAAGAATCTATCCCGACAGGATACCTCCTCGAAAGGATGGTCAACAGCGTTCCATTTTGTTTCTTTGCTCTCCTAAGAAATAGAAACTCTTTCTCTCTCTTTAATCTCTCTTCTTCTCCCTTTCTCGTATTATCCAATATAAATTGTCATTTATAAGTATCTATAATTCAAATCACCGTTTTATTGGGATGATTAATTAAAATTTGCGGCCCACATTTAAATATCAGTATCAAAGAGACGTCATCGCTACCGCCGTGCTTGCGAACGTTACGACGAAATCAAGTTTTCATCAATAAGAATTTAATTGGAAATTACAGAATTACTTCGAGGCGACAGTTATTAGACTTTACGAGTGTGCAAGTAATCTGCCTACCATTTTAATTAATTTTACGCGTTACTTTCTAATTAATGTCAAGTCTGTTTGAAAAGTAAGATATATCTTTCTCGTTATCAGGTAAATCCCTCGAGGGAAAAGATATATTACTTATTTAAATGTCCGAAAGTTAACACACAGAAATCCTTTAACTTCCAACCATTTATAATCCAGGTGTTATCGGTATCTTATTACCATCTTCCTTTACTTTTTCAACTGTAACATCTGCGGTAGAAACGTGCACGGCGACAAGTCTGAGTTTCTTTTTCTTTATGTTAATATCCGGTATAAGTAAGCATGCGTTCTTTCTTCATGATTTCATACAAATTTATGATAACGATAGCGAGCAACGTTAGTAATGTAACTACTATGTTCTTCGTGCAATAATGAAGGAGAATCGTAGGAGAATAGAATAGAAAGAGTGGAAGATTTTCCATACAATAGGGAGACAAAATGAAAACAAGAAAGTGAGATAAATACATACAAGATATATTTCTACATAAATAGTCATCCTCTAACAATCTAAGAAAAAGATAAATTGTAGTAAATAGAGTTTTTCAATTTAACAGTTTTTAAATTTTGTTGAAAGTATTTATTCACTTATTTATAACAGAAAGGAGAAGAAAAGAGATAGATAGGGGAGAGGAAGGCAGAGCTTCCCGAAGGAACGGCCGCAGCAGATGCTGTCGCATATAGAGGACAGAAAAGGAACGAAAGATGGCCGCGGCTACCCGGCATTGTCTACCAGGGACTTCGTTGTAAATAATGCCTCTTCATGGCGGCGAACCAGAAGGTCGGAGAGTTGGCAAAGTGTACGATCTGGTTGGCCCCTCGCCATCTCACTCTCGCTTCTTTCCCTTCTCTCCCTGTTACCCTCTGTCTCTCCCGCGCGTACCCTCTTACCACCGTCGTATCCCGTTCTCTCTTTCCCTGTCCCTATCTCTCTCCGGAACCTGTCGCGCATAAACTGATTCGATCCCGATGTCTCCTCGCGCGGGACTCCCATTGGCCACCGCGGTCACGCCGCTCGCCTTGTTCGCTTCATCGCTCCCTTCTCCCCGCCTGCACCCCACGGGACCAAGACCACCCTTTTTCTCGTTCCCCCGAGGTCCCAAATATTCGCGAAAGTTACGTGACCGAACGGATGCTCGACGAGTAAATCCTTGCCATCAGGAGGATCGCCGGGAGGGCAGGAAGGAAGCGGACTCTCGGGCCTTTAACGAATTACTCGCCGGACTCGCGGTCCTCCGGGATCCACTTCCGAGATAGCGTGAACCTTCGAACGTCCCCGAACGAGTCCCGAAAGGGCGCGTGGCAATTAATCGAATCGAAAGGACCGAACTGCAGGGCGCCGCCGCAGTACAAACTTTTCTCTGGCGTCAAATTGAAGTTAAACCTTCAATATTCAATGTAAAATAAATAGATTTTTCGAGATAGATAAATTAATAACCGATTTATTAAAAGATATTATTTTAAATGGTATTAATTTAATGGTATGGTAACGGTTTTAAGAGATTAAAAGTTTCTATCCATCTATCTATCATTTAAGCATGAATTCCAAAAATAGAAATTTCTGCAATGCAATTTTTAACGACCGACTCAAGACATTACATAAATGTTTTATACGCCAGTTATCGGAAAAATATACAATTCGCATTCAACTTTTTAAAGTGTTGCTTGATGATCTGAATAATCACTTGGAACCGAGCTTGGAACACACTTGAAATACTTCACGATTGCCGATTATGGCAGCGTTTATGTCTGGAAAATCTAACGTGCGAAAATGCCGTTTGGACAACGATACTCTCAGCTTCCTTAAATAAATCTGATATTCGCCACGGTATCATTCTGCATATCGTTGAATGCGAATGCATTAAACATGCGGTAGATATATACGCGGCCTTCTTGTTTGTCGTGTTTTGCGCTATCGGATTTTAACGATGCGCGCGCGTAGCGTTCAATTAATTCATTGAAGTTAGCGCAGTTAATTATACAGTCCGTCTAAGTAATTATCATGCCGTAGCATGATAATTAAATTGTTTAATCATTTTCCTTAAGTGCATTTTGTCTCTGATCTATTTCATAGATTAATATTATAACATTGCCACTGTATAATTTTTTTTCCATCATAGACAAACTTTACAATAAATTTTATGCTAAAAGTAAATATCCTCCTATTTTTTTAAATGTATTAGACAAGAGAGATTTTTAAGGGCTACTATAATATAATATATAATTGTAACATATTATAGCTGATTTAAGTTGAAAAATATCATCTAAATCTTGAAATCTGGGTGGGTTTCCGAAGATCCACCCTATACATGCTCCTATCTCCGATGGGTAGAGACGGGGTGGGCGATGGTTCGCCACAGTGCGAGTTCACGTTTCGCGGTCTTTTTTCTCGGATTATCCAACCGGCGCATCGCTTATTCGTGTATCGACCTTTTTCGTCTTTTTGGCCCTTTTCTCTCCTGAGAGGGCGTAGGGAGGATTCTTTGTTTGCACCGAGTTTCTCTCCAGGAAGAGCAGGCGAGAGCCGGTCGGGGGAGAGAAGATAGTGGCCATTGTGGCACGATCTGGACAAAAGTCGCTATAGCGACGGAATTCAAAGGAGCTGAAGAATGGCGGCCAATGCAAATTGAAGCTTTTTTCTCCTCCTCGCCACTGGCTGGCACAATATTCATGAGCTTTTCGCGAAGAATGGGCGCGTTGTCTCTAATAGACCGGGAAGGATTCTTTTAAAACTGCGAAATGTATCTCTTATGTTTGCGCAAAAGGTTTAGAGCGTCTGACATTTTATACTTGGGAAGCTAATTTTTTAAAAATGTATTTGTTTCAGATTGTAAATTTTCAATATCTTGAGTTTTTAATTTTTGTCACTATCATATTTTTGTATCTATGTCTTATAATTTTTGATGTTTTAGTATATGCAATTTTTAAAACTTTGGATTCTCGGAGAGCAAAACGTTTCGAAATTTAAACAGAATTTGATTTAAATTGAAGTAATGATAATATAAATGCAAGATGTTACAAAAAAAAGAAATTGTTATCTTTATAACATTATAACATTCGTTGACAAATAAAAAAGTATAATGTAAAATGCTATAGAAATATAAAATGCTATTTCTTTTGGATGCAAAGTCTTCCGATTGATTTCGATTCTTGAAAGATGCGTTCTATCCTGTGTCGCTAGGGGAGAAATTTCGTGAATGGAACCTCCTAGGAGGCACCATTTATTTCGGAGTTAATTCGCTATCGTGCCTGTCGAACGCTGCCTGACAGTGGTCGAAAGATTTACTCCCGATCGGTTGATAACCCAACAGTGACCATGTCTGCTATGTCTACAGGGTGTTTTTCAAGCAACGCTCTTCTGGCGCGAATATACCCTCCGGTGACTCGACCGACCTAAACGGACGTAGATAAATATCCTGCATTTTTTCATTCGCCGTTTATTAACGCGCGTCGTGAAAGTAAAACAGTAAAACGCACGATTGTGACACCAATAAATGTCAGTGTCCGTCAGGGAGCTGAGCTGATTTATGTTAGAGCGATTAAAATGGAATTACAATATATGCCGATAAGATTAAATGTATCATGTACGTGAAAATATAACGGATTGATTATAAATGACAAAATTGAAACGCATTTTTAAATTAAAGGGGAAATAAAGATACTGTAATTAATTAATTAAGCAAAAAAGAATTTAAAACTTTGATAACCAAGAGATTCGTGTAACTAAATTTTCCAGTGCAAAGAAAATAAACTTTTAAGAATATTGGAAGACTGGAAAGTTTAAATTTCTATTTAAAAAACTTTAAATCTAACTCCACAGTTAGACTATTAAAATATTAGAAATTTATCTCCGCAACATATAATTAAAATTCCAAGGCTTAAAACTTAACAATTTATAATTCAAAGTCGCGATATTTAAAAATCGGAAATACACATCTTCAAAATATATACGTGTCAATATTTTTATCAATATCAATCGTAATTGAATCAATATATTATCTAAGATCAATTTTTCATTGATTCTTTGCCGCATTAACATTCATGTGATTGATCAAACTGCTCGATAACCCGTTGACACGTGCAACTCGCATATATCAAGAACGTGATTCCTTAATCCAAGACGAGTCAGCTCATTTCCCGTACGAGTCAAGAAATTCAACCTTTCCCCCCCCTCTCTCTCTTTCATTTCTATCCTTTTTCCTTACCGTCTCTCTTTTGAGTGGTTTAACGAAGCATTTACATGCGGGGGAGCGGTAGGTCATCGACGAGAAGCTATTCATCACTAATTTCATCTCGCCTTCCGACCGGCTCCTTTCGTCGTGGGCGCGATTTGTTCCGAACTGGCATTTAGGCCCTTTCGAGGCGAGCGGCCCCGAGAAGTTCGGCTTCCTTAACGCGCTATAACTCAATCGGATGATGAGATATGGGACACGCCCCGACCCCGCACCTTTCCCATAACTTTGGGACTTTTCCCGAAGGTAAATCCAGAAATGTACCGGTCGCGAACGGTAAATTAAACCACCTGCGCAACCCTTTTTCCTCCTCCATCCCTTGATCCTTTATTCATTGACCTTCTTAAATTTAAATTGTCTCTTTACAATAAAATATGCTTAATCACAGTGACATTGTAAAAAAAAAAGAAAAACAGGCAATTATTAAATTCAAGGGAAAATTTATTTCGCGAGTCATACACTTTACTTCGCGAATTATTTGAGATATAAATAAAGCGCGATAGAATGTACAAATGTATGAATATTTAAATATCTTATTATTGGAAACATGCAGGAAGCAATCTGAAAGTTCTTACTTTCTTAGGGAAAAGTGCGGGTTTTTCTTAATCAATAAGGAATGTACCGAAAGGATTAACTCGTAACTATTACGCAACCTAATGGCAATTTAATGCACTCTCCCTGCCGTTTTTCTCCTCTAATCCCTCTCTAAACACACACGTGCATAAAGTATCGCTTCCATGTGTGGTAACCACTTGCGTTCCTTAACCTTCGCCCTTCCTTGCCAACCGAAGGCGAGGTTTCGCCAAGGGGTCAGAGAGAGAGTTTACGTCGGTGCCTGGTCGTGATATATACTCGCCGGATGGGCACGGGTGTGCAGGCCGAGGTGGAGAGGGGGCACGGCGAAAAGGGCGCAGTCCACCATCGTACGGGCGTAGGTTTGTTTTAACAAGGCATTTAAAGCGTACTCGGTAAACATTCGACGAGAAATATTGGTTGTTTATGGCGCGGTGATTTATCACCTCGCGCTTGGACGAGCCCGGCGTATGGGATGGGAGTGAAAATAAGTTCAGGTATGGTTCATTTGGCGCGAGCGAGCTAGGAGGAACAAGGGGGAGTGGGCGATGGGGCCCGAGGGCGGACGAGGGGCTCTCCCGATCTTCCGCCGACGCGCCTTCACGTTTTAGCGCCGCTTAGAAGCGCGTTTGGGCCCTCGGACGCGCGCATTTATTTCGCGATGCGCGCGAATAAATTTCACCGGGGAGAGCTCTGATAATTGTCCATCATTTATCGCTTCCATTTCTCCCTTCTCCTTCGCAGCTATATTTAAGATTATTTAAATAACCGAGTTTTATGTGGAACACTTTATGAGTATCTAGCTAAGTACTAAAAATAAAAATTCAAAGATGCGACAGGTGTATTTATTCTTAAATTACATAACGCGAAGATTTTTTTGTTTCAAAAATCCATCATTTACAAGGAGATCAATGTTTATAAAATACTGTGATTTTGTGATTCTAAAAACTGTAAAGTACAAAAGATTGTACTTTAAACTATCCAAATGAGACCTTTTAACAAAAAACTCAAATGTTCAAATTTGTAATATTAAAAAGAATTATTATTGGAACTTGTAAAGTTCTTTCACTTTCTCACGTAAGTAACAAATATACATCTATGTAATACCATTGCGCGGCGTCGGCAAAGGTCCTATCAAATAAATTTCTGCTACCTTCCGAAAAGGAATACCGATCTTCTCATCATGAGCTTTTTTCTTCCCAGGGATCTCCTTCTGTCTCACGCCCATATTCCTCTCGTTAACTTTTGAAACCGTTACCGTAACCTTATTAAGAGGTTCGCGTCGGTTCTGGGCTGAAATATTACAAGACGTCTGATTCCAGGAAAGGACACGAGGAAGCGTTTGAGAGACGTCCAAAAAATTCGAGCTATTAAGAGGAATCCTTCATCGCTACTGTTGAAGATGATAATCTCAGGTGGCTACCGTTGCGTCCCGCCGTATCGTTCTGCGATGACGGTCGCAGGATAGATTTGACCTCGGGGATAGCCGAAGTTTCGCCCTAGGAGGTCCCGCAGGCTTGACACTATTAGATCCCCGCGGGACAATAGGATCCCGGATCTCGCAAGAATGCGCGGCGTTGTGGGGTCGTTAGGGGAGACAGAGATGTTTTCGAAATGAGGCAAACTCTTTCGCCGCGACCATTCTTAATCTTCATTAGTTTATTTAGGATTTGCATACCGAGGCTCTGATCGTTTATCTGATCGGAGAACGCGATCGCGCTGAGCGAGGGACGAGCTCCGCCGTCGAACTCTTTTGTGAAGATTCCCGAAAAATATTTAAGCACATCCCGGAATAAAGACCGGGAGCCCTGGATCTCAAAAATCTCCATGGGACAAGAGAGTTGACCAGATCGTAATCTTCCGAGTTAAAGGAATTAGAAATTTCAGAGACGGCAAGATCTAATGTTCTATTTGAAATTTTGAAAGCTGCAGAAAATGCTGAAAACTTCAAAAGCACAAATTGCAAATATTTCAGAATTAGAAGTTTAAATATTAAATATGTAAAAATCTATATATTTATGTACAGAAATATATTAAAAATATATATGAACTGAATCAAAAGTTTGAATAATTTGTAAAGATGTATAAAATACTACAAACTAAAGACAGCATCAACCAGAGAGAGAGAGAGAGAACTATAATAAATAAATTGAAAACGCTTAATTGTTTTAGCTGTCGTCGTCCGACAAGTTTGGAGCATCGGAGACTCAAGGCCCATACCATAGAAAACGGATAATGTTACGCAAACGATCGTAAAATGATTTTTTTCGATCCGTCGCAGGTCGACGTACCCTCGGTGAAAGTTCTGCATACAGTCCCCAGTTATTAGGCCCACCCAATCGGTACTTAATCGTGACCTAACCTCGAGCTCACAGCGAGGAACGAAGGGGGGCCAAGAAGGTCAAGCTTAGCCTTGAGATGCGGCCACGGCAAAGCTCACCTTATCGCGCTCCTCCGAGCCCGGGTGGCCTACTCGGCCTTAATTGCAGGCCCATATCACGATCCAATATGGCCGCCCACCGCGAGTATTAGACCCCGTGGCGGACGTCAATGTCCGCTTTATGTAAGAAATACGGTATCATGCATCGCGTCCGGCAATACAGACAGCCAAGGACACGCGTGCATCAACACGGCCGTTGTATTTATATTGTGTGCAGTAACGCACGGTATTTCGTATCGAGATTTTGAAGAAATTACACATTTCCAAATTCTATCGACTCGAAATTACAAGAGCCACAAAATTCAAATAGAAAAATTTAAACATCAATGATATACATCGCAATACATAGAAATTTTAAAAAGAGGCATATTTCTAAAAAGAGAAAGATGAAGAGACATGTTTCTCGCACGCTAAAAATTCCTAAATATTAACTTTCCACACATGTCAAAATAATATTCAAAGATCTACGTTCAGGCGTGAAGTCAAAAATGTGAAACACGAAGCGAGCGAGCGCTTTAAAAATTTTCTGTCTTGCATCAGTTGAGCGAGAGGTGGTTCTTTGAAAATAAAAAGAGAAAAAAGGAGTTTCCAAACATTCAGCGTCGCGTCTCTCGTCGTGCAGTGATCTGCCGACAACTGGTTCGCGGTGGAAAAGGGACGAGTGTCTTGAGCAAATAGCAAGGTATCCTCTGCGAAAATAATTAATCACGGCGCCGATAAGGACCGTCGATGCTGACAGGCGCGGATTGGTTTCACGAGGCATGCCGCATCTTCCGCGCTGATCCTCCGGCGAGAGAGAGGAGACGGTTATGCCGGAGGAGAAAGAGGGACTCGGGATGCCTTCTAGAATATGTGAGACTAATGGCCGGCTACCTAATTCAAAAAGGACGAGAGAAGGGACCGGGATAGAATCGGCGTTACCAATCTGGAAAAGTGACGGGTCACACGTGATCGGCACCGCGGCGGCAGGATGTCTCTCCTTTCTCTCTCTCTTTCTCTCTTTCTACGACGTGGTAGATTGAGACACGGAACGGCCAACTGATTGCCGATAGGCCGATGGTAAAATGAACATCGATGTACCAAGAGTCGACCGCGAGATAAGCATCATTTTTCAGCGCGTTACACGTTGAAGGGGCCGCATGATGAATGAACGTGTCGCGGCGAGCCGCGATTTTCCACGGTGCGAACTTGAGTGAGTGGACCGGTGCGCATCGGTTGGAATAGAGACACGGAAGGGCAGCGAGAAGTCTGGTCAAGTTAAACGAGGAGCACGACGATGTACGAGAATTTAGAACGTGAAATATAAATATCTTAAAGATTTAAGAGTCTCTCTTTCTCAGAGAATCAAGTTATCTCAAAGAGAATTTTATCAAGTTTTATCAATCAGAATCAAGAGATTGGATTTAAGAATTTTTCTGATATATTCAAGTCTCTGGAATTTAATTCTTTTAGTAAGCATCTCAGACGCTAGAAAAATTTAAATGTTGACTCTCTAAACGTGATCTAATAAGAAATCAAACAATGTGATTACTACGAATAAATCTTCGCCATTGCTATTATCAATGAACTCTCAAATAATAAAAATCTATCTGTTTTGCATTTTTTCTTACCTCTCCTCGTCTCCTGCGTCTGTACTTGTCAAGCAAATCACTTAAATGGAACTTCATCAAGATTCCACGGCGAATGCGAACATCAGAATTTACTCATTTTGTCTTCATGCTTCTTCGAGGTGTCTTCGTTTTTTTTTTTTATCGGAAACTTTCCAACAGCGACAAGAATTCGAATAATATCTAATGAGAAATCGGAGGATTGTTTCATCGACCCTTAATTTTTGCTCGATTCTCCGAAATGATTTCGTCACAAACGGAGACATTGAAGATTGACAACGTCCGGATATCGTTTCAAATAGTTTGTTTCACAAACAATCAACACGACCATCGGCACAACCACTACCACCATCTTGAAGACGTTTTCCCTCGCACGCGCCGTCGAACAACATCCGAAGTGAGAAAGAGGGAGATAGCGAGACGAGCAGAGCGAAGGCGGAGGGTCGCAGGTGCAATTTCGCGCGAATGTCGGCACGCATGTCGGATAGCCGAGAGGGGCGATCAAGGCAAACGCACCCTGGAGGACTGGGCGACGAGAACAAACTAGCCTCCGAGCATCAGTGGTGGCCGTGTTCCGTTCGCTTCCTCTCCGCGGAGCCGAAGAGAGAAGTCGCCCGGTTATGGCTACGCCTGCTACGCCAGAAGAGGCGGTTAACGAGTCTAATTAGCGACGAAAACGAAAACGAGTTTGACCCTTTTTTCTCTCTTTCTCCGTTCCTCCAGCTCCGGCTTCTCTTCGTCCATCACTGCCTCCTTCTCTCGCTCTTTCTCTCTCGCCCGGTCCCCTCCATGCGTACGTCCTTGTCCGCAAAGTGTCTCCTTTCTTCATTCGTATCCGTTTACTTTCGACCTTCTCTAACTAAGCACTCTTAGGATTAAAAAATTCAAAACTCTGAAGATCGAAGAAATTTACTATTATTACCAAATCCGCGGCTTCGAAGGAAATCTAAGAAATTCAAGGATTCGATTATCCAAAATTCTAATAATCAGATCACACGAAACTTCAAGATCTTAAATTTAATAGATTCAAACGATGCTATAATGATTCAGTGATGATCAACTTCCAAGACTTTAACGATTAAGAATTGAAAAATGCAAACTGACAACGTAAAGTTCGAAAAATTGTAGAATTTACAGTTTCAAAAACGAATTCTGGATCTCATTCAACAAAAATAGAAAAGTCCGATGATATCCGGAGATCCAAAGATCCGACGGTTCAGAAAAACTGTTGATCCATGAATCTTCTTCGAGTATCGGTCTTCGCATCTTTTTCTGGTTGCACGATCGACCCTCCTTCTCTTAAACTGGATGGATCCCTGACCGACTCGAATCCTTCGACATCCTTTTCGCTCGACGGAAGTGGGGACGAGTACGAGAGAGGAAATGGGGTCAGTGGGACGCAAGGAGGTAGGTCGGCTGACGAGACTTTAATTTGCGTGCTTGGCCTGATTACGCTTAAGTCGCTACTCGGCGGAGTCTCGCAAAACGCGTAGCTGGAAAGGAAGTCGAGGATGCGGAGAGAAAGCAGGGAGAAAAAGGGAGAAAGAGACGGAAAGACGAAGAAAGAAGGGGAGAAAGAGAAAGAACGGGCTTAAAGAGGGGAACCGAGGAGAGCAGGGGCACTATCATCGTCGACACGAGAGCGAGAGTAAGGACGCGCGGAAGAAGACGAGAATGGCCATTAATTAAGAGGAGGATAACGACCCCGGGATTCGTTAGTATGCCCGTGGGCGGTGTCCTAAGACATTCCATTCGCTATACCGATCTGCTCTCCGTATATACCTTGCTCCTTCTTCTCCGCCTTTACTCTATCATCGCGCCGAGAGAAATTTTTAATTCGACGACGGAGCTATCGTGCTCTTGCACTCTCGAAATAGAATCATATATCTAACGGTTTTCTCTTCGGTGAAAAGAAACAAAAATAATGATTTCTCGCTGCTAAAATATTTGTTTGAATTGTTATTGTATTATAAAGAGATATAAATATCAAATATATGTATTTAGACATAGTAAATTTTTTTTGTTTGTTATTCTATTTTTAATATATTGGGAGAGATTTTATTTTTCTTTCGGATCTTCAAGATATGTATATTAAATTATTTTTTTTTTACAGTCATTTTGATCACCGTGTAAATTTAGAATAATCTCGGATATTGTATTTGAAGAATTATTAAATTCAATTCAGGCATCTCTTCATTCTTTCTTCGTTACGTTTCAATACGATCGGTCTCACACACACGCGGTTCGCGCGGACTCGACCCGCTAATTCTTTATGATCCTAATCGGGAACCTAAACCCGTGGCATTTTTCAGGCTACCGTATGGCTTGATTGAGCCTCAGTGAAAAGCATTCGATTTATACGGGGGATATCTTGATCGGCGGCCGAGGGAAGAATGTACCTTCATTAAGGCGGCCCGGACGTACACGATTTCGCTCTCGGTTCGGACCTCGGACCAATAATCACATTTTTTCGTAGAAACATAGTAGTCCCAGGAATCATTTGAAAAATTTGTTTAATCACGCCGGTATACCGTAGGACGAATATACGAGATGAATCACAGCCCGCGATAGAAGCTAATTCATGGAATCTGAGATACATTCCCCGAGTATAAAATGTAGAATAGCATAACAAACGATTATATTACGATATAAATGAAAATTAAATAATTGTTTATCTATATTAATTACAATAATTTATGTTACGATATGAATATTGTGAAACGTAAAAAAAATTATTTAACGATTGAATACTTTTTAATATAATATATTGCCAGCAAGTTTTATCTTAACATGTAAGTTTTGTTTATCTTATAGGCCACAGTCGAAGTTTTATTATCGTAAGCGTGCAATGATAAAATATTGCGTAATATGATTAAATAAGAGTCTATCTTTATAAAATTAAATAAAAGACTCTATCTTCATGAATGCTACATTGATTAACGTATTTTTATTCCATATTGTCATCTAATTTCTAGTATCATTCTAGTCACATTTAAAATTCTATATTAAATAGTATTTACTTTTTTTTACCAGCGTTTTAAAAAGTTTTGATAATAGTCATCGTTGACCACGTCTCTAAAAAGTCAAGTACCAATGACAGATGATTACCAGTTAAATTATATTATTGCAATATTATTATTGCACAGATATTCTAATAATTTCCTACCTTCAGAATTGAGTCGCAATCGTACTACCGCAACTCGTTGGATATCTTTGAAAAGGGTCGATTGAGATTTCGCTATATTGCGGCCTTGGGTAGTCACGCGTTTACAGATAAATGGGGTCATCAAGTTAATGAAATGACAGACAGCTTGACAGACGAGCGCAAGCTCGTGCGGATAAGATAAGAAGCGAGATAAAAAAAAAAATTATATTCTGGGAAAGCCAAACGCGATCTTTTACGCATTTTTATTGCGTTCAGCATGTCATGCGCATCAAACGTTCCATCTTACATCTGGCTGCTATCGACTGAAATGTCAGATATGATCCAATAGGTCACCGTGTCCATCATTACAATAATGATTGCAGTCACGATCAGAGACATCGAGATAAAAACAGAGATTATGCCAAACTATGTAACGGTAATAATAGCAACAAATAGTAAAGCAATAGACATAATAATAGGAATAATAGAAGAGATATGATTTATGCTTGCAGTTTCCAAAGGAGATACAAGGAGATGTCAAGCGGAAAATAAAATTCAATTCCAAACATCAATATCTCGTTTGAAGGAGAAAAGTAGATCGTCGCAATTTATTATGTAAAAAAAAGGAGTATGGAAATAGTTGGGGGACGATGAGAGAAAGGACGATAGTTCGCAATGCAAATACAGTGTATTCGTCGCGCGCTGCGACGATATACGCGGAGGCGCAGGAGAAACATTGTCGGCTTGTAGCTGTCGTCGGCCGCGGAGAGCACTCCGTTAGTTCGAGAGCCCGTTGTGTCTGGCTAACAAGTCGACCCTCGTGGCCCCTCGAGGGTGGTCGGCCCCCGGGAGGTCTCCCGATCACGCGCCCGGTATCGGCTACTCGGACACGCCCGCGGTCCGTCATCCCATCATCTACGTTCGAGCGGCCGTGCACGACACACCGCGCCGTGGCTTCGAAGCGAGAGAGAAGCGAGGACGAGGGGGTTACCAACCGAAAGGAGAGACCGAGTGTGTGCCACGCGGTACCCACCGCGCGGGAGATAGGATAATGTTCCGCTATTTATACGATGCGGCCCACTTCTCGGGGCTGCCTCCAGCCACCCATGAAGAGCGAAGTCCCGAAGAAGGCCGCTCGCTGATGGCTCGCGGACCGTCCGCGATTGACATGCCATTGTGATCGCGCAACAGCTCAATTAAATCCGCCGGTACATTCGGATATTCATGGTCGAACGAAATCGATATCACGGAATCTCACAGAGATCTCGCGGGTCCAGTACTTTTTTTTTAGCATAGGAATGCGCAATCTCTTTCCATATTTTGTATCATTATGAGCTTTGAACTAATAATGGTCGATCTTAGAGGACAAATTTGAGGAAGGATATATGTAGCTGTTTTTTTAGTTTTATCGAGCGCTATTTAAATGTTCGATATTTATTACTTGATTTACAAGATTAAGAAAAATGAAAGAGTGCACAGATTTAACGCAATTCGGAAATCTATCTCTTTTGTCTATCATGGTATTATTCTTATAACATAGAAATGGCGCATTGATGAAGTCACCGAGCAAGAGAATTGAAAGGGTTAAAAGCAGAATTGACACGCGACAGCCACCTTCTCGCGTCCTACAATGTCGAGAGAAAAAGCTGCGTTGCGCCCAACAAAAAAGCCACGACGTTTCCCACGTGATCCGTCGAGGCGAGGGAGTCGCCGAGTCCACCCTCCTGCAGATTACGAGTGTGCTCATTGTTTCACAGAACAATAATAACCCGTCGCTTGCAATAATAATCTACGCGACAAGTGTGTGAAAACTTGACGAGCGGAAATTGCAAGCAGTAAAACAAAAAGAAATGGAGAGATGAGGAAGGGGAGGTAAAAGAGGGAAAGAAAACGAAGAAATATACGAGCATAAGGTATAAAACATTTTTTTAACTGACATAATAAAAAGATAACATAACAAAATATTTTTATATAAAAAATAATTAATGTGCTGAATGCAGAAGCATTAATATGATGCTTCTTTGCAGTTTAATAATGGTTCTATTAAAAAAGTAACATCAATTTGTGAGTAAAAATGTTTAAGATGTAAAACATCGAGTCGCGTTTTTGTGGAGTATTTGTAAATTAATCATTGTATGGACGTAGGAAAAACAAGGAAAAGGCGAGAAAAGAAAATCGACAGGAAAGAGAAGAAACCTAGAACGAGGGGGGGCGAAAAAAATATGAAAGGGAGAGAGACGAAGAGAAGGAGGGACGAGACGGATCATGTAGGGGGTGGAAGCACACAAAGACTGCGCAAAACACACAAACAGGCGTATTACAATAATGGCCGTGCGTGTTGTACAAATACGATATCGGCTTGAGGGGTCCGACGTACGGGCACGTGACCCTCTCAAAGGGCTTGCAGCATAACGAACACCCCCGACGGTGAGGGCCCCCCCGTCGGGGACGCTCGTGTTCCGCGACCAGTTAGCGGGGTTAACTTACATCCCCGCGGCTAACACGCTTGTCTCGACCCCTGAGAGTTAGCTTTTTTCCCTCGTTTTATTACGTTTTTTCCGTTTTTTTTTTCCTGTCGCGTCATTGCGACGATTACTCGGTAATTTTGCCCGGTTTCCGCATTTTCGGGGGACGAAAAATTTACGGCGTGCATTGCGCCATTGTAATTTGGACCTTCATTAAAGGCACGTTGGTAAATTTAAGTTGATAATAACGTTGTAACGCGATAATGAATTCACCGAGCGAAATCTCAAATAATTGACCCTATGAGACTACTTTTGCTATTATTTTCTTATTTAAAATTATGCTAAAAGATTGAAAAAGAGATGAAGAGCGATCCGAAGAGTTTGATCCGTTATAAATTCCTTGAAGAAAAATATTTATTATCGAATCAATTAAAGATTATTTTAATTTTAATTAAATTTTATTTTAATTAAATCAGTGGTAATGGACGAGAAATTTCTCATTTTTATATAATAAAATATAATTTTTTGTAAAGATTTAAGATTAAAAAATTTTTAATTCTTTAATCTTTTTCGGTAACGAATTGACAAAATTGTCATAATAACTGTCAAACATCTTAACATTGATATCCTTATCTGTATATAAAGCTATCTGAGCCAAATTATCACAACGTAACAAATAAGATATGAAAATTATTTGCTAATCTTTTACTATTTTTTGCTTTTAAAAATAATTTTTTTGCTGCACTTTTCAAAAAGTTACTTAATATTGAGCTATTGAGCTTCTCATAACTTTTTAAAAATTAAAGCAAAAAAATTAGTTTTAGAAGCAAAAAAATAGCAAATAATTTTCATATCTTATTCGTTACGTTTGGCTCAGATAGCTTAATATATAGGTACAAATATAAACCTATCTGTGTTAATTATCAGAACGTAATTAAGTCTTTGATTATCGTCTTTATATAAAATCTAATATTTTTTTTGTTAATTTTGGCGATTTCTTTGTAAGAACAGGATAATTAATTTCGCGGAGATGTGCTCGCATGGGAAAATTTCATACGCCGAACGAATATATATATATATATATCCACTCTCATTAACAACGATCCGCATTCTCAGTCTTTATCGTTCGCATTTTATCGTATCGAGAGCCCTTTTTCACGCTAGATTTCCATAATAATAAAGAGAAACGCGCCACGATATCGATGACGAACGTCATCAATACGTTTCGTAGTTGGTAATGGGTGGAACAGCAATTCGAATAAACCAGTAGGGGCGTGTAATGAAGGGTGTATATTCGAAAACTATTACAGGCACGTCTCATATGTTTCGCCACGTGCTGTTGCAAGTTATAAATCACTTATACGTGCGTTTCTTGTTCAGCCGCAGACAAGAGTCCCTTTTGTCAAAGGGACAAATGGATAAAAAGTCTATTTTACATTTTCAGTATATCTATATCAATTTTATTTATTAATTATTTGCTAAACGAAATTCTGTGTAAGAATAAAAAATTTCTTATCTCTAAAGTTTCAAATTTGAAACAAATTTGTAAATAATATATATTTTTAAGTTTGTATATTGTCAATTTTGTAATTCTAAATTTCATATGAGAAATCTCGTATATTTAAAATAAAAATAGTTTCTGAATAAATTAATAGAATATCATATATTTAATGTGTTAAAAAATGTATTTGTATTAAACTAATTGAAACGAAATTGTTTTAAGAGAGAAATAATATACACATATTAGTTTTATAATAACGCTAATAAAGTGCTTATTTTTTCACGAAAATATGTTTATATATTCAAACATGTAGTATTTCTAGTTTAATTGTACGTCAATATTTTAGATTATGACTGCATTTCGATTGCTGTCAGAACGGGGGATAAGTACTTTGTCAGGTGAGGCCTGTATTTACGCGCACTGACACAAAATTGACGTGTGAAGTACGCACTTGTGTCTGACAGGGTGGCCTTCGACGGGAATGACATGAAGTCGGGGTAAAACTATTATCCGAATATGCGCAGTTTCCGTTTATAGAAAAATCGTTACGCGATAGATTACGTGTACGTTACATAGTTCAATCCCGATTTGAAGTTAAGGTCACGTATTATCAGAAATTCATATCTTATAAAAATAATTTCATTTTTCCACATGAAGGCAGCGAAATTGATAACTAAATTTTGTACGTCTTTAGTTAGTTGTATGCTGAATTGAAAATAGGATTAAAAATTTAAAACAAATTTTCGTAATCATAAAAGTTATGAAAAAATTAATACAAGTGCAGTACAATCGACTTCTCCAACATCTTAGAGAAAAATGGTAATCTAACCATATAAACTACAGATAAATTTTCTTTACGTTGTAGGTTTCAAATTAAAAAACGAAATAGTGTTACAGTACGCGATTATTAACTTTAAGTCTTATTTTTTTAATTTTAATTTTAAATTTCATATATTTAATATAAAATATTAAAAATTAATATTTGTGTTTAATAAATATATTAAAAATTTAATTTTCGTTTTTTTTTAAACTAATATTAAAAATTAAATTGTAAAATTAATGATTTACAGAGTTGTATTTTTAGAAATAAATAATAAAATCAGATTTCTCCAAATTATAAATGCCGTTTTATTTTCTTTAATTGTAGCTGATCTTTGAAAGAGAAATGGCAAACGATGGAACTTTTCATCGAGTTGGAGCAAATCAACAGTAGGTAAGGATGAATAAATGGACTTTACTATATTCACTGCACGACTACAGTCGAGAGTATATCTTCAGTTAGTATACCTACACGGATATCGTCTGATGATATAGACAAAAATCTGCTGATAAATTATTTCGTTTGCAAATGCATATAAAAATTATAAATTTCTGAATTTAATTGCAACGAACATAATTATAAATCATACAACATAAAAAATAAAAAATTATTTTAATGACAGGAAACAATTATATTGTTTCTTAATAGATATGTAACATACGCAATGCGTACTTCTCTTCTATGTCAATATAATAATTTGTAGATAATTTACATTAAGTAAAAAATTATTACATACAAAGAAAACACTTCGTGCAATATTTGAAAAAGATATTTTAAACAAAGTATCACTATGAAGAATTACAAAAAAGAACGGAAAAAGTTTTATTTACGAGAAAGCTTTAGCGAACGTGTCGGCAGAGTTCTCGTATTTTGCCACCTTGTATTGTACCTGCCATGCATAAATTCAAAGCCTTCGCACTAGAAGTGTCCAGAAACAAACAAACAGCGAGTTAAACAAATGCAAATTGCACCTGGCATGCGGCCAATATCAACGATCGATTTTGCGGCCCGCAATGCCTTTCAAGAAATTCAAACCGAAGTTCTCCATTTACCAAGTTTGCGTAACTATACTTGAAGCAAAGCACTTGCCGCAAAATGCGAATCCGTTGGTCGTCGTCAAAGTTGGAAATCGTAAGAAAAGGACAGTGGTGCGCGAGAAGACTGATAATCCCATTTACAACGAGGTGAAGTTATCTAGTTTCTCGAAATTTGTATAAAATAGCTCTTGAAATAGTGGTTAGAATTAACAACTGTCTACATGTCTTTGAATAATAAAATATTTAAGTCCGTGTCCATTTAGAATCTTAAAATTTAAAACCCAAACCTAAAAGTTTAAAAAGAGTTTTTTCCTTTTTCGGAATTGCCAGACATCTGTAAGTCTTTGATAAAATATTTAAATTCTTGTTAAATTTAAGTTTTTAAAATTTAAAACTTAAAGCTTAAATATTTTAATTTATTTCCCTGGAATTCTTCGAATTAATTGAATCTTATAAACAACATATTATCAGTATAAGATATGCACAACTCACATATATTCTTTAAATTTAAAACATACTCAAAACAAAAGTTTAGACTCTATCGTATTTTATAAATTAAAAACCATGAATTTTTATATTTAAAAAAATTTATAACTTATGATTAAAATCACAGGTTATTAAAATTCTAGAAACTCGACGAATTTTTCAATATCCTTAAAAAAAATCTTTTAATTCTTTGAAAGGAAGAACTTTAGTCTATCAAAATTGATAATTCTATGTTTTTAGCTTTCCTAAAATTTCTTGACATTTAATTTTCGGAATAAACTCGCGCTTTTATACCGAAGAAATTTTGTTCGAGTGGAAGTACACATTTACTTCTTACCAAAGAAATTTTATTCGAGTGGAATTATACATTTACCTCTTGCCCTTTGAAATACAGTACTTCGTATTCGACTTCACATGCAGTTTGGAAAATCTGCTAAACACGGGAATCACGATAGCGGTGTACCTGCGGAACTTTCTTCCTCGACTCAAGTTTCACGGAAGCACTTCCTTCGAAGTTGCCACAGTGTGGGAACAACCAGGTTATTAAAAGAAAAAATGAAAAGGGAGAGAGATAAAGAAAATGTACCTTGGAGCTTTCACTGATTCATTGATACGTGAATTAAAAGAAAGAGATAAATTCTTTCTTAAATAACAAATAGCTCAGTTATCTTCGCAAAGTATAAACATTTTTGTTTACAAATAAAAGTAAAGGAATAACTCGGATATCGGGAAAATACCGAGAATATTCGGAAATTGAAAACAAACACGTTTGATTTTTCAAAAAGCATTTTCAAGATACATGTTATTCCTTCTGTACATAGATCGGCAGTACTATCATAAGTGGGCTGTGTTGACAGACCCAAAGGATCTGACGGCAGGCCCTCAGGGTTACGTAAAGTGCAACATCACGGTGAACGTCAAGGATGAGAAAGTCAAGGTGCATCCAGAAACAGTGACTGAAGATGACATCGAAGGGTAATCCTCTCCCGGGATAAATTCCCCATTATCGATGTATCCATAATTTACACCGAATGGCTTGTCAGAATTTCCGTCGTTTGTGCTTGAATCACGTGGGAATGTGTTTAAATGAACGTAGGAATCTACTGCTTCCTCTCGGTGGTGAGAGACTGCGCTTCATACAACGCGCCCGATATATCTTCGTCATTTATCGCGCCGACGGTTTGCCAGACATGAGCAGCTTGTGCAGGAAAACCGATTTCGAGAACGTTAATCCCTATGTGCAAATATCGTTCGCTGGAATGAAGGTACAAAAGAGGGTACACTAATTTCCGGGGCGCTCGGCGTTCCGCGCGATAAAATTTTGAAGTGTCTTTAGTTGCCCACGAGAATGAATATATAATATTATAGATATTTAATGCACAACGCCGTTACCATCGACGAGGATTATTTATTTAGAACGGGTACAGCCTTACGCGATCGAACAAAAATGATTACAGACTGCGGTGCTTTCAGGGATCGACGAGTGAAGCATGGCAAACCTACTCCCCGAAATTCTACGAGGCTATCATTTTCAAGGAAATGTTTCCCGTTCTCCGCCACCGTGTGAGAATTACTATAAAACACCGTATCGACAGTTGCCGGACTTGCATCGTAGCAGTTCATATCCTGGACACAACGAAGATTTCGAATTCCGGGAAGCACGGTGAGATTGCCAAATAATTCCTTGCCAAGAGTAAAAAATGGTCTAAGGGGGGCACGTAATTGCTTTCGGATGTGATAAATTTAGAATAAAAGTCTTTACGTGTCTTACATGTGTCTTAAATCTCTTTATCTCCCACTCCATCTGTGCTCCGAATAAACGATAAATCTAAGCAAATTTATATTTTAAAAATATTTTTATATCTATCATAAATTCTCATATAGAGATAAATATATATATATATATAAATTTACACGTAAGTGTGATATCAATCCTTATTACGATCTGATTTAAAACCAAGCTCACAAATGTGTACAAAGTTCAAGTAAAAGTTAGAAAGTAATAAAAAAGAGCGCAACGTGAGAAATTGCAAAAGGTAGCATTTGTCCTGCCAACAGGATTCCTGCCGACTTACGGGCCGTCTTTCATCCACTTTTACGGATCCGGCTCGGTGGAAAAGAACGGCTGCTCGGGTAAATGCTTGACGGCAATGCCTTTGTATCGCGGAAGGGTGCTTCTGTCGCTGAAAACTGAAATGGATGACCTAGAAGCATCTCCCGGAATCGGAGTTGAGACCGTTCCAGCATTTCCCATTATCGAAGTGATTAGATTTGTTGTTATGCTCCGTTCTCGCGACTATTTATTTTATTTATAGTCAAAATCCGAATCTCTTTATAGAAAAATTGCTTTTCCGATCGTTTTTATAATTCTGTCAAAGTTTTTAACGTAAATTCAATAAATTTTATTTAACTTTAGTTAAGCATGCAAATTTCATATTTTAACAAATATAGTAAAAAAACCAAAATATCTTCGAAATCTAATTTATTTTAATCAATTTCTTTTTTTAATTAATTAAAAACATTGATTAAATAAAATGCAGAGACTTCTATACGTTAAAAATATTACAAATACTAGAAAAAATAAATAGAAAAATATTTCTTAGCTTGAAATACTATTTAATTTATAAAAGGTTTATAGAATATTTATTTAAAAAAATTTAGAAAAATCTGTGGTCAACCGAGGAGTACCTTCTGGTCGGAGTACTATACGATATATGTTTGATCGACCGTTCTCGATTCGGATCAAAATTAATCAGCTTCGAACTGAGTCTGGGAAATGCAGGAAATCGGCAATTTCCGCATAGTCAATGTGCTGAAAACAACAACGACAGCCAATCAGGTTTCATACATTTTTATTCTGGCTTGTTACATTATTGAGTTTGTCCTTTAGCTAAATGTGACTGTAAATGGAAGCGGAAATGAGAATTTCGATACACTTTGTTTCAAATACCCAGCATTTTTCTTACTCTTTCGCAATTGCGATAGTGTAGACATCGCCATGATTGCGATTTCTACAGGGCGGTTCTCGACAAGGGAGACAAATTTTCGAGTTTGGTGGAAGAGACGACTGTTTTAGGGTATGAAATTTATGTTGTGCGACTTCTCCTCAACTTGCAACGGCATCCTCACGGATTTGTCGCTGTTGCTTACAGCCACTCTGTATTTGTCTCATGTGAAGTATGCTCTCAACGTCAACTCGAGATGGGAATCGAGAAGTCACATTTAGCCTTAAAATGTGCGATATATCCTATTTATTCTCCATTCTAGAAAACGAGTTGCTGGAAAAGCGATTGAACTTCGAGAGTCAGTCAGCCCCGCGAGCGACCGGCACTTTAGATGGCAAGTCTAATTATGTACCTTTGGGATCGAGGAAGCCTTGTTTGTACGTGAAATCTTGGTGGCCAAATTTGGAATGGCGAATGTATAATAGCAATAATCTCCGATATATATCAAATTTTTTGGTATGCTTTGTAATTATATAACATTAAAAACGCGTAAATTTTTAATTACTGATAGTTCTTATTGTTTCAAGTTTAATAAGTTTTATTCTTTTACGAAAAGTAAAATTTCAGAGCTTATCAGCAATTGAAATTAATTGAAGAGCCTTTAATTAATTTTAACTTATTTTTTTCCGGAGAATTGTAATATTATTAATTATTGTTAAATATTGAAGTCAGTACAATTTTTAATAAAGCTTGATATATTATGAACTATCAGAATTTTTTAACGCGTCGTCTAATTTATGCGAATTAAAAACATAAAAACCTTTTGAATCTTTTTAGGAGACAAAATTAGAGAAACTAGAACCTCTCATGGTTATGGAGAATCCAATAGCCTTCGAGGTTTACAATGAAACGATTCGTGCGTTAAAAGCTCATTGTATGCATTATTTACACGCGTTGGACATTGGCAAGTATGAAAACAAAGGAAGAACCACCGAACTCGAACGCCATCGCGTGAGTTTGTGTCGTAAAACTGTCGAAGACATTCTCAAGAGGATTAAAACCAACGGCGAACTTCCTAACAACAATTATATGAGGATCGCGATGATCCACGCGTATCAGTATTTAAGAAAATTGAAGAACCTATGCGATGATGTAAGCTAACAACGCGTCTACTACTAAACAACTATAACAGTTTATTTAATGTATCGATTAATTAGCCCCAACATAGTCTCCCGGATGTCTTCGTCTGGATGATTGCCGGCTCGAAACGAGTCGCTTACTCACGACTGCCAGCTGAGCAGATCATCTACTCCGAGGAAGTGAGCGAAATGGGCGGGAAGTGTGGTCGGCGGATCAATCTGTTCCCTAGAAATCCGAACGACGAAAGGGAACCCTTCGAATACAGCGCCTGCAAAATCGAGGCATTTTTGTGGCTCGGCAACGCGAAGTACGCCGCCGCGTGTTGGAGCGCGATTCCGCCGGGATACGAGATCGATCACGGCCGGAACGTCGACGTCTTCCCGAAATACATCGAGTACAATCAGTCCTCGGTAAGAGATCGGTGGGGAGATGGCGCGGGGGACAGCATTACGACGCGCAGAATACACAAACCCCGAGCGTGACATCCGACCTGGGGAAGGGAATCAGATTCACGTGCCACGGCAAACATTAAACTACAAATCGAAAATGATCGCGTGAGTAACGGCATCGCGATAATGCCACGTAATCGTTATATAGACATTCCAGTTGCGAGCCCACATATTCCAAGGTCGCTTTAATCCCGGAACGGACGTTTCCGGCCTGCTGGATTCGTTCGTGCGCGTCGTTTTTCAGGGATACACAGCTTCCACGCAGGTGAGCTATGCTTAACGTTCTAACGGAACGCGTGCAAATTTCACTATCTCGCTTTTTGAATTTTTCAAATATGAAATTTTGAGCGGGATGAAATTTTGAGCTCGCCCGCCGGCGTTCTATCTCGTCGCCGGTGATCATGCCGCATGCATACGCGATCATGATACCGTGAAATTTCTGCGGCGTGTATTCCTATGACATTTCACTTGAAACGCGCGAGAGTAACGACCGATGTAATACGAGCGTGATTAATGTTTGCACGCGCATTTCGTCCCGTTCAATGCTACGCGGATGACAATTATTAAAATATATGGTTAGTTGCGAGTGTATTTGTTACTTAAAAGCGCCGTAATACTGTTGAATTCGGAGCCGATTTGTTCGGCATTAACGGGGTAATACCGTTCATGACCGACAAGTTTTAAAATGACGTCAGCAACATCATTTATTATCGTCACCCCAATTTTATGGGGTTAATAAGGTCGAGTTAATGATCAATTAAGACGCGATAGACTGTTTGAAAATATAGATTCAGAATCCATCCTGGCAAACTTTATAACTGACGATAATCGTCAGGATTAAATCTACTTTTTTTTATGCAGGTTGCTCTACTTTTATTGGATTATGGATATGTCGAACTAATTTTAGCCTCTAATGTCCCTAATTAAATCAGACTTCGTCAATCAATTTTCAGTTTTAATTATTGAATTAAAGTTTTACTCAATAAAATAATTAAAGTGATACGCTTTAAGTAGTAAAGAATACATTTAAGAAAGGAATATTTGAATTTATTTAGTAAAATCTTAAAATATATGTTAAATTATCTAATTTTATAACTTTTCCAGACGATAAGACAAAGTTTAGATCCATTTTGGGACCAGACGTTAATTTTTCCTCCAATTATTTTGCACGGTACTAAGGAGTATATTAAGTTTCTACCACCCGAAGTTGTCTTGCAGCCTTTTCAGCAGGATTTATGCGTAAGCAAAGTAGTAAACCTGTCAAATATCTTAGCAATATTTTCCGGAAAATGAAAAAGAAAATATAAAATAAAATATTACGTCTTAAAAAGAATAAATACGAAATAAAAATGTCAAAAAAAAATAAAAAACACTGTTGTTTATATAATCATTCTCAATATTTGCAGATATAATCATTCTCAATATTTTTAAGTAAAAGATTTAAAACTGCTCCAACTGAATTTAAATGTTACGTATCGTTTGTATGGAAAAATAATGTAGGGCACGAGAGAATTCTGTGGCAAATGTATCGCGACGCCATTAGTGAAACTTGCTACGGAAACTTACTCGCCGCCCAATTTTCCACCGAAATTAGAATGGTACAAATTTCAGTCGCAAAAAGATTGCACGGGTTCAATCCTCGCCGCTTTCGAGCTGATAGAAGTGAGTTATCGATTTTTCTTTTCATGATAAATATCAACACTGTCATTTTTCAATCTTTTTTCATACAATACATTCTATTTAATAATCTACCTCTATTTTACAATTTTAAAAGGATACCGTAAAACTCGATAAAAAAATATATATAGGACGAGCCACAACGAAAACTTTCTATAATTTTCTCTAATTTTCAATTCTAATAATTATCTAAGATTTTTACCAATCTTAGATAATATTAGATAATTATCTAAGATTTCCAAATACTATTTCTTGAAAAACACTTGCTCAAATTAGAAAAAAAGACAATCATAAAGAAAATTAAGAGACTAAAAATAACGTATCACTTGATTCTTATTACTATTTAAATTTTTATAGGGGTAGCTATCTTAAGGGAAGGTGCAGCAGAATTAAATTTATCACATCATATATTTCTCTTATAAAAACAAAATTGATCTATTTAACCACATTTCACACAAATCAGTCCATTACAAAAAACCGGGATGGAAAATATTATGTTGATCACTCCGTATATGTATAGGTCTTATTGGATAATATATCGAGTTTTACGATGACGTTTCTCTAAAATTGAAAAATAAGGAAAATACGTATTATATACATTTATTACCGCAGACAGAGAACAAAGAGATTTCAGATGTTCCGGTGACAGTAGAGGATAAGATTTACAACATCCCACCGGATATCAGACCGAAAATGACGAGCTACAGGCTGGAAGTGATCTTTTGGGGTGTTCGCGACATGAAGAAGATAAAATATATGCCGGTACGCAGACCGAGAATTATAGTAGAGTGCGCCGGAGTGCACGTCAAATCAGAGGTGATGAAGAACGCTAGGAGATTCAGCAACTTCGAGGAACCGCGCATTATGATCGAGCTGGTAATTTCGAAATTATCCCGAGATTGGTTAATTAGCAAACTTTGCGTAAAATATGTCTAAGCTAAATATGCGCGACTTGAGAAACAAATTTCTTAAAACTTTTGTTTCAAGAAATAGAAATAACTCCTTTTGAAAAATCTGAAAGCTATATCTTAATAAAAATTTAATTAACATTCAATTTTGGTCGTCAAAACTTTGAGTGACAGCTTTGATTAACGTTGATTGTCTCGTTGGTCAGAAATCAGACCAGAACACATCGGATTAAAATAAATTCACATGATATACGTTATTAATGGCGAGGAAACGGAACCGCTCTAAAATCCATTAATCATCAAGGAAATGCCGGAGCTCGACATTTACTATCCGAGCATCACCATAAAGGCTTACGATTCGCGCGGATTTGGCTGCTTCAAGTATGCGGGGATCTGTATTATCCCTAACATTCACGTGTTTCTGGAGCAATTAATAACCGAGGAGGATTATGAGGCGCAGATATATGAGTCGAAATTCATGCAGAAATTCCAGCTGGCAAAACGGCAAACGGCGATAGTGTGTTAGCGTGCATTTATCATGATTGTTATTTAAATAACATTCACATAATTTAAAAACGTATTACATGTATTTTAAAAAAATTCTTTATTTTACTGTATTTTATATAATTTTTAAGTGTTTAAAATTTTTAGATACTATAAAATTAAAGGAAGAAAAAACTTGAGAAAATATAAAAAGGCGGAATTATAATCATGTTTTCTTAATATTATTATTCTATCTATCATATTATTGCAGATATTTTTTTGCATTATCTTCTTTACAAATAATTGTAAGATTTTTAATGTCGCTTTTATATTTTATTACCGGTGCAGTACCTTTGCCAATCGATTATAATCCTTCGAAAGAAGAGAGCAAAGATCTCATTGCATATAAGAGAATGGCTGCAACGGACATCTATTCCAAGTTGAAGAGACTGCTTGTAATCACGAAGAGGATATTGAAATTCAAGTTTTTTACCAAGAGAAAGAAGGTGGAAATTTATCGAGATAGCGATGATGAAAGTCTCGATTGGTGGAGTAAATATTTCGCCTCCCTTCAGGTTTGTCAAACCAATTTAAATGTAAAAAATAATTATTCCCGAAATCATTTCTTACCACTTTGCACGACAAATTCATTAAAACAGATAAAAGATAACATTTGAAGTTAAAAACGTTTAAAGTATTTACTTTCTTAATTTCTTTAAATTTAATTATTTTTCCAATCCTTAAAGATTTCCGATATAATATTAAATCGTGTAAATGTAACTGCATAGATACTAAAGTGCTTAAATACTTAACTGCTTAGGTGTTCAGAAATTTAATTGTTTGGGCACCTACGGACTTAGCAGCTTAATTGCTTGCGTACTTAACTGTTTAAACATTTAGTAGTTTACTATTTAGCTTACATGATTAACAGTTCAACGATTCAGATATTTTCGTTTTTGTTTTCTTAATTTTTTTTTAATTCTATCTACATGATACATTATAAATCGGGGAAAAATATATAGGATTTATGATTTCATAGAGCTAGATTTCTCTCTATTTCTAATTTTTTGAATCTTCAAGCTTTCTAAAATTTTCCTCGATTCAGCTTTATTTTCCGTTCACTGGTAAATCGCGTTGCTGCTAAATGAACCGATTCTGATCGAAATCACGTAGAACACAAGCCCTGATTGGCTAGAGCCATTCAGCCAAGACATTTGATAAAGCAAATTATTGAGTCATATTGAATCCGTAGGAAGAGAGAAATAGAGAATTGGGAATCACGATAGCGTTTCGTCCCGTGGCAACGTTCAAGGTACTATTTAATGCACTTGCCCAAACTTGAGTGCTCAGATACTGACAATGAAATCAGATCTATTCCACGGAGCTGGAGATGCAGCCGCAATTCCAGGGGTTTCAAGACCGACTCCGCACTTTCGAACTGTGGCGCGGAAGGAAGGGTGAAAATCCCGAGTATGCCGGAGATAATTACGTTGGCAAATTCAAGGTTAATTCAGTTAAAAAAATTATCTATAAAAACATAGAGACTGGCTTTATATAAAAATGTCAGAAAGCTATTTTTATTATAAAAAGAATTTTCAAAGGATCTAATCTTTGATGCACAAATTAAAATAGAAATTTTATATATAAATTAGAATTAATTAAGTGTGACAAATATCCACAGCGAGTACACGGCGTTCGTATTGAATCAGTAACGTAAATCCCTTAAATGACTCAAGCACTCAATTAACTCATGTCAAACGTTGTATATTATGACTTTAGGGGTATATCTCTATACATCGCTGGCCGCATCCTGATAATTTTCCATGCAAAACGAGAAGCGGGAGAGACGCGGCTAATGGCCTGTGCAACGATTATCCGCCTCAAGAGCCTGTTAACCTCCTCGTTAGACTCTACGTTGTAAAGGGTTAGTCTCCGCGTTATACCATGTGCGCCGAAAAAAATGACTTAAGAATACTCTGCTCGTTCGCGTTTACGTCAACATAGAGACTCTTCAAGGAAAGTAAATTTAAAGCTACTTTGTCGAAGTATTTATTCCTAATTATAAAACCGTCGCAAATGACTCGTCGGATTCAATTTTACCCAACAAAAATTAATCCGAGCTTGTCAAAGTAATTATAAACGGGAATGAACGCGGCGTGGAATGCCGCAAGACACTTTTCCTTTGTAAACATTTTTCCTTTCAAAAGACTAAAGGATAATTTAAAGATCCCCTTCCGTTTTATGCGCGAAATTTTCCAGCACACCTTATAGTTCTTTAGAAAACTAGAAAGCCCGTCTGCGGCGTCGAGCCGACAGTAAATTTGCTTTTCGCGCAGGCATTAACTTACAGCCTAAGGATCCCCTCAGCGGCAAGTCTGACCCATATCTTTGCGTGAAGCTGGGAAAAAATTATATCAGCGACAGGAAGAATTATATACCCAATCAATTGAACCCTACGTTTGGCCGGTAAGGTCAACAAAAAGCTGCCGTAGCTTCTTTCCAAGGCACATCGCGGTATAGCTGTGCCCTTCGGGCATTATCGAGAAGTATATTTTATCGATATCCATATGTGCATCCGAGCGCGTATCGGCTTTTTACAGCTCTCTCTCGAACTGCACGATCGGATTTTCTAGCTACTCCACGTAATAACGTAGCGTAGATGTAACGGAGATTAAGATTACTTTGATAACCAATACGTTTTTCCTTTCTAAACATGCAAATATCTAAGAAATAAACAGCCTCTTAGATCCGCTAGCAATAAAAGAAGAATAAAATTTCATTCTTTAGTACCGTGTTATCTAAAATAATTAATATATTTACATTACTCTAATGCGTTTACACATAATTAATACATTTACTACCGCAAAGTGTTTTTCTTTTTCAAATTATATTTTACAATTATTTATGGATAAATGCAGATCATTGTGGATCAAATGCCACGTCAGTTTTGTAAAAATTCGTATTTCATTTGCCAGCTTCACAGATTTATTATCTGACAGGCTGTTCGAGATCGAGGCGACCTTCCCGCAGGACTACATGTTAGAGATTCAAGTGTGGGACTTCGACGTTACGACGGCCGATGATCTAATCGGCGTGACACGGATTGATATCGAAAACCGATTTTACAGTCGACATCGAGCGCATTGTGGAATCGCCAATACTTATAGCACCGCCGGTTATAATGCTTGGAGGGATCGCGAGAGACCTACACAGATCCTGGAACTCCTCTGCAGAAAGAACAATCTACCATCACCGGAATATAGAGAACGCGAAATTAAGATCGGCAAGCAGTCATTTCCCTTCCACGCCGTGATCGAACGCGAAGACGAGATCGGTACGTAATATTTCCATTTTGGTTGAGAATATTATTATCGTAATTACTAAGTGATATTCCGATTGAGAGAGTTGTGTGAGATTGAGAGAGTTGAGATTTGTATCATATCCTGATACAAATCAAACACTAGTCATTTATAATTCAAACAGAAGATTTAGATTCACATTTATAATCGTTACTTAAATCTCATTTCAAAAGCGTGACAAATGAGATATTCGGAATGAAAAGGTACTAAAACAATTTCTGATTTATTTTCTTTTACATAGCGAGGCCAAACTCGCTAGTTCTGAATTTTCTTAACAAATTACTAAAATTTGTTTAAAATTCGAATTCTCGATCTTAAATGGAATAAACATGGAGTTAAATAAAAACTGTTTTCAATTTCATTCCTAAGATTTTAGTTTGCTAATCTCATATTTAATCATGTATTTACACAAAAATGTAGCAACAGTTCCTAATCGCAATGTTTTAGCCTTGTATTCCTTAATTTAAAATAAAATCCTGAATTTAAATAATTATTTTATTTTTTCTTCAATTATCTTTAAAATATGCTTGAGAAACACAGAACTTTTCCTGATAAGATCTACAATTCTGACGTGAAATTAAAAAATATGAAATACGTGCACATGCATGGTTCTCTTAGAATCGATTGTTAGACTGCAAGAAACAGAGTTCAGTTTGCCTCAAGATAAACTTTGAGTTTCTCTGTTGAATCTCGATTACGAACGTGATGTTATAAATGTTGGACTGACTCTCATGGTCCACTTATTAAACCGTATCACGTCGTGTGACTGATTTTGACCGAGATTCTCAGCAGAAACGCGACTGTGTAAATAGTCTTCAAATAATTATCTAATAATCATATAATTATTATTTTAAAATTTGTTTTGCTCTTAAATGCTGATTAATGTTTACGTTTGTTTTCTTCGATTGCTCAGAAAAATAAATTTAAAAGGCTCCAAATAAACAAAGATAAAGAGAAATGCTCTTCAAGTGAAAATTAATCTTCTTATACGATTTCGACTAATGAATAAATAAAAATTTGTTATTACATACAATTTATATTAATTTATTACATACAAAGCGAAATAGTCCCTTAAGAAATTTGTACTAAATAATCAATGTACGCCGACAGACAGAGAAGAATGCATGGCTCTCAGCGTGCTTCATCACTGGCAAGATTTTCCTATCTGCGGATGTGCTCTTGTGCCGGAGCACGTCGAGAGACGGTCACTTTTCAACGTTAAGAGGCCCGGTCTCGAGCAGGTTGCATGAAATTCATCGTCTGATAAAAAGTAACTCTATTCTTTAGGAAACGTGACCGTGATACAAACGTTGTTGTATCGCGCAAGAAAAGTTCTCTTTATATCTTAATTAAATTGTACATTAATTTACCAAATGAACTACATTTCTCTGATTAGATTACAAATCGCAAAACATTTTTGCTTGTAACTTTATTGGAAATTTACGATATTTCCTATCGTTGCTAATAACGTATCTGGTAAACCGATAAATAATGATATAATAACATAATAATATATTCTAAACATTCATTAATATCGAACATTTTTATATAAAAATATCAATTATAATAGTTTTTGAGTTTGTACAAACAATCAAAGTTAGTTCATGATAGCACTTCGAGAGATTTAATTAAGCAAGTTCTAATTAAATTTTTCTTTCACAATTTTAAATTTGAGTTAAAATCTTATTTAATAAAATCAGCCAATCTACAGAAGGCTTCCAACATCTCCGCCAATTCCAATCAGCTCCTCTTTTCTTCAAAATGTTTTATTTCTTGCTTCTATAATATTTATTTTATTTCTCATATAATATATTTTAATTATCGATAAATACGTAATATCTGATCACGCGATATTTATCATTAATTATCAATTTGAAATTACAAAGCTTACAAAATTTACAAAAATTACAATGCAAGCAACCGCGATTTAAAAAATCGTAAAAATTAATAAAATTACAAATCTCTCAACTCTCTGTCTCTCTTATCTCTCCATAAAAAAATTAATTCCTCATTCACCAGTTCGATGCGCAACAACGAAGTAATATCTGCAGCATCGCTACGATATCTGTAACAAATAAATAAAAAATCCAAATTAAAGCAAGGCGGATAAAACAATCAATAGTTCAAAAAATTAATTAATAAACGCATGAAAAGTTTTTTTTCGAAAATAATTATGTAATTTTTAAAACACAATTCTTGTTCGCATTGAATTTTTTTATTCATCATTCAATCACATATTTATTAAAATAATTATAGATGGAGTAAAAAATATCTGCACAAGAATATTTTTATAAAATTTAATACTAATTTTTTTTCTCTAAATATTATTTTTAAATTATTGCGAAATAAAATTATTCAGAAATAATTTTTTTAAGAAAAACATTAATTTTACGTGTAAAAATAATATTTACCGCAAAGTTGCTTCGTTGGCGCCTGATGCCTTTCCTAGGCCTTCTCTTCCTCTCAGACTGTAGATTGTTAATCCCAAAGGACACAACATTCGCGAAAACGCACTTCACAGGACACAATATTTGCGAAAACGCACTTCACAGGACGCAATATTTGCGAAAACGCACTTCACAGGACACAACACTCGCGAAACCGCGAATAATCATGATCGCGCAATTATTTTATACGTCACTCCCGAAGACAAAACGCGAATTAACGCTCGATTTTATCTACGAATTATAAAACTCATGTGAAAATATTCAGTTCCTCTACTTCGAATTGACGATAAAGATGAGATATACGATATTCCAGAGCAGAAGAGAAAGGAATAAATCAATAAATTGACAATGAAAAAAAAATGAAAAATAAAAAGAAGACTCGTAGCTCGATCTGACTGATTCGTCGGTTCATAATTCTCTTTTCTTCGTTATTTGTTAATTTTAATATCACTTTTAGTTACTCACTTTAGTTATTATTTGAAGAAAGACGCGAAAGTGTAATCAATAAAAGAACAATATCTACTTGAAGAATACATTTTTTCACATAAAAAACTCCATTGTCCGATAACTTGAATGGCATTAATTTCTAATTATTGACCGTTATATCGTTTCGATTCTCGCTCGTAATGAAAATGTCGCGTGAAGTATCCGCTGTTACAACACAAACACACGTCGATCCGCCGTTACGTCGCTCGACCATGTACGAAACGTTAAAACGCGAAAAAAAAAACGTTAAATCATCAAATGGAGCGACGCGAACGATTAATGAGAAAAGATCATGAAAAATAACGTCCCGCTTCGCGGAGCGTCTCGCGGCACTTCCTAACCTGCTCACTAAACTGCCTAACTAAGCCCTAAACGGTATAACGCGGCAACTTCACGCCGTTCCCAACAAGTATCAGAACCAAAGCCACAGCCACCGTTCCGATTTTCTTAATTTCTCAACTGATACGAATTTGACGACCGAAACTGACTGACTATCGGAGAGAAAAGATCGACGAAAGAGAAAATAACATACCGATGCACGTCTCGTCCCGCGGCTCTACTACCCTCGCCCGAACGTTGCCGCGTGAACGATGCAGCACGGCGACCTTTTGTGTGTATATACGTACATACGTAAGCAGCGGCTCGCCGATCATAACAAACACCAAGGTCAAGGCCGCACGCCAAGCGTTTCGATTTATCGTGCGGACGTTAAATGTAGAAGTCAAGTTACCGAATGAACCGACACTCCCGAAGAAAAGATCGGCGATGCGAAGTGACGCATCGATATGCGGAGCGTCTCGCGACACTACTACCCCGAACGTTGCCGTCTGAAAACATAGCGCGGTGACTTTTTTGCGTATATACGCGCCGCGCTGCGCCGTTCAAAACAATTGCCAAGGCCAAGGACACGAGCCGTTCCGATTGAATTTTTGTGTAGGTATTTCGGGCGAAAATTATAATTCCATTCGTGTTGTAATTCTGTTACATATATTTTAGAACGCAATTTGATCTTTTTAATTAAGAATTACGCGGGCTGCATTTAGTGGGCTCCAGTCAATGATACGCGTGCATTCCGCGTTTTAATTTAATTTCAATTTATTTGGCGAATTACATTTAGACGAATGAAACGTTTAAAACGCGGTATGAAGTTTATTTTAGTCCAAATATCGACATTAATAATCGCTGGTAAATTACAATTTTATCTAATTAATTCATAATTGGATGGAATTGTAAACCCTTTCGGCAATATTAATTGTCTAATTAGAATTTTCTTTTTTAGTAATTTTAGATTGACAATTGAATTTTTTGTTATTAACGATTAATAACTAACTACTTTATATATTGNTTAGAGAGATTACAGTTTCCATTGTACTTATATTACGAACGTTTCTGAGATGCAGCATCGCGCATCTTGTTCAAAGTTAAATGAAAGCAAAAATTGAAGAAAGATGGCACAAATTGATGTTTGAATAAACTTAAAATTGAGTTGAGTGCACCAGTCGAGCTGATAACGCGTAAAGTTCAGGCCACGCGCTAGTTGGCCGTCTATTGAGATTGCAACTTCTTAAATTGTTTATTTTCAAAACGGCTGAGAGAATAATATCGAGACTTTATATCCTTGATCTATTCGTCTTAAGCTTTAATTTATTATTTATTAGAAAACTCAAAGTACGAAAAAGAAGCCGCGCTTTTTAATAATTAAAAGAAAGAAATAAATAAATTTTAAAAGAAAGAAATTATAAATTTTTCACCTTGCGGTTTGATAACTTCCGAAATTTTTCTTTTATTTCTCCTTTCCCGTTCGTTTGTAGCACTCGTACAACTTCCACTTGTGAAAACACATTAATCTATTCGTGGATGCATTAATTATCAAAATTTGACGAAATTCCAGCGTAGGATTTTATTAAATGAACAATATGCACATGCTAACCGAAATTATGCTATGCACCGTCAGCAAATATTAAACAATGAAATTAATTATAATTACGCCTATTAATTAAACACATCGCAACGTTGTTCAATTCGGAATCAATCTGTTCTGAATACATGACGTTACGTTAATGGACAAAAAAATCGGTGACTTCATTTTGTTACCATTATGATACAATGCGATGAAGTGAAGTTAATTAAAGCGATGAAGTGAAGTTAATTAAAGCGCGATGAAACATTTGGAAATAACCAATTGAGATTCGATATTGCACACGTGCTACATGGAATAAATCTCGTGAAATATACGTATCATTAATATATAACACACGCGGCTTTCTGTAACTTGAATCGAACGACACGTGTACCGTTCCGCGTTCTCGATGTGAAAATGGTAGCGAAATTGCGTTTAAATCGATGTGAACTTTAAAGCGCGATGCGCGATATACTCGAATCCGAATACTGAAGGAACAATTGCCACGCATGAGTAACACGAGACGATAATTTACAATTCCCATTCCCGATCTCTTCGATTTCTATGTCACGTGAATAAATCGCGCGGAGTGTGTGCTCGGCGCGCTTACGAAATTGTTAATCGCGACAGTTATGCAATTAATGGAGAATTGACAAATTATTCGGAGGGATTGATCGCGTTTTGTGATGAGGCGCCTACTACACGCGCCGCTGCTTACTCGCTCAAGTCTGCGAATGATAGCGCGGCGACTTTGCGTAAACACTGCACGCCGTACATCGTAGTAACAAACATCAAAAGGCTGTGCACCAGTCAAACAAACTCGAAATATTTGATACTTTACCAAATAAAATCACGCCGAATATTCTGTGCTTTTGTGTGCGTTGTGATTTAATCTTGATTATGAGATTATTACCATGCGTTAATACCAACGTTCGCTTAAAATAGAATTTATGTAATTAAAAGACTTTATTAAATTATTAACAATATTATTATTATACATATCAAATTATTACATTTTATTAAGAATGAAAATTTTATGATTTTATTAATTCAAAAATCTTTTCTGTGAGTTTAATAAATTAAGAAATGAGATTAAATTACTTCGTAATATGTATTATAGTAACTAAGTTTATCCTTCTTTTTTTAAAGTTACACTAAATTTTTTAAAGTATAATATTAATATTAATGTAGATATAGCAATAATAGTTATTATTAGAATATAATTTCCAATTTTGTTGATTACAAAACAAACTTTAAATTTAGATTCACAACCACATTTGATAATTATTATAAATAGAGTAATTAATCAATCGAATTTTTATTATTATTTTTAATATGATTATTTATGAAAGTTAATTAAATAATCAACTAATTAAATAATTATATTAAATAATTAAATAATTAGTTGATTATGGTAGTATATAATGCTTAACTATCAGAAAAGACAAAATTATTTTTGAAAATAATTGCATTGTTGAAGATTAACGTTCACTTTAAAAATCAGTATATGTTCGTAATAAATACAAAACTCAATGCGATAGCATTGATTCACTTTAATCGTTTTTAATTTGAAAATTATTGAGATCACGTTTTTTACATTAGAATTTCTTCAGAATCAATCTCGCACTTCTATCCTTTCTCATAACTAATTCTCGATGTATTATGAGCTTTCTATAAAAATGACATTTTAGGGTAAACTCGAAATGTGGATCGATCTGTTTCGAAGTGAACAATTGCCACCGAAACCGGCGGTCAACATTGCTCCTCCAATATCAGAGGAATATGAAATTCGTGTGATTATTTGGAATACCGAGGATGTGCCGTTGATCGAGAGCCAATTCCTCACCGGGGAAAAGTGCTCCGATATTTATGTCAAAGGGTATGCCATCGTAAACATGTGAATCTGATATGTAAAAATATTTTCTCGAGCTTATCTAACGATTACACATAATAAAGATCTAAAAGAAGACATAAAAGAGTGATAATATAGCAAGTGAATTTAGTAATAAAATTATTATTTTGAATATATAGAATTTATTTTATTGCTCGCAATTAATTAACTCCCCTGATTAACAATTTATAAGCGTATCGAGCTTATCATATTTGTCAATTCGCACAATTTAGTCAAAGCAGAAATCAAAGATAGAAAATGAAAATTGTAAATAATTGTCTCGCGATATTTACGAGCAATATTGATATTTTGTGAATTTGAATATATCTCGCTTTAAATTCTTCACTTTCAGTTTAAATGTAATTTAAAATCGCAAATCATTGATTCTTTAATTCCATATAATTGGCGAATAAATTATTTTGTCTTTTTATTATCGTAATGAATATATCTGCCGATAGTGGCCTCTTAAGGCTCTTAATCAGTTAAAATCTAATAATGATTTAATTTTAACCAGTTCTTCGGAGTAATCAGTTTTAGTTCCAGTAACTGACTTCATGGTAGAGGCAATCAATCGATACGCTATTGGCGGCTTCGCTATCTGTTCGAAATAATTGCGTAGATGGATTCAATACGAGGATTACCAGAAAACCGACGTCCACTATAATTCTCTGACCGGTGAGGGCAACTTCAACTGGAGATTCGTATTTCGCGTCACGTATATGAAAGGCGAGAACGTCATGATAGTCCGTAGAAAGATGTCAGTGTTTGCCAAAAGCGAGCTCGAGGAGAAGCTGCCTTGCAAGCTTTGTTTACAAGTCTGGGACAACGATCATTTTTCCTCGGATGATTTTTTAGGTAATTAAAATACGCCACTGATCTGTTTCGGTGTGGAAATGTTTAAAATATCAATCGTTGATTGGAAAACTAAATAAATTTTACGATACAATGTGCAGAACAATCACGTAGTATATTTGATATTCAATATTTATTTTTAAATTAAATCGAATGTTCTTAATTTAAAAATATATATACATGTAAATTCAGTTTGCTATTCAGTTAAATTTTAGAAATTTTTGTTCATTTCAATCTCAATTGTGGAAATTGCATTTCTAAACGAAACAGAAAATATAGTATGTCTAAAAAAATAAATTGTGCCAAGTTCATGATTAATTAATGTAATTCATGTCATATCATGTAAACGACACGCGTCCTTCAATTAATCAATGTGCTACAGGAGAGTTGACACTAGACCTATCGAAGATGCAGCGAGGCAGTGCAAACTCCAAAAACTGTACTCTGAAATTACTCGAACCGCAGCTACCTACAATCAATTTATTCAAAGTTACTCGAACTAGAGGTTGGTGGCCTTTTGCGCGTAGCATTGACGCCGGCAGATATGTTCAAGCGGTAAAATACCATAAGAGATTTTGTCAAAATATTTTGGATAAGCTTTAAAGCGAAGATACAGTATAATTTCGTGAAAATTATATTATTAGACAATTTTTCATCGTTTAATAATTATCTTTTTTCATTATAGGGTAAAGTTGAAATGGAAATGTCCGTTTTGCAAGCAGTAGATGCGGATGATCAGCCGGCAGGCAAAGGAAGAGATCCGCCTTTAAATCTTCCATCTCCGAGGTTTATTTTTCTTAACTATCAATTTATTAGTTTATTTTTCATATTAATTTGCAAAAACAATAAGTTTTTAATGATATTTAATTACATGGTGTAAAAGTATACATTTTAAACAGTTTAATAATGATTAATTCGATAACGGGTCTTATTTCTTAATTCCAATATAATTAGCAGGAAAATGTAATAAAATCGTAACGATCTACATATTGTTTCGAAATCCATTGTTGATTATTTTATTTATTATTTATACTATTGATATACTAAAAAAAACGTGCTATTTTTACGGTTTTTACATTAATTTACATTATAATTAAATTTTAGATTAATACATAATAATTAAATAGATACGTTTAAATATTATCTTTTAAATAATGTTCGATTTTGATAAAACTATGCTCTTTTCTCTTTTATATTTAATATTTTCAATTATTATCGAATATGTGCAATATATTGTTTGTGCTTTACAGGCGACCCGATACTTCTTTCTCCTGGTTTCTCAATCCGTGGAGAGCGTGCTGTTTCATCGTTTGTCGCTATTATAAATGGCGAATCCTGTGCTGCCTTATGTGTACACTATTTGTGCTTTTAGTAGCATGTGGGATTTATGCTTTCCCCGGATATTTCGTTAAACGTCTCTTAGGTGCTTAGTTCTTGAAACGATACGTTTAATTCACATACTTTCACAAGTTTGTAAACTAGCATTACTGTAGTTTATGCGCAAGAAGTAAATTAATAACTATTTCAATTCTTTAATCTGTATTCACTAAAAATAATATAATCAGTTTTTCAATTAATAATAAATTATTTACAAGAAATAGACAAATCTATACAATAATATAAAATGAATACCAACACATCTTTTATCTTGCGTGTAGTTGCGTGTTAAAAAGATTATATTTTATTACATGTGTCTAACACATTATAAGTCAACTTCTCGTGTTATATGAACATATGCCGCAATTTTTCTGTCGCGTTATACAAATCCGTGCTTTGCGGAAATTTACAGTTCTCTAGATCGTTCCCTATCCAGTGAGAAATAATTGGTCAAATCGATATTGACTCAATATTGATGTCGAATCGATATCGATTCGATATCTTTCGTATCGAAAAAGCATCGATATCGATTCGATGTTTTTTCGATCATCATTTCTCACTAGATAGTAGCACGTTGGTAGTAGCATGTTGGTTTTTTGTGCGTTTCTTATAAACATTTCTAATATTTATAAATATTCTAATAAATACGTTTAGAAAATGTATATAAAGCTTGTATAAACCATCATGTGCTACCTGAGTTACTATCTCGCGCCGCGGGGCGAGGTGAAATTTACTGCGGCAAAGTTGCCGGCGTGCAAGCGGCGGCGGTTCGAAGGCGGCCGACGTCACAACGCACAATCGCGCGCGCAAAAGTCGGCGGTGTCGCGCGGCCGGTCGTGCGTTTCGCGCGTTATTTTGTCATTCAAAGCGGGTCGTGGGTACAATAAACGTCGGGTGTGCCGTGGGAAGTGACGGGTGGAGCATCATATCGCGTTAATTAGTACGCGAGATTTCAATTATCGTGTTTTCCCGATGTGTCCGGCTGATCAACAAGAACGAGCGTCCAACTCGACAAAATGGAACCAATCGGGCAGCAGCGGCGGCGTCGCACGGTGAGTTAATTTACCTGTTCTACTGCAACTAATTGCTCATTTATTTCGTACACAATAATTCGACATCCTCGCGTCATTTTTTCATTTTTTATGAAGAGTAAGCACGCAAATGTGTATATGCAAAGACTTCCAGAAATATCGCGGACTCTTGAAATTATTCTGAAAATATTAATACCGCAATCAAGGTTGTAATGGCTTTTATAAATGAGAAATGTGATAAAGCAATTGAATTTATTTCACACATTGTTTAGTTTATACATTGTTACTCTCATTATTATCTTAGCATATAGTTTTATTTAACGTCGAGAGTCCGTTTCTAATTGTTTCTCAAGTGAGAAACGTTTCAAATGAATTCAATTCAATTGTCCGAAATTCATGCGCTCAGACATAGCAGGCACAGTAGTGAAAATATTTTATTTCTCATTTAAAAATTATTATAGTTTCAGCATTTTGGTGGCTGTTCATCTCGAGGAGTTTGCCGTTAACGAGTCACGGTGAGTCTGAAACATCCAGTAGTAGTACATGACAAAAGGGAATTGATTCTCATTCTTGACGAAGGACGCAAATCATTTCAATATGAATGAAATAAAGCCCCGGCTTGAGATAAAGTTGATAATTTGTCCTCTGAATGTAACGCGATTTCAACTCGCAGATCGGCGTAGTGGCGCATCAATCGGCTTGTCGATTCATTTGTTACATCGCTGTAAGTAATTGGTCATTTATTTTATTCGCAATGATTCAGCGCAACAATTGCGCTCGTACATCGCGTCACTTTCAACGCCTGCGAAGAATGAAAGGAAAAAAAATATATATATTTTACATGCAATACTTGTTGATATATAAAAGGAAAAAGTTCAAATTCGTTAGTATTTAATTAAAAGAGCAGGTTGTATAAATATAAACGGCCGAGCGACACGTCGCATTATGACTCTTACCCGGTCTCCGGAGATTAGTAAATTAATTAGCAATTAGCAACGAGTTCTTTCAATGTAGTAGCCTGGGTTTGCTCGTTATCGGGGTATCTCGTCATCGCGCCGCGTTAGCCGACGCGGCGCGGCGGCTCGCGTACCGGCGTGAAGTTGCCGCCGCGCGGTTCGAACATAACCAACGTCTCAGTGCTCGCCGTCGCAGTACCTCGCGCGCGTAACGAAAGTCCGGGAGTCGCGCGGCGCTCGTACTGTTTCGAGTTGTTTATCGCGTTCGTGGCACGTCGCGCGCGAAGCAACAAGCGTCGAGGTCGTCGAGGTACGGCAGCGCAAGATGACGGACGAGGGTGTCGCGTCGCGTTAGTTAGCGCGCGGCAATCCCGTCCAGCCCGCGTTTTTTACGCGGATCGACCCGTATCCACGCGAACGAACGGACATGCAGAACGACGATGGAGTCAGACAGAAGGCAACGACGGCGTATCGATCGGTGAGCGAATTCGTCTTCGTTATATTATCATTTCAGTCGTCGCGCAATTGAATTTTCAGAGGGCATTTTAATTCGATTTTTCGGACCGTTATGCGAGAAATAGCGAGAAACTCATTTGCATTGACGAAGATAATGATGCGCTGTTAAAGAATTTTCCATTTTCGCGCGTATTTAATGTAATAAAATAATTTTAATGAATATTTGAATTATGTATTTTTAAGCGCAATTTACACACGCGCATGCATAATACATACATTTGTCAAATAAAAGGAAATTTGAAAATAAAATCTTAGACAAACATCTTTCATTTTTGTTTTACTTTGATTAATTAACAATGTAAAGCAACAAATCGTTATCTTCGATTGTCTACTAGAAATATTAAGTGAAATCTTCTGTGTAAATAATAATTTCAAGTTTTATAATAATCAAACGGTGTACTTCAGTAACTGCTAGGATATATGTTTATGAATGTTTTATGCAACAGAATATTCAGTCCGCAAATAATAATTGTTGCTAAAGCTCTCGATCATTATTTGCTTTTTATATTTGAACGAAACGCAATATACAGAGAGTTCGTGATGTATGTAGGATAATTGTTTGTTTATGCACGGTTAATCGCCTGTCGCTGAAAATTTGCAGCCAGATGTGCAACGCGTATTAATGTAGCAAACAGCATTCTGACGATTTTTAATCGTTTATAAAACTACGTGTCAAAAAATCTGCATGACTTATGCGTCTATAACTTGATTTATGTATACATATATTAAAAAGAAAGAGAAACAAAGTATTAATCAAACATGGAAATTAAAAATAAATAATTTTAAAGTATTTAAAGTAGTTTCTAACAATATTTATTATATTTTTTTATTCATTTTATTTATAATATTTATTATAATATATTTTTTTATCATATTTTATATAATTTTGTTGGAAAATTTTTAAATAACTAAATTTAAAATCTTTCAATCATCAATTATTTAAAACTAGAAATTAAATGTTTGAACGTCTTTTTAATAACAGTAGCATTTTTACTTTTTGTATAGTAATAATTTTAAAAATTTACATTTTATATTAAGATTTAAATAGAAAAATGTTATAATATCAAAACACGCAACTTTATATCATTACATTTTTTTTTATCGTCATGGATTTATCTGTCGAGTTGTAAAATCTTTATTATTTCGATCTATTTTTACAAGAAAATCCTTCAATTATGATATAAATGGATATTAATAATATAATAATGGATATAAATGGATATTAACGATAATTATTCCACATCATTATTATGTCACAGCAATTTTTGGCCGTGATAGATAGGTTGCACGACGAGATACATTTGCTCCATGAAATAATTAGTAACTCATAATGAATTGCTTATATTGCTTTATAAATAACAACATATCTAATATACCCAACCTACAAGCAATTAAATACATTCGGATATTGTGGGGCAAAACATTGCACGTTACGCCTTCGCGTGTCTCGTTACTAATTAATGTGCGCCGTCGATCAATAATAATAGATTAACCGCGATATGATGATACACTGGATGCCATTCCGATGTTTAACGACGATAAATTTTAGCTAAATTGATCTAGAAACAAATAATTGCAGATTTGTTACGAGAGAAATTATATTTATAATTGTATAAAATTTTTTAGATGAATTCTCGATATTACCAATATAATCAAATTTTAGGAATTGATCGTTTTTGTGTTCTGTATTAGGAATTGATCGTTTTTGTGTTGAGTGCAATCTTTCGCGAGAATTAATTAATATATTATTTACAATGATGCAATCGGTAAGACATTTACAGAAGGATTAATTAAATTAATCTTTTTTACATGCTAAAAATTAATTAGCATAACAAGCATATTTTTAAAATCGTAATTAAACTTGAATCTTTCTCTCTCTTACTCTCTCTTTCGGTCTCTCATCGTTTAAGTTGAGGGAAGGTCTGAAAAAGCTCATGCAATTGCACTTTTATAAATTAAAAACCTTTTATAATAATTTTCTGTATACCTGAATTGTATGAACGTTGTATGAACGAGTTTCGGTTTAAAAAAATATTAGAATGAATAAAACATTTCGCACGTTTAAGTGATAGATACGCAGAAGAAAGATAAATCCATAAAAAATTGATTTTAATTTTGCTAATGTATAGGCGCACAGACGAAAGTTCGTACGAGAAATTTAGGTTACTCTGTAAAATGTGGAGCATTCTTGTGTAGAGATACATATAACTTCGACAGATTATTAGACTTTCTGTCAATTCTTTCCGAAAGTTGTTCAAACTGCAACTGCAAAGAGGATTAAATAATATGCAATAAAAATATTTTAAGAACATTTAATAATTAAAAATCAACCAAGTATATTACAATCTGTTTTATTAATCATCACTAAATTATTATTATTATTATTTCTATTGAATAACAAGAATAAAGAATTAATTAGAGAAAATTAAATGCTCGTCAAAAAGAGAACGGTTGTCAGAATGTTAACACAATAATGAAAATTTGGTAGACGTGCGCGGGAATCGGTCGCGTGAAACACACAATGGGTTCTTTGTTCTACTTAACGTGATTGTCCAACAGTTTTTTTCCCCCTATTATAGGGTAAGAGAAATAAGTATCATATCTAACCTACCTGTTCTAGCTTTACTATCAATTTTTGATGCCTCATGAAAAATTAAATAAAACACTCTTGTCTCTCCCTTTGCATCAAGTTGTTTGATTGGCTGTTGAATGAGTGATGTGACGTAACAGAGATCGATAACTCTCTATCGTATAGTCTTCTATCGTAATTTGTTCTGTCCGGCCTAACTGCTGCTCAGCATCGTATTAATCGCGATAAAATTCACGTATATATTTTTAGTCCGCACGCAAAGTCTTTCAAGTGGTGTCCCAGACTATTTATAGGAAACGATATTTGTAATGTCAATCAATTCTGTCTAACCCGTGGCCCACGCCAACATTTGCGGTTATCCGAGCAATAATTGTCCGCTGGAATTTCATCGCATCAGTGACACGTGCGCGATTCAACCCCTTCGGTTTTGAATGTAACTATGTTATCATATTTATTATGATTATTGAAAATTTCTCTTCTATTGTCACTCGTATTGAAGTAATGAGAATAGAAAGTTTTAATAATTGAAGGATACGTCTGTAAAAATTTAAAAAAATAAAAATTAAATTTAGCTTTAATTATATATTCTTTTATCCAAATTATAGGATTATTTATTTCTCATTCTTATATTATATTTGATACGTTTAAGGTTTAAAAATTTAGGGACACAAAAGATTATAGTGAGCTAATGATAAAAGAATTAAATTATTATCTTTATTGCATTTTTTATGTGAAAAAATTAATACACACGTAAAGATACTGCTTTAATTAAATTAATATGTAACTGCATTTTTATATAATCTTATGTAAGTTATTTATGTGAAAATCATGAAAAGATTAAAAACATATACTTCAGAATCAATGTTTTGTTTTATGCATTCATGCTGAATTAAATCGTAATCTCTTGAAAATGTCCATATATTAGCGTTATTTCCTTTCCATGATAATTAATGTAATTGAAATTATCATGCGGTAAATAATTGATCAAGCTATCGGATTTCAAATGAGTATAAATGTAGAGTATTGTCTGTAATGAATAATTATAATAGGATAATGAAGATACCGTGTATGTATGTATACATACATATATGTATATACATACGAGCAAGTAATTACAAACCGTTATTTAATTTAACTAATTATTATTGAGATTTATGATCATTTCTTAAATAAGTTCTTATTTCGGGCAAAAAATATAATGAATAATAATCTATTAGTGCACGAAATAATATCTCTTACATAAATTAAAACGATTTCAGTGCTCTTCTTTTCACTTAAATAATTTCACAAGTCTCAAGACACAAGTAAATACTAAAATATTAGTAAAATCATATTTTTGATTGAAACACACGCTCAAAGCGGCAAATCTCTGTTAATCTCTTGAATACCGTACTTGTAAATAACGGATACAACTGTTTTCGAAATAACAACTTCAAAACAGCCGAAACGGGAGGGCTTTTGTATAGTTAATTAGCACTGCTACACATTCATCGATGTATTCGAATGCGCCTCCCGACGGGGGAGTTCGCCGGACGAGCTTTCGGGTGGGGAGGGGGGGGTGAAGACCGGAGGGGGGAAGCATACGAATAGAAACACGAATTCACTTATTACGGGCTGTAGAATCACGCGAGCGGATATATGCAGCCCGGAATGCACGGTCTGGATTGCGGCGTGCCCGGAGCAAATTCGCCCTTAGAGCCTCGCGTGTGTCCTATCCACGCTCGTATCTCGATATCACGGCCGGGGCACTGACCCACCTCGCTGCCTACAGCCTGGTTCACATAATGCTTTGTTACCGGTTGGACTATATATGACTCGGTGCAAAAACTGGCACCGTTTTACCGGGAGGGAAGAAGGCATTATCAGATGTCGCAGATACACGCTGTTACAATTAGGCCAATTTATATAGCTAAGGATGCGCGTAACATCGAATATATGCACGTCACGATAAATCTGCATATCGCTAGTAGAGATATATAGTATTCTCTAATGAAATAACATATAATTAATTTCTAATATAATACATTTCAAACGTAATTTCTAATAATGTTATCGTAACAAGTTTATATATTCAATTAGGGAATATCTAATGTGTTGAAAAGTGATGTGACAGGATTTCGTTTTCATTGAATTTTTTATTATGGATATTTAATCCCTGAATATATTTCGAAGAATAGCTTTTTTTTTTTCAAATTAATCTTTAGAGCTGTGGATATACATACTTCTCTGATTAGATTCTTCGATTTTAAACATAAGTTATTTCTGGCTAATCAACTTTCTGAGATTTTAGATTCGTGCATACTTTTGTTACGTGTATGTGCTAGTTCCTGAATTCTTAATTTTAAATAACTTAATTCTTAATAACAATTTTGTCGGTAAGAATTTTAATTAAAGAAGTTGGATTAGTTTTAGAAAGATTAGTTTGAAGGTTTGGATATCGACGTGAAAAAGTCTCGAAGAAAGTGAAAGAAAATAATGTCTGATCAAAATCTCGTTAATCTAAATCTACTTGAAATTAAATCAAAAAGTTTTCTTTTAGCTTTACTAAATGAAGGTAACAACACCGTGTGTGGTTTTGCTATATTTTTTACATCGCAGTTAGAAAACAAATTAATTTGTCAAAGTATAACGCTTTTTAATTGTATAACGCTTTTTAGCTGGTTTAGTTAGCGTGCTAGTTGCTAGTAAATATACGTGATGTGATCCAGTCTTATGAAATGTAACGCGATAACATCGCGAGCTGCCTTTATACATGCGTGACTTACCGTCACCCCGAAAGCCCGTGACTTAAGCTCACATAGGTTAATTTACTGTGTTCAAAAGAGAACCGATACCCGTCGAAGATTTAACGCCGGAAATAGGTTGTGTTAGCGATAACACTTTACAATAAATTCACAAATCAAGATTCTTAGATGTCAGATATATGTATAGCGAGAAAAACCGTGCGAACGCAAATAAAAGTGCAAGCTAGTAGTAGAGAAAATATGGATAAAAAATTACGCGTTCAAAACTTTTATTTTTGTAACTGGAACTGTTTTATTAATTACGAAATTTTTAATATTAATTTTAATAGTAACTGCAGTTTATGTGTATAGATCAAATAACTCCATGATTAATGGGCGTTAAAAATCATATTTTATGAACTTTTAAAATTTTTCCTAAAACAAAGTCGGTTTTATACATTTGTTTAAAGCGCCTGCAGCTGACAGGGAGTGCGTTAGTTCTTTCAGCCATTCTGCGCACCTTTTTTTTAACAACTTAATTCGTGCTTTTCTCATGGCAGACTCCGGTCCATCTCAGAGAAGAAAGCGGCATTTTTCATTTTTCTTTGGGCTTCTCGCAGGGTGATTCGTATAGCTTTCCTGAAACTGTCGAAAGTTTTCGTGCTCTCGGTTCACTGGGGTCTGCCTTTTCGACCAAGTTTCGCACAATGGTGGCCGCGAGTTAGGTTTCCTCACCTCTTGTGATTGCGAAGATATTTCGAATTTTTTCCCTCTTTCATAAAAGCACCAAAGAATGGAATTGAATTTTAAGTCGAATTTAAAGAGCCTACAAATTTATATCGGAATTTTATTGTAACGTTGATAATTCTATAATTCTATATTCAATGACATTTAGAGTTATAAGTTATCATAAAATACACAAAATGTAAAACTTGTATTATTACTCTTTAAACTAGAGATGATTTTTTCTTCCGTGAATGTGCCGAAATGATAAAATCTTCGTAATTATATGCAAATGTAGAAGAATATTTAAAAAAAATGGCTTCATTTTGTCTTATTAAAAGGTTGAATCGAGATTAAACTTCTGCTAAATATACTAATTGTTTTATTAGCATAGTAATAATGTTTAAATTAGATGCAGAAGGAGAGTTGACGCTTACCGAAAGTTAAAATTTCCCTCTATGACTAATGTAGAGTCAGATTAAAGTTGAACGGACTAAAGATAGAGTATCGCAGAGACAGATCGTGTCGTTCTATCGACGTCGCGTTGTCCGCACGCCCTTAGCTATAACTTTAGCTACGACTTCAACTACATAACGTGCAATAATCTATTCCGCTAGGCGTGTATTTTTGAGTTAACGTCGCCATGACGACCTGGCAAATCGCGCGCGCATACGGCAACGACGACGTCCGCGATGACGACGTCGACGACGACGTCGACAGCGAGGAGAGACGGTCGTTAGAGGCGCGCGATATCGCGATATCGCTTGCAGAGGTGGGCACTCCGAGCTGTCCAGTGGCCTATTTCATAAACTCAACGGGCCACTAAGTTGACGATTAGTCGAGCGCGTCAATACGCTGTATTGTTCGTTAAAAAAGAATGTGATAGGACAGGTACATAAAAGATTTTTTTATCTCGTCGTATATTTTTTTATTCTGTTTCATCTTTCACGTCGACCGTTCTAAATATCTCAGTTACTTTTGACGCGTCCGAGGAGAGAAATTACAGCTAATAGGAATCTTTTCTTCACAGTCACAATTTGTGGGAATTTCGGGAGGCTGAAACGTTTCTATATATATGGAATTGTATTTAAATTCAGACTTCTTGACATTTTACGTACAGAAATGTTAGGGTAAGGTGATCAAATAGTGAATATTTTACAAGCTATTTTATTCAGGCATATTGTGATATAAAATATGAAATATCTCATAAAATATCTCATTTTTCCACTATCCTACCTTAATATTGTACTTCCATACGTAAAATAATGGATGTGCACGATTGAGAATCCTATTTTTTTACACAGACAATTTTATGAATGTGATAACAAAGTAACACGTGAAGATATTTGCGAACAAAGTAGTCGTGAAGACGATATTTACGATAAAACTGTTTATTAAATTTACACGTACCGAGCTAGGGTGTATCAACTTGTAAAAAATATGAGATAACTCCTGTTTCGTCGGAATCGTTGAGTCGACAAATTTGTCGGATTTCGTCTACTGACGCAGTAGTTTTGTGAAACTGACACGTGATAAGCTGCCGTGATAAAAATTGAAAAGGTCTCACGAGCAATTTGTCTATCTTTCAGAGACTATCTCAGAAACTGTCGATCCATGAAAGTTTTAATAATCTCTATCATTTGTTTTTAATTGTAAAATCAATGGCAACAATCAACATTGTTTTATTGTGCGTTTTATTTTCTTTTATCAAAATGGTGAAAAACATTTTAATCGAAATTCTTTGACACGTATGAAATTGATTTTAATGTATCAAAAATTTGGAAAGTGTTTGAAGAGATGATATAAAAGGAATTGAGAGTGCCGCGCTATAAAAATTATTTCTCCATCAAAAAATACATACTACAATCAATTATAAAAAAAGTATCTAGATGTTCTCAATTTTTATTTCTATGACAATAGTTTTGATAATCGAAACGAATGCGAAAAATATTTTTTTGATATTTTTTCTTTTATTTTGAAGATCTGAAGTTACTTTTATGTCAAATCTTTAATTACAAAGATATTCCTCCTTGAAACACTTTCCAAGTTTTTGATATATTAAAATCAATTTCATATGTATCAAAGAATTTCGATTAAAATGCTTATGAAAATTTAAAGTTAAAATCAATGAATGTAATCAAAATTTCTCATAAATAATAAAAATTCTTATCAAATGTAGTAAATTTATTTTACAATTTATAGTACACACATATTATAACGGATAAGATAAAAGCTGTATACTATTTATAAATCGATTAAGAATGGGCTAGGATTATTATACACCTGTATCGATAAAATTGGCGCTCAGGGTCACATAAGTTAATAAAGATTGTCAGAAGAATTATGGGGGTATCACGAGCAATTTTGAGAGGGTGAGAAGGTATCGCGGAAATTGTTGTTTCGAAGGAATTAACTGTGGCTCGATGAGTTGATCCGTTTGCCAGAAGGGCGAGTGAGATGCGCTGTAAAATGAATGTTTGTGGTTGATTCCATCTTTCGAAAGCGGAAGAATTCCGCCGGGAAATCTTCCGTTACGCTATGGTACTGCAGGGCCTCGTCGGAGATATTATTTATGGCACACTCTATAATCGTATTCGGCGTGCACGTGGGTTTGTAGTGGCCTCGCATGCGCTTGTAATTACTCAACCGCGTATTAATTTTGCGAAATTACATTGTCGATTAAAAAAAGAAACGAGTACACGCTCGGTACAAAACACTGAAACGTTGAAACGTAGTTATTTCGAAACAACTACAGTAATTCTGTAAATTTATTCTATCAAGAGCTTTTATTTACATTAAACAATTATTTCTGTCAAACGTAAGCGATGAATAATTAACAATTTGACGTAATGCAATTTGAAAGTAATATCGTTGATTCTTTCAAAGTTAACCAAATATATAATTGATTATTGAATCTATTAAAATAGTATATTATTGGAAATGAGAATTGGATTCGGGATCAATATCTTTCCTTTTTCAACATTCTACGTATTTGTTGAAATCAATATGGCAATAATACTTTCAATCGATCCGCACGACGAAAGTAAGGAATAATATTATTGCAGACTCCGGTTCTTAAATTAAGGATAGCAATTGCTAGATTAATCATGAGGCAAAGTGACTGCAAAGGTGGTTCGGAGCGAAGATCGATATCCTCGTCCGCGATATTCTCGTTGCGTCTATTTTTTCTAGCCAATAAGCTTTCGCGATAAAATTCACGTTAATCAGGCTAATCAATCACTAGATCAAAATACATTTCCTTCGATGATTTTAAAGACAGTCGAAAATGTCGATCGCTCAGAAAGCTCGATGGTTTTTTTCAAAGATTGTAAAATCGGATTGCATGATACAAAATTTATTTTATAATTTGTTTCAAAATAATTTAAACGCGAAACTATTTTAAGAACTTTTGTTATATTTAAAATATTAACGCCAACTATTTGAGCAGTCTCGATATTTAGGACTTTTAGAATTGCAACGAAAGCATGGCGTCGAGCTGAACTCCAAGTTACGTCGCGATCCTGAAACGACGCGGTATATACTGTCTCGTCACACGTCTATTTTTACTCGTCTCCGCTGAAACGCGACTGTAGTTCACCATGGTAAAATCTAAAAATCGAATAGTGTAGTGTGCTAGAGTCAATAATCGATACATCGCGGTGCGGCGCTCCGAAAAGCCGGTGACCGCGGCGTGTGGATTGGAAATTGCAGCGCGCGCGCGATGCAACCACCCTTGCCGCGCCGCCACCCCGCGCTGCACCCCGTGTGCCACGGCGGCCGTGCCGCTTGTGCCGGGGCGCACGTGACCCCAATGGCGCCACAGGCGAGTGCGACGGCCCTGAGGCCGCTCGCCGCGTCGCGGCACGTCGGAGCGTGCCGAGGCCGGCCGACGGCGCACGAGGGCGTAGCGACGGCAACCACGTTTCTACCCTCGTTTCCAGTCCGTCGTGGTGTGTCTCGTCGGCCGCCGGCTCGTCCGACAACCACGCGCGCTGCTCTGTTTTCTCTCCCTCTTTCTCTATCTCTCTCTATCTCTTTTTCTCCTCCCGTCCCCCCATCCCCACCCGCATCCCCGCCCCGCCGTTTATCGTACATTTTTCATTTTTTTTCCTCCCCCGTTAGTTTCCGCCTCCCCCCCCTCCCCCTTCCCCGCTCCGAACCCCTTCCTCTCGCGGTTTTTGCGAGAGCTGCCGGCATTCGCGAGGGTGGCCGGCCACGTCGCGCGCGCCGCGACGTCCGTGTGCCGCGATCGTGGAGGATTGTTACCCCCTTCGCGCGGAAGTTATGTTATCGCGCGACGACTCGCCCCGCGTCCCGTGTGCGCCTTGAATACGGAGCCGGGTTAACTGCGGGCGAAAGGACGGATCGCTACGGCGACGCCGGGGGTAGAAAGGGAGGAAGGGCGGCGATGCAACGCGGCGCGGGGACGTACGTGCTGGCTGCGTGCTGCCGTCGCCCCGGCGCGAGAGGACGTTAAGGTAAGAGGGTTCAACGAACGCCGATCGCGCTGCCACGCGCGACTTTCACCCCGTCGCCGCTTTCTTTCCCTATCGCTATATGCACTTTGAGAGGCGAAACGGCTGGTTTACGAAGTTCCAGGAGGCTTGCGAATTGTCCGGAACTTTAATCGTCGACCGACAGCATTAGATTTATTTGGTGATGCTTTGAGAAATGTCGAGCGGAGTAATTGACTGGTTTCTTCATAAATCTCATAAATCTCACTTTGCACTCAGGTTCTCTTGGTTTGTTGCGAGTGATAAAAGATAATGTCAACGTTACTTTTTGATTTATTATTGTAAAGAAAGTAGAAAATGACAGTTCTTATTCACGTGATTAATTTATTTTATCAGTCTTTCAATTTTTTCATGATATTACACGCAAACAGCTTTTTTATTTATTATATCGATCAATGATAAAAAATAACATTGGCTTTGCATTTTTTAAGTTACTTATTAATGTACTTCTTATTAGGATTGCAATGTCAAATTTTTCTTAAAAGTCTAATTATAATTTATATGTTGTACGTATTTTGATAATTAAAAACTTTTCTGTTCGTTACAAGGGGAACATTCGTTATTCCAATTCCTACTTTTGCTGGAGAGTTTTACTTTTTACTTTTTTCGAAAATTGAGTGGACACGTGATTTCCGCGCAGAACGTGAACTCTTGCATTCGATCGTATTTGTCTCTTTTATTAACTATCTTCGAATCGTAGTTTCCTTGAATAAATTGCATTTGAAAAGTTCACATGTATAATCAGCATATCCTGCCACTCAGTGTCGGAATTAATATTAAATAATATGACCGTATATGACTCCGAGTTTTATTTTATTAATAATGAGAGTAACGTTTAATACATGATATGAAAATCAGACAGCGTTAAATGTGTAATAATATAATAGAAATCTTTATCTTTCCTATATTTATCCCATACATTTGTAGAATATCTCTGAAGCTATAGTACAATTTAATATAATAATCGTGAAACGATATCACATCTTTTTCAAATATCCTTATTCAAATAATTTAAAATACATATTTTTCCAATATAACACAATAGGGAATTTATATAAGTTAATAACAGGCATTTTTAATTTAACTAATTAGACACATTTAATTAAAAAAATATGATACATATTAGGAATTTCATATATCGTGTCACTATGAATTATTTTAATTAAGCTTTTTCATTTTTTATGAAATTACCCAAATAGCACAGGTAATCATTATGAACCAGAAAAAAAAATTATTTTTAAAAATTCTTTATAAATTAGTGTAATTTGCTCGAAATGAATTTAAAAAAATTTCTTTCCCATAGTTCGAAAAGAGTTTTATCTTTTGAAGTATATCTTTTGATTTCTTGTGGAATTCTTTTTGTAAAAAGAAAGAGGGCTTTAGAATTGATAATATAAAAGCGAATTCTGTTTGAACTCTTAAAAATATTTTTAGAACAGAAACAGTATGAAAAAGAAAAATGTATTTCACAATTCGGAAATTCTCAAGAAGAATTCTTTTTGAAGTTTCTCTATTAGGTGGCTATTCATAAGTTTTTTCGTGCTCGTTACGCCAACGTTATTATAAAGAGCATATAGACAAAGAAGATTACATACTTTACATGTACTGTTATGCTCGAAAAATGTGAAGGTGGTTTTCCTTATGCTGCTAAAAATTTCGAACATTTTTAACTGTGATAATTGGATTGGACGTAATGGGCGTTTTGTAGCGGTATTTCAGCTGTTCTTTAGTTATTATTTGCTGAAGAAATTCGACAATAGGTTGAGTGATTAATAGCAACTGCCGAGCGTCGATTACGTGATCAACAAAACTCCAAGTCACGTAATACGCCGGCAAGGAAAAATAAACGCGCGGTCGTAGGTTAGTATCTAAATGTGTGTCGGGGAATGCTCTGGCAATGATTTCGAGGTCGATTACCTTAGAGACTTACTTCGGCGTTGCTATCGCCGAGCTTGTCCGCCTGTGTAAGTGTATTTATCGATTTTATCTGATACGTACATATATTGTGTGATAAAGTACAATATACATATTTATTTCGCACAAAAATGTAGATAAACGCAAAAAAACTTGTCGCGCGTCTTTTCATCAGTAAAGTTTTTGTGGGAAAAAAAATTTAATTTTTCAATTATACGATTTGAACAAAATTCAACGGCAAAATTACGCGCTGCTGGCTCATATTGTTGTGTGTGCATAAAATGTAGTCTCGTCCAGGGTTTTCTCGGAAAGGCTTCGCGGGTCAATATCCTCTCACGTGTAACTACGTGAAATTGGCGTTGCATAATTCTCGCGGCTACCGTATAAACGAATGGTTTAACGAAACGGAGAAAGAATTACTGAGCCGTTTTTATTTGCTCGTTTTTTGTTCGCCCTCAAAGTCTAACAGCGACGTAAAGGTGGGGTTCGTACACCAGAAAAATGTAGAATGGTATATTGTGTGTTGTGTCTGGGGTTATTGCACCTATACTGCAGTACGCGAGAATTATTGACAAAACGTTTAAGATTCTCTGCATTTGCTTTATACAAGTCTTTAAGGATTACATCCATTTTTAATTGTCGCTCTTAATCCTTCAATTAATTTCAAATTAATTTCGATAGTTTGTTGGCGAAAATTAACATTCAAGCGAATTTGAAGAAAGTGAAGAATTTACATTTACGGATTTGATCTTATTTAACTTGGAAACTCGAGACTCGTCGAGAATGTGACCGCATTTCTGAAATGCATCTGTTTTAAATGCATAGTCGTCTCCCTTTAGTATCACTATTTTTATTACGACAAGTCACGTTCTTCGAAAAAATAATGTACCATTTATTTCAGCGATATCGAGTAGCAAGCACCCTTCTCTCTTATTTAATGGGGGAGAATAGCGGGCGCGTTAAACTCCATTCATTCCACTTATCGATACATCTTTCCACTCCCTGCGTCTCTCGAACACAAGTTATCACGATGTAGGGTACGTCTTGCCCTGAAATTAACGATCCATCGTCCTTTTGTGTACTTATAATCTCTTTTGATTGAGATTACTTGAGTTAAAATTGTGCGTTAAACAAAAGACAAAAAAAGTTTATAATCAAGTTTTTTCAAAAGATTATTTTTAATAAAAGTTTGTAATAGAATTTTAATAAACATTCGAGCTTAAGATTTCTAAAGATTCTTGTCCTTCGCGGCAATTAATATACGAGAGGTCTTCTTCTACCTTCCATTCATCTGTTCATCGAGTTTACAAATTCTCTCCTCAGCACACTTTTGTACTTTTCATGTTTACATTTCTTAAGCGTTAGAGATAAAAACACGATATTTCGACTAATTAAGTTTTAAGATTACGAGCAGATAATAAAACTGATAATTGTTTCTAAAATTGTTGATAAATTCCAAATATATTTTATCTTAAAAAAAATGGCTAGATTTGTGAAATGTCTGGAGTTTAGTCTTGAGAATTAGAGGAGAATTTAATAAAAGAGATTCGAAATTACGTATTACGACGAAATTCGTGTAAAGAGAAGCGGCAGCATTCTCTGTACTAAACTCTATTCAGAGCAGTTATACACAAGATGATTATCGTTTCCTTTCTCGTTTATAAACTACTTTCTACCGGTTTTCCCGGTCTTAATCTTTGTGCAACGTTTCTAGCTTCTCACAATTGTGATAGTCACGCCGGTTTTTCCGCTGTTCATTGTGAATTCTATTACATGTCGCAGCGGTTATTAGAGTTTTATTGAGGTTCGTTATCACGCGAGGATCTTTGTCCAAGACAATTTAGATGCATGTTTCACGACAGCATTGTGTGTTTCAATTTTTATTCTCCCTGCAGTGTCCTCGAGACGCGGAAGTTTTAGAATTTTACATGAGGAGGCCACGAGCGAGGGATTCTCAATATCTTCAACATTCATGAACATTGAAAATCCACTGAAGTCCAAACTGCGCAGTAGCTATTGTGTCGCAAAATGACTTGCTAATTATAGATCATATTTTTAATAGAATTTTAATACAATTATAAATTGCATATTTTTATTTTCATCTTTTTCCGCGAGTAACTTTAATTTTGATCTTTGGCGAGCTGCTAATTAAACTACGCGCAAAATACTAAATACCAAAAGAAATCGTAGAAAAATTTTACAAGGAATAAACTCGGCTGGTCGATATAACATTTTTCCACGTCATCCCATAGGATACACGAGTGACGAAACTCAGTTTTCTTATGTCGATTTATTCTTACCGTGGTTGCCGCATCCGGGGCTTCTTTTTTTCCATCTCGGTGTGAAAGGTCCGGATGCTCGAGTGCGCGCAAGGGAAATAAAAAGGGAGCAAAAGAGAGGAACAAACTGGAGAAAGGCAGAATATATAAATGTATATGAAAATCTGGCATAGATCTGCTGTTTCTTCCTGCTCGGTCATCTTATCTAATATACAACTGTATAATTTATGTTGAATAGGATGAGAGAGAGAGAAAGAGAGAGTTTCATAACGTTTTCTCGTACATATCGCGACTTATCATTAATTAGTTCTTCACACAGAGAATTCGAGAAGTTTGAATTGAACTCTAACGGATTAGATTCTTTGGCGTGTTTGGAGAGACGATCTTTCTCCGTGTAAAGTATTGAAGCACCGATAGTTGGCAAGTTGCAAGCAATCGAATCGGATATTTCAAAGTTCGAGTCTTTCCGAAACGGAACTTCGGAATTCCGCTGCGTTTGAACTTTAGATGGCCGCGATATATTCGGTCTTCCGAATTTGTCTATATATTCGGTAGTCCTGTACATGAAGCTACAGCGCGTGAATTTCTCATATCATCGCTATGATCCAGACTACATTCGCGCAAACGACGATCGTGACGAACACGCGATCGCGTTTTTATCATTAACGATGTGTACCAAAGATCTTTCTGCGATGTCACGTTTCGAGCCGTGTCCCACGTATCGATCTCGTGCATTACGGCTCAGGCTACATTCCGTTTTATCCTATCGCGCCTGTTTTATAACGTGGAAGTGACACGATGAACTAGACGTAACCCGTGACTTTGAAAGAGGAAATATATCATATTTTTCCTGACCGAGACGCATATCTTAATCAGCGAGATCGTGCGCCAGCCGCTAGGTTCAAAAGCCACTTTGCACGATAGGTACGGTAGGGAAATAATACTAATACACTAACGCCCAGATCCGGATCCCGCGCATATCGATCTCCTTGTCTCGCATGTTACAAACTTGGAAGGATCGTCCCTCTAACCCAATCCTGTCGCGCGCCATTATACAACAATGATGAAGATCACTGGATATGTCGGTGGGACACTCTCTTTAAGCTCTTTAAGTCGTTAAGCTCGCGTCGCAAATGATAGGTTCGCGTGTACATGTTACAAATTGAGGACACGTATACGTGTTGCATCGCCTTTACTTAAGGAACTAGTGGCGTTCTTATCATTAGCGCGAGCAATGTATCATTTATAGGACAAACGAAAAATTTTATCGTAATTTAGGAGCGCTAAAGATAATCATGATACAAGAATTTATTCCCTAATAAATGTTGCGTTTTTCTTCCATGGCATATTTAATTTAGAAAGATAACGCAGTGATAAGCGAAGTTTATGTTAAATTTATGTAATTGAAAGTAAACGACTCATGATACAAGGTTTACTATGCCACAGCAAAATTTAATATGAAATTTATCATAGATAATAAAATAAGAGATATTATATATTATATATATATATATATATATAAAATATTATTTTATTTCATTTTACCTAAATAAATGAATTTTTCGTCAATTATAAAAAATAATATTATCCATCGATAACTTTTCTCATTATTCCGTGTATCAAAATACTATAAAATATTAGAGTCGAAAAGTATGTATTTTGTGATACATTTTTCATATTTTATGTCGCAACATGTCAACATAAAATATAAAATATGAAATATATAATATAAAACTCGTAAAACATACGCGGTTCAATAATTTTACCTAAATATTTCTGAGCGTGCTCAGAATAACAAGAACAATTTATTTCAGAAAGAAAAATAATGTGATTCCGCTGAAAAAGATGTAATTGCGGAAAAAGTGGGAACATCATTGGAAATTGGGTATCATCACGATTTACTTTTTCCTATCATGAGCCAAAAGAAATGCGATCTGTTATCTGACTTATCCCGGTATTGAAGGCGATAAAATATTATCTAATTATTCGGAAACAATTTTATTCGCTTATTGATATCTGTGTAAACGATTTATCTTATACTGAGAGTTTACATATCTCGATTCTCGACAAAGAAAAAGATTTACTGTACACACTATTGTGTTCTCCCTCTTGTGATATTATCATTTCCTTTGATATTCAAACGAAATCTGTATTATTTCCCCAGGTAAGATAAGGTACAGATATAGATATAGGATGAAATAATATCCTGGGGGACAAAGTGTAAGCCTAGTCTGTGTATAACGTGTCCCAGGCACGCACGTATACGTGCAATCAGCGAAAGGTCGCCACACGGCAGCTGTTAAAATTATTATGTCTAATCGGGACAATCTGGATGGGTTCGGGCTTCGATTGTGGGCTCCATTCGCGATTAATCTTTAAGTGTCGCGTGCTTTTTTAAATAGATTATGGCCATATCGATCATATTGTCGGTGAGTCGCGTTGCTCGCACTATTCGAGATATCTTTGGGGGCTATGACGAATTCATAATGAATCGTCGATCATCCGTTGTCCAGACATACAGGCGCGATCGAAATACCCGTGTACGAAGTACGTAGGCGTGAAATAACGAAGCTCATTTGCTTGCCGACTGCTAAAGGCAACAGTAAATGCGGTACAAAGCGTGGTGTAGTTGTAATACGTAAACAGGATGGTTCAGGATTATCTAAAATTTCTATTCCATTTACGAGCTCGTTATTGTAACAGATATTCTCTCAACAAATGATTTAAGGCCACTTCCTTTCATATACATTTGTAGACAAATGAATTTACAAATTGTTAATTTTAGGAAGGTCAAGTAAACTATGGAAGAATAGGTAACAATTCTATAGACTCTCGGTGTATGCTTAAGGTGCTACGTTGCTACCTAAGTTGATAAATGCTTGTCATAACTTGACACTCGCTGATCCTAGAATAGATGCTCTACGTAAATTTTACATAGTATTTTTTTCTTGAAGCAAATATTCTGGATTTCTTTATTAGGAAAATTTTTTTCATAGAAACGAATCTCTGCACAATAAATAAATACATACAAGCACGATTACTTTAAATGTGTTTGTGAATTTAATATGTAATATATTAAAAAAAAATTATGCATATATATGTATATAAATAATTCTTATGCGTATAGATATGCTGACCTATAAAGTTCTGAGACTTTTCAACTTTGGCACTGGCGAACTTTCGCATTATCATAGAAATTGCGACACCAGTGTTGTCGCAATAAAGAATTTCAAAGGAATTCTTACAACCAACTACTCAAAAGAAGTTGCTTATCAGATTAGTTTCAGACCGACACAATTCTCCTCCGGCAGAATTTATGCAGCACATAATGTAATTAATCGCGGCTACCGCAAAATAGTTTTCGTTATATACTAATTATCATGAAAATTTAACAGCATTAATTATTATTTTCCCCGTAGGGAACTATTAAATATCATGCTCGATACAGTGAGTTTAATTGATGCAACAGTACCCACATAAATTTTTCCAGATTTTTTAAGATAATTACATATTATAAAAATAAACAATACAATATGCTTAATTTTTAAAGAATCGCTATTACAACTTGTTATTATACAATATATATTTTTTTGCAAGATTTATTTAGAAACAGTAACTTTTTAATGTAATAAATATTTTTAATATAGGTATGCATAAAATACATATAACTGCGTTAAGAATGAAACAGTTGACACCGTTTTTTAAAAAGTGTCGACTCTTTTTAAAATATTATTCTAAGCAGCAAGTTTCAAGATAATCGCGTTATGAAGCCGAAGAGCTGCAGGTACATTATATATACTAAGCATACAGCAGCCCGCGGTATATTTTATAGCCAGATAGCTGAAAATATTTGTGAGTTTTAGTCGAAAAAACATATTACGATTCAAAATGCTAAAGAGATGGTTTTCAAAGTAACACAATATTTTATCTCTCGTCAGAAATTTGTCATAAAGAAATGAATAATAACGACAGCAACAAGATGAATTTTATCCAACGTCCGTAACTTAATTTAATTGTTTTTTTATTATTGCTGAAAATTAGTTTGCGTCGTTACTTTCTATAATTTCCCGTTATTACGCGCGCGCAAGACAACATTGTGCGCGGAATTGAGCCGGTGCATTTCTATGCGTGACCGATTTGCATAATTACAGTCCGTCCACACGAGCAGCTAAGTGTAATGCCCTACCTTAATGAATTCTCGATAATCAATGCGTCGAACCGAAATACCGGTGCATCGTAATTAGTTTTTGCATTCGACAACGTGATATTTTATGTTATACATTAGACTACCTTTCAACGTTTCGTATTTTACATCGCGTTTGAATAACGTGTCATAAAACATTTCGTCTCTTATAATGAGTTGCAAATTTTCTATTGAGCCGGTCCCAAACAATCCTCATTGCGCAAAGCGCGCTTTTGTACCTCGCTTCATTTTGTAGACATTTATTACATGGTTCATACGATCGGTAAAAAAAAAACTCATGTGGTTTATGTACTTTTAAAAGGTACTTTTTGCACTATTTACCGAACACATAAATCATTAAAATCGTATTAGTTATGTACATTTCAACTATAGGTACATTCAACTATAGGTACATGTCGAAAACGATCATAAATCATCAATGAAACTTAATGCAACGTTGCTATCGTTTATCGCCATCATAATCAAACCGCGAATATGAATATATATATGAGTATATTTGTACAATAGATATGTATAAAATATCAATTTTATACATATCTACATGTATTTATTATTAATTTCATATAATATAATCAAAATATAATAATTATATGCTGTTGCTGTTAATGTATGTTGTATTATACATCATATATAGTTTTATAGTTATTATGTATATATTCTATAATTATTTTCAGTTATATTACATTACATTAATATTATCAGATTAATTTACGTTTCTTTATTTGGATTTACATTTTGATATTTTGTGATAAAAGTATATACCAATGTAGATATTCAATCACTATTTGCGCTTTTTGCTTCAATTGAAAGTACTGTTTTTGTTAGGATTATCATTTCTCGTGAAATCCTGGATCACGTGATGAGACATGTTCTCCAAGGCTCTCGATATCAAAACGCATTCCACGGTAATGTTTCTTGGTTATTCCGCTCGTCTCACGCTTTTCTAGTTTTACTATCGACATCCTGTCAGGACTTTTCGACACGGAGAACATTCCACAGGGAAAAGGAGAACGGAGAAAATCATATCGTACATATCTGTAGATTGAAAATATGAATTAATTATTGCGATCAATTTTCCTATTTAAAAAAAGAATTACGTCATGATTATGACATTAAATGATAGATTGATTGATTCAAAAATATCACTGAAATTTTTATATACATTTAAAGATATATTAAAATTAATCAATCAATAAGAGAAGTATTTAACAGAAAAATCTTTTTATACACCTATATTATTAACTTTCAAAGCATTTTATTTATTTGGAATATAACTGAAACTATTGCTGAACTTTAAAATTCTGCTATTTTTTTTGTAATGTTTCTCCTGAGTTCCCTACAAACAATAATCGTTGCAGCATGAATTTATTGCTAGTCTTAATAAGCCCGGCGAACGGGGTCATATGCATCACGCGTTAGATATACGCCCGCGGTGTGCTTATACCTCTGTATGCATAGCTACGTTGACGGCGGATTCCGAAACTTCAGCGTAGTTCAGGGCGCAAGCGAAATAAACGGTAGCAAAACACATATGGAGGTAACGTGCCTTGAGTCATACTCTAATCCAAATAAGGCGCCTCTAAATTTTCCGGTATCGAGAATAATCCAGGCGTCAAGATATATAGGAAATATTTGTAGAAAATAAACTTTGAAAGTAATAATGACTTACAAGAGAAATAGAATTTCGCAAATTTTAAATTTAAAATTTTTGCTGACCTGATGCATCAATATTTCCAAGTTTTGAAATTGAATGATGTGAAGAATCTAAAACGCAGGAGTGCAAAGTTTTAGTAATCCTAAGTCTTATGGATTTCAACTTTTGAAGAGTAATAATATTCTCAGTTTGCAAAATATTTTTTAAGGTCTGATTTGCATCTAACTTTGCAGTTAACTTTCAAAAGGAACAGGACTGTAAAGATTCAAAATTAAAAAATTTTTAATATTCGAGGCTTTCGATATTTCAAAGCTTCTAAAATGTAAAAAATATTTTAAGAACAAGGATCAGAAAAATTTTGTAGAACATTTCCAGTATCTAAATTAGATATTTAGACCTTTGCGTTGTCTAAATAAAGACCTTTTAGTAAGCCCTGATTTTCTGGGTCGATTCGATAGCTTCGAACCTGAGTGACCTCGAGACAATCGTATTTCACCGCGGCGAGTTAATTTCCATTTCAACACGTCATGATAAATCCCATCAATGAATTAAACGGCCTAAAAGACTGACGATGAAAATGTAGGCCGCTTGCTTTTACTATGCTTTATTGTATAATGCTTTACTCTATTTTCGTGAGTCATCGGAAGCGGGCGATTGTTAATCGCTTCTAATTGCGCCGAAATACTTCGACGCGATAAGCTACCTTGATAAATTAAATGAAACGGTTTCGCGTGACGAAATTTCGGCTTTTGTGCCAAATGCAGCAGTTTGTTCCGTTAAAATATATAATGTATTGCGGCACGTCAAGGAACACATACGAGCCATACATTTTATGAAAGACTAACATGATAATGGCATATAATACATTTATTATCAATACTTTTTATCGAATATGTTATTTAATAATTTTTTGAGATCAATATTGCTTCAATTATCGATATAGTAATTAATAGTAATTAAATACGATCGACTAAAAAGACAAATCGCATAAATTAATCATAAAGAAATGAATTATTTAATATTTCAAAAGAAATATCGATTTAACAATTAAAACGAAAAACATATATTTTTCTTTTAACAAACAATAATATTTTCGTGTTTGTTGCAACTGAATAATATATCAGCTTTATACAAAATGCTATTTGACGGGGATCTTGCGATTTAGAAGGAAATTTAGGAATTCAGAACAGGATCCGACAGTTTCGAATTTAGGGAAAAAAGATAAGCAACAAAGTTACGAATTATACGAGAGGGATTCTGCTATCTGCTGTCTACCGCGATTTGTTGCCTCCACTCATTGTAATTCACGTTTGAGCTAAGGCGAATTTCGTAGTTCGGCCTTTCCCTTTGACCTTCCTTTCACCACGTGGTGGAGTGAGAAATATTCGGCAGACTATGTATGTCAAAGCGTTAGGGGTGCTCAGGACGGTCACGCAGGTCGAGGCACGGCATCCCCCCTCGGGTCAAGTAGATAGCTTCGGTCGAATAACCCTCAGCTTAACTCGGCGTGGTATTCAAGGATAGCCCGACGTTAGTTCATTAGCTAGTGGATTAATGAAGCGTGTCTCGGAGCGCAAAAATTCACATAATCCGATCAGTCATTAGGAGCATTATGTTCCTTGCAAATTACATCGGAAGTTTACGCTGTAATTACATGGGAGCTTCTATTAATCGATCCATACACCGAGTTAATAAATAGGTGAACGATGTGTCATTCAAGAATGTTATATGCGTGGTTATCTATATACATATTTAATTACTATCAACCAACACAAATATTTAAAAGATGTTTTTTTTTTTTCAATTTTCATACATTGTTTAAATTATAGAAATAATTTGAGGCTCATTTTAGACAATCTAAAATATGTGTCAGATTTTAGCATAGAATTCTATGTATAATTTTATGAATTTTTATGTATTTATGTATGAATTTTATGTTTTAATGTTTTAAATATTTTTTCTATTATTTTTTAATTTATAAAATTATAGACGGAATCTCAGAATATTGACATAAATTATAAATCATCTAAAGTAGACGTGATTAAGTAATAAAGTATAAAATAGTTTTTTATTATTTATGTGATGAAGGATGGATACTTAAACGTAAAAAAATAAAACTTTGAACTACGAATTACTGTGCAAAGATAACATTAACTTCAGAGTCCAAAAAATTAATCATTCCGTTGTATTCGGTTGATTTGTTCACTTTTTTTCTGACACATTCTTCTACAATAAAAAATTGTGTCTTAATTCTGTTGGTTTTGTAAACTTAAACGCCCCATGTTCGATTCCATTCGTTATCTCTCTTCGTTAATTTTCACAAATTCCCAAGGCGGCGCGTCAATCCGGTCGATGTAACTTCAGTATATGTCGATAGATTTATCGTAGCTGGCGATCGCGCGCAGGCAGAACCGCGTGTCATTTGCGTCGCCTTTACGTGCCACGTCACGTGTAACACCGTCCCGCGACTCCATCGCGATGGAAACTACTGAAACTCCATTGTGACGACGTGGCATGTGTGTTAGGTCTTGAAATTCTATGAATCCACTGTGGGGCATAATTCACGGCAGGCTGATTTAGATTTAAACGCGATTCCGCGCACAATTCTACATAGAACTCTCTTAATCCTCGTTTAATTTTCATACGTTAGTACACTCGAACTGAAATATATAGGGTGAAAATGAGTCTGACCATAATTTGCATTGCAAAAATTTTGAAATTCATTAATTCCTGAAACTTTCAGGAATTAATGAAATACTAGAACAGAGAATACACAATGCTACGGAATTTTTAAAATTTTGCTATTTATTATTGTATCATAATTGAAAAAAAATCTTAATTATATTTTCTAACATGTTCATTATTTTCTATTTAATGAAGAGTATTTTTTCAAATACTTTTATTCAAATACTTTTATTCATTTTTTCGAAACGCCAGAATAGAGCTGTTTTTTACACTGAAGCCGCAACTTTTTATCTATATTTGCGTTATTCATTTGCGTTTTGAATAGCATGGAGTTATATGATATCTGAAGGGTATAAAATCTTTTCATCCTTTTTACTTTGTGTTTCACCATTCGTCACGATTCTCTTTGTGGAATTTTCTTTTCCCTTCGTTCTCTCTGTTTTTTAGCTCGCTTTCTTTCGCTTAAACCAATTTTTACTGTTCCTTTAATCAGCATACTTGATACATATCTGTCGATAATTTCCATCAGGAAGCACTTTATTATCGTGTACCAACGTTATTATTATACTGGATTGCCATGGTCAAATTTTCGTGAAATTTACGTATAAAGTAAATTTCTTGTTTTGACGCATCGGTTATTGCCGATAAAATTGCACGGAAGGCTGCTCGTGAAGTGAAGTTTTCCTTTTGATTGCTCGTCGTCTATGCAGCGGGAGAACGATGTTTGATCAAAATTTATTTTGTTTTCGCAGACGAGCATTTTAATTGGCTCGCTCGTTCCGCTTTCTAACGCGATTGCCCTTTTACTATCGATCACACCACTTATCCTGGCAGAGACGAAAATTCGCCCTTTTGCATTTTTCTTGTTTATGTGAAATAATTGGCAGTCATGTATATTATGCAACATACGTGCTACATACATATATCTACATATACGTATATGTATGAAATTGTTTATAATTTATAATAAAACAGAATGTATAAATTGCAACGCATATGATAAAAATGTATAATTCAGCGCAACTGTTTGCAAAGAGAAAGAGAGAGAGAATTTTCACGAAGTAAAGTTAGATGTAATATTTAATTTTCTTGTTACACGATTGTATAACACGACATTATAATTTTAGATATTTTATGACACATTTATGAGAGTTTTTCTTAACGTTAAATATCTGAGAAAATATAATAGAGAATTGTACGAGGGAAAAAATATATTTGATGAGTTTAATCCTATTATCTCGGATAAGCTTGTGTAACTTCTTGTAATTATATCGGATTTATCTTGTAATTATGTCCATCGGATTACCTTCGGAAGAGCGTAATAAAAGATAACAAATTGTCTGTTTTTCAATAATTTTATTTATCCGTCTATTGATGAGCCAATCTACGCTTTTTATGCCTAAGTAAACAATCAAATTAGCTCGAACCCCTGGGAGACGTCGGCCGCGAGAGTTTATGCGTTTTCATTCTTCTGCGATTTTCCTGTCAGAGACGCGACGATTCATCCCCGAATACACACGTGTATTTGTACTCTCCTCTCGTTCCCGGGCGTTTTCCCATTTTCCACAGTATCTCACACAGAAATTCGACACTCGATTTTCGCTTTGTGTTGATCTCTGTTGTCGATGCCGTTCCCCAACCCCCTCACGCCCAGGAGATATTTTTCTATTATTTTTCTATTATTCTACCCTCTCGCATCCTCTTTCGATCCCGATTGCCGCTGTTGTTTTCATCTCCGTCTTCCTCCGCTTGGATGGTTAAAAAAAATAGCCCGGCTAGCTCGTCGATCGGCGTTTACTTTATCGATCGAACTTTTATCTGATCCATTGTATATTAGCGAGCTTTTACGCGCGTGGGAAGGTTAAAACAAATGAAGTGCACCGTTACGTTGACGTTAACCCTTTGCCGTATGTTTGCGTTGAGTTAACCCCGCGGCGTGGGTTAATGTTGTCCGCGGTTACTCAGCCCTCAGATAATTTCTCGTGATTAGGCTATTAATATTCTTGCAACGTTTAGCTTCTAAACATTACACGACGCTCAAACACTCTTTTTTTTGTCGTAGCGTCAGCGCTTTCGTAACTCTTGCGACTTGCGACTCGTGTCAATATCGCGTACAATATTGACTTCTTACTTTCGTCTACAGTACTTTAAACTGTGAACAGCGCAAATAACGAGAAAGCTATGGCACTCGGTATTTTTAGGAAGTAGTTTCTTTTGCATTTCGCTTGAAAATTTGTCAAAAAGTCCCCGACTGAACTGAACGAAGTCGTAGAATACTCTGTAAACATATAATTACTGCTCGTTTTATCAATACTTATTACAAAAAACCAAAATTTTATCTTTTCAATTTAAATATATTTTTACGTGTAATACGCGTTTTCGTGCAAAATGCAAAATCGGTCTGATCGTCGGATAGCTGAAAATTGGAAAAGGACCTTCTTTCGCGCGCGCAATGCGGCATGAATAAATAAGTTCCGGCGAGCACCCACGGGGAAAAGAATGGCACGCAATGAAGGTACGGTTAAGTACGGGGTAAACTCGGGATATCATCGTGAGTTGTCTCGCATGTCAATTTCGATCCCACGGGGACGACTTGCGGGTACACGGTCGCTGCGCGACCGGTTACGGGAAAGGTCTCCGCGGAATTCGATTAAATCTCCAAGAAATTTTCTCTGACGTGATCGGTTTTTGCCTTCGTGTAGTGCACCCGCGGCGAAGATACTTCACGCAAAGTTGGTTAGAACTCTCTCCTCGTCTTCGTGGTCTGTGCCGTGTCCTTCGCCGATCTTGATTACGTTACTTTAATTAAACTACCGATCGCAACAGCGCAGCGAGGTGCACAGCAGCGAATGATCAAATCACTTGGATTCCTGAGAAAAGAAGACGCGCTGATGTTACGCGTTAAGCTATATATATTCGCAATTATACGTCTGTTCCGCATAGCAACGACCGCGCGCGCGAGAGATTCGGGAGACGGCGCTTTATTATTAAGCTACTAAATTTCCGGCAGGTTAACGTACCGCTATATTTACCGACTCGTTGGAGACTCGTTAGGATATTAAAAATAAAGAATCTCAGAAAATTCTCAGAAGAGAAAGAAAATTAAGAGGAGATTCGAGAATGATAAAACGACATTATCAATAGCGAAATAATCAGCGCCAGTGAATGAATTAAATTATGCTCGTAAACGAGATTGTTTGAATTTACCTACCTAATAACCGGAAGTTAGTAGTATTCCGCGCACGAAACGCGAGTCGCACAGCACGCGTTTCGAAGCTACGCAGATACGAAATTTCAAATACACATCGTTAATAATTTCCGTGGACGTGGAATTTATTGCTCCTCAGTGGCAGAGCTTGCGTGAAATTCCGACAGAGCGGCGTTATAAAATTATACGCGAGACACGACGTTTTCGGACCGGACAGGGGACGCTTGGTTTTTTTTTATTATTTATGCAGCGACTCGTCTCCAGCGACCCATATAAAATGATATTATGCACGAGGGTTGTATGCAGAGGAAACGTTCAGCTTGGGACGAGTTTGAAAAAAAAAAGAGAAAGAGAATAGAAAGGAAGAGAGCGCGTTACGCAAGATGTTTCCTCCGGATGAATCCCGCGCGATGTCGTCGACAAAAATTCCACCGTGCTTTCACTCGACCGAGCTTAATACGCCGTGGTAAGAGCATTAATCTCGATTTATGCCTGAATCCGACAATATGGTTGGCCTCGCCGACGACCGCAATCAGTTCTTCTTCTTTATCCCTCTTCCTCTCAATTTTTCTCTTTTTAAAGATAATTGTAATCGGCTGGCGTTAGTTTAACGTTAAATTTTATAGGGGACGGTACATCACTGATAACGGTTTAAACAAGAATAGAAGCTTCGCAATAACGATCTCAATTTCTCGTCTCAATTCTCGTGCGAATACGGAAAGCCAACCTGAACGCATATTGGAACAAAGTATTTTGGTTGTATCGATCGGGACGGAAACTGGTTTCCTGATTTTTGTCATTTCAATACGAGATATATAAACTTCCACGTGTTTCCATCGAGGAATCGGATCGATGATCGATCGGTCGTCCGATAATAAGATAACTTTTTAAGTAGCTAGTAGGGCTTGGCCGGCCATCTCTACTGCTCGGTATAAATAATTTAGATTCTTTCCCTAAACGCCTTAATTATAGATGTTTGTATATAGCGAGCGTTGTTAGAGCTCGTGAATTATGGAGATAAAGAAAATGAGCAGACCGCGTCGGGAATGGCAAATATTTTTATACGCAAATGTTTTATAAACGACGAAAATTAATTTAAATCGTCTCTCGACCTAAATGAGACAGCGAAAATTATTACTATCTCGAATTATTAAGGCAAGTTGGAATCAATGCAATTGTATTTGAAATATATTGTCAAACAAAACCCTCTTTCCTAATGGACTTTATTGCAACAAACTTTTAAACAAAACGACGATTTGTATGTATGTAGTCCTTTATGTTGTATTCTTTTAAATATTGAATTTTGTAATGATAACAAAAACAAGTTGTGGATTAAACAACGAAATAAATCTCCGTCATTCAAGATATTTATTAAGGGCAACAAAGCCTTTTGTTAAAAGTCTTGGCATATTTTTACAGATAAACAAAGCAATTTGAGTCTCGGTTCTCTGTGACTTAATTGCTCACCGAAAACTAAATGAACATGCGATACGAATGTGCACAGACGCCATATTGATTTGTACCTCGTTTATTAATTGGGCCTATTTCGCAGCAGGGATTCCAATTGACATTCAATGCTTATTTCACCACCATTGAGTGTGTTCATACGTGGCGTACGATTGTGAATATCTGCGGCAGCGATATTTTATATTTGATATTGACTAATTGTGTATATCGATCTCTCTGCAAAACAAACGCGTTCGTATAAAGCTTCGAAAAGAAGTTCTAAATAAAAACGATAACAATTTGTACGTATTTGCGATGCAGTTCATGTCACTATCGAGTATTATAATTTTACAATTCCGCAGCTTTGATCAGATTGTCCCTTCGGAACAAATATTTAACGAGATATAAAATATTCGCGTGAAATTAATAAATACATCCTTCTTTTTCTGCGTCAGCAAAAATCATGAAAAATTTTGTTTGGCCCGATGCTCGTATGAATGTTTTACAGTCGACAGGAGAACTTCGTACGGGAAATCGTGTTACTGAAACACGGCGAACTCTTAGCGAGATCTTTAGATTTTCAGATTCTAAGGTTCTTACCTAAGAATTCGTGAGGTATCGTATTTTTGCCCTGAGACTTGAAAGTTTAAAACTTTGAACGAATTAAATTATGAACAGGGTACATTAGATTACATTTATTATTTCTTATTTAAGAAGTTTTCTCGATTATGAAGTTTTTTCGATCGTTACTATTTAAAAAGTTAAGAAAAAATTGTAGGCTAAATTAGTAGAAATATTTTGAAAATTTGGAAATATTAGAATGTATTTAAAAATTTGTAAATATGTTAGGAATATTTAATGATTTTTTTTTAGATTTAGAATTTTCTTCAGTTTTTTAATCTTTTGATTTTCCGAGTTTCCCTCTCTCTCTCTTCTTAATCGTTGAACTTTTTAATTATTAGATGCTCAAGTTTTCAGTATCATTGGATGTTCGTCGTTTATCTTGTGATATAAAGCCAAGTAAATTATATTATAATTTTACGTTTTATCTTATACAAGAACTTCTTAGCTTTATATTTCCCGGGTGACTGCCTTAAATAGTTTAACTCATAAAATTACGAATCGATATCGATTCGGCCGTAAATAAAGCGCTAGCGGCAGCGATTGAATTTCAGTCGTCCGCAAGTCATTAAATATTTCGTGTCGGTCACAGGCATTAATAGTAAAAGAAGCAGAAATAAATGCGAAACATGTTAATTAACGGCCAACATTTATCAATACATTCCAATGAAATCTGACATATGATAAATAGCAAATTAATTTGCATGTCTAATAATTTAATTTATATTATTAAAGAGATATCCATTTGTAATTGTAACGAACAACTCTAAATTTCAATTTATCATTAATTATTCGTCAGAGTTTTATGTAAAAAACTGTGTCAATTGTGTATTAAAAAAAAACGATATCAATATGAATAGAGAATATAAATAATGTTCAAGAAAATTAAAATATGATATGGAAAGATGTGAAATTAAAAATTGTCAACCAATAACTATTGAAAAAAAATAATAAAATTCCGTCGCATTACATCTTCAAAATTATCCTTTAATTATGTTTTAAATACACGAGACATTTAGATTTATCGAGGATAGCTAGAGACCGCGACAAAACAAACCGATCGCAAAATAAAAGTGCAATAATTTTGAAAACAAGAAGAGGGTTGAACGACATCGTAGCACGTCGTTCGCATCGTATTGTGAATCGGCTTTTACATCTGTTCGATTTATGTTATGGCTCATTGAACGTGGACTGTAGCCGCCTTTTCTCTTTTCTGCTTGTCCTCTGGATGACGGGGAATGAAGATCGATATATCGAATTCTCTGGGGACACCAGCGCCTACAGTCTTTAATTCTTACTGATCATTGGCTCTCGCTTTCGGCTTTATATCTCTTTTTTTTATTTTATCTTTCTTCGAGCTTTTATTTTTTTTTTTATTACCACGAAATCTTGCGCAGAGATTTTTGACTAAAGGCTTTCAAATAATTACGAGGAGCAGATATAAAAATCTATTCCTTATAATCTATATAATCCAATCAAATATAAAATTCTTTGAAATAATTATCTTTAATAAGTCAATCTCTAATATAAATAATTCAAGATAAGGCAAATGTATTTTTAAGAAAACTAAAGCTTTTAAAAAGGGACAATGTAAGACTAAAAAGTTTGATATGTTTTAAACTCTTTTGAAATTTTAAAATAATACGCGAATTTTATAAAATAATTCTGAATAAAAATAGAAATGGAAACTTTTTCGATATAAAAGCTACGATATATCGTCGGTAATATTCAAAATGATATGTACAATCTCTCTGTCGAGATAGAATCAAATAAGCTTTAGTAAAAACAAGTGTAGCCACTCAAAAAAAAAGAGGTTACGAATGAAGTGTTCGGGAATTCACCCTCGACGAAAGAACGCGGCTTCGCGTGCATTTCCGAAATAAATCATTGGTCGCTTTCTTTCGCGTTCGCGTTCTTTTTTCACCGACCTGCAAGTGGAAATTGACAAATGGCGTTCCACCTCGTCGTGGTTCTTGCCGAAGAAGCTCTCTGTACTTTATTTTTCCGCAGGATAACGACCGTTCTATCCATCGATACTCCTTCGAAATACGTATAATTTATAATTAAATTGATTAAACTCGCTCTTTTTCAGGGTTGAGCTTAAAGCTGAACAAATACAATAATATAAACTTTTTTATCTTTTTATATTTTGCGATTTCGAATTTTTTTGTTCGAAAAAATTATCTAATTTCAAATATTTTTAAATCTTCAAATATCTTAGATCTTCGAAATTTTTTATGATAAGAAGCACAGATTATTCAAACTTTAAGTAATTTAATCTCTAAATTGTATATGATTGTCTTTGACATCCTATCAGTTTGTATTGCACAGGACAAAGAAAGCATAATGAAGTAGCGTGAAAGCAATATAAATCGCTATCTTCAAAGGTCTGTAACGAAGAAAGTTAATTGTATTCAGTGTACCTGCGGGATTCATTACGCGATCTAGAGGAGAGCTGAAAAAAGCTCTATTGGTCGGAAGTATCCCATGTAAAGCTTTGACTAGGCGCGTTTGTGCGCGGCGAACCAACAGAATACACTCGCAATTGCCTATTCTCAATTGCAGGCTAGAGACCTGTTTCTATCCTTTACCCGGCAGGCCTTTTCTCTCATCGATCCGCGAAACCTTGATTGGATTTAGCTCTGACGATTGAATCAGTCGCTTCATTACATTAATTCTATAGTATTCAATCCGGGGCTTTGCGAAAGAACTTTCTGTTCCCTCTCATGCGTTGATTGTTATTCCTCTTATAGCACTTCCATCGTTGCTCGGAAAATTACAGACCTTCCTTTCATTGTGCTCTTTCCCGCACTGGAATTATTCGATAAGTGAAATGTATTCGATTTAATGGATTTCTAGATAGACGGGATCACTTGGCATAATCATACCACCAATAATTTTATCTTATTATTTTATCACTAACGATGATACTATAATTATTGAAAAATTTGAACAATTGATAATTATGATAAAATAATTAAGAAATGAATATTCTATCAAAATCGTAGTGGGACATGTAATGTATTGTGTGTCACACTTCTCCCGTTTATTAGGCTTTAAATGAATTATATGTAGATCACTTCATTTTATCATCCGCATTCTCCTGATGCATAATCAAATTTTCATTGAAGAGAAACGGGCGCATATATTTAGAAAGACATCTCTGTCTCGAGGGAGGAGGCGGGGGCGAAGCTTCCGAACCATCCGGAATGTGCGGAACTGGCAGAAAGGAGAGCTATAAATTTCCTGCCTCTGCCAGAGTCTTTTCGCTTTCTATTTCCGCGGGACGTTTTCGCGCGTATGTTCGGCGAGCTGGAAAAACGAGCGTCAAAGCGCGCACAATGAGCGCGACCCGCGCGAATACGTTTCCGACGGTGCGCGGCCGGAAAGGAAGAGCGATCGTACCGCGGTGGATTTATCGGGAATTAAAGGGATCAAAGGGGATGGACGTCTTCCGAGGGAATGGGAAAACGTCGAATCCTGACTCGAGCATTTTCGTCCTCCGTATCCACGCGCCCTTTTACCCTTCGGCCTCGGTCTCGGTCTCGGAAATACGAATGATCATGCGAAGTGTGTGCGTGCATGTGTGTGTTCTTGCGTGTATACGAGTGCGTATAAATCGCACGGATGGTCACGGATACTCCGGTACTAGAAAACGTTCTGATAATAAAAATGTCTGATAAATCTCCGATGTTCATTCAACTCCGCGCTTCGAGAATTCCTGAGAATCCGTTGAATTGCTTTCTACTCTCCTCTCATTCCATTATTTGTTCCCAAAAAATAGTAGATATCGAGAAGTCGTTGGATCTGATAGAATAACATTCGATTAGAATTAATATTTTTAATAATTGCAGTAATGTGCGCGCATTATAAAGCATCTTTTGAATTTCTGCTTTTTTTTTAGCAGAGAGTTATAGAATTATTATTACAAAATTTACGTAATAGACTTTAATCGAATAACGTATTTTACATAAAATTCTCATATAAACATTGTTCCTTTAAACTTTTTAGAATTTTTTTAAACGCTGCGGTGCAGATAAATCTTATTATTATATAACTTTGCGTTTTTATATTTGTTGGAAACTTTCTTGGGCAAAGGGCAAAAGCGGTAAATGACAAATCGGAGGAAAGTTATTCGGGACGCGGAAGTTTCGTCGGCGGAACGAATCGCGGAGAGAAACAAGCAGAGAACAGAAATGCATCTCGCAATACGTCGTCTGGCCGTAGCCATCCGCGCCCGCGCGGGCGGAAAATGGCGTTCCGGCGCGATGCGTTTAGCGATCCGATGATGGAAGCGTCGTAACAGCGTATGAAAGCGCTGCCGCCGTTGAAAGATCATCTATTTTTACACACCGGTCCAGGATCCGGATGATAAAGCGCTCTTAGAACTTTGCACCCCTCCACCTATTTATAAACCCGGCGTTTGGCGAACGATGAACGTCGTTCTGTCTGCGGTAAATCTGATTACGAAAATCAGATTTCGAGTTATGTGCTGATTCGTATTACGGCATTACTCGCGAAATCATCATTTAAATCGAATATTGCGGGAAAAACATGGATTTGATTAAGCATGAGCCAGGAAAATTAACCGCTTAATTTTTCTGAAATTCAGCTAAATTATAAATGTAGAAGTAAGAAAATCAAACTCAAATTCTATAATTTCTAATGAGATAAAAGATTTAATTAAATACCGTTACAAGAGCTTTGATTGTTTTCATAACGAAAAATTTTGTCACAAATCTTTGTTTAGGATAAATTATCTTTTTCAAAAATAAAATTCTTCCTCCCCCTAATAGGTATTGTATATTTAAACATTCCATGCATATATTGCAGAATTTATTATAAAACTCTATTTGCATATGCATTTCTTTTCGTCTTCCATCAAAGAAAAAAAAGCACAAACCGGAAGCTTTGCCATTACAGAATGAATGGCGAAAGATGACCTGGTTCGGCACAACGATCCAGTAAAATCCTCAGTACATTAATTAGTCAGGCAACTCTAACGTATATACCGTGTGTACACTATGTTACGACTGCTGCCCGATCGATCGCTCCACATGGAATACGCGCGGCGATAACATACGCTTTCTCGATGCATTATGTTCATCGATAGGCACACGCAATTACTTTATCGCACGTACACGAGACCCATAGCTTCCCCGTTGAATTGGCCTAGTCAAATGTTCATGTAGGTTAAAGATTGCTTCGATGTGTTGCAGGCAAATAATTATGGATCTTGTTTAAAGAAACACACATGTATATCTTGATTCTTTACGAGTTTTTCCAAGATATTTTTAATTATAAAATCTACTTAAGGGAAATTAAAAATTTACGGTTTTAAAACAATTTTATGGTATCTCACGATTAACAGACGTTGTCTGCCTGAACGAGTTTTATGTGTCATATCGTACAACACAGTAAAAAATTTTTATTATTATAGATTTATATAATATAAAAAAATATGTGTAAAATATGATTATATAAAATTATATTCCTGTGGTGCGAAATTATGCATTTTTTACTTTACATTGTTATTTATTCACATGTTTTAAAATTTTATATTAAATAGCATTATTTTTTACAAACTTTCTAAAAATTTTCGACAATGTCACATCGATATCACTGGAATATCACTGAAAAGTCAAGGATGATCCCTATGGCAGCCAATTAAATGTGTTAAAGACCTCCCGAAAACTTGAGAACGTGGCAGCGCGACACTGCGGAAATAATCTCGGAGAGCGTAGACCCGGAACTACTACTAGAATTCCTGAACTTTATTCGCCAGTCGAACATTTTTCTAATTCCCGAGATGAGCGTAAAGATCCGAATCGAACGCGAATCGGTCGCATTTAAAACTTTAAACGAATCGTCAGACGAGGCGACGTGTCGCTTATCGTTAAGCGGTGTCAGTTCCTGCGTCAGTCGGCGTCCATAGTTATTTAAAGGCATCGCGTCTGAGTGCTCCCAAAATAGTGTGACGTGGCTGACGTGGTTTGCGAAGCACCGGCACGAGCAGTTGCTCCGCGTAAAGAGAGTGCAATATTCAATTTTGCGTCCATTACGAGACGAAAATGTTGAAATACTAATTCTCAGTTTAAATCCGATTTCTAAATTAATTGGCTAAAACGGCGGATACGGACGATTAAACAGCTTTTCGCTATTTGGAGGGATCTTAAACGTCAAAATGATTGGCATCGCGACTGGTTAACTTTAACTGCCTTTCATTCAACAACTGCTGGCTAAAATATTTTCCGGTTCTAGTAATTTATAGTACACATCTATGAAAGTTCATCGAAACTTGTCAGTTTCTCGCCGTTCTTCGTTTTCTGATCATTTGCAGGATCAAGTTGTAAAAATAGCCGTACATCGACTGACGCGGCTAAATAACCGACGCGATATTCAATTTCCCCGACGTCGCGTTCGGTCGCGATTTTAGATTTCACTCGCGAGATAATGATAACAGCTCGCTGAGAGCGGCTGACAAAAGTCTTCTACGTGTGCCATTTCGCTTTTATTAGAGAGTCGGATATTCCCGGCTAAATGAGAATCGACCCGGACATTAATCTGCTCCATTATTTCGCCATATTCTATCTACTGCATTCAAATGAGTTAGTCAGCAAGTCAAAGATTAATCCGTAGCTTGAAAAAATCGAATCGAATGAGGGAGAGATATCGTTTTTATCTGCTTGTCGTGACAAACATTGATTCGTTTCACGTTTCGGATGATTTTATCAAGTTGAATTTGGCGCTCATGTTTACACGAATATTTTGTCTGATATTTTTAGCGATATTTGTGATGCGTAAATTATAAATCATGACCCTTTGAGGAAAGATTTGAGGATACGTATTAATATATAATTTATTTTAATACACTGTAAGAGGGAGAATTAAATGTACTGAGATATTTAAAAATATTAATATATACATAAATTAAAACAAATAATTGTTTAAATTATAATTATTCTCATATTAGCTTCTATATCTTTCTCTTTAAGGAAAGGGGTCGTAAGCATAAAAAGTTTATGCATCACTGATCCATGTTATAAATAACAATTGTTCTGAATTAATTAANTACTTGTTAATAGTTCAACTTTCATTTTTTTATATCATTAATTACTATAATTATTTGTTATATTATAAATTAAATATAAAAATCCGATAGGTCAAGAGGGTACTTATGTTCTCATTTTCGCGAACTTTTATGCGGCTCTGTGAGGCTTCGCCTTCGTAATCACGCTCGGGCAGAGTTCATAAAATTTTCTCGTATTAATCTAAATAAATGATGCTGGCGCTCAACCGAGAGATGTGTGTCTCGATGCAAATAAATTCCGGATATTTTAATCTAATTAGAGAACAAAAAGTAATTTTACAAAAGAAAAAAGTTTATTTATAGAATAAAATATTTGAGATGTCAAATACACGACTGCTATGATTGATATAGCAGGTTTTCACATTTTCGTCATGGATAAATTCTCTCCGAGAGGAAAGAAACATTTTGTTATTACGGTTCGACCGACCGTGCGCGATTTAACGCGTTTGTTGAATTTGTCGCGTTCTGGAAGGCGTTCACGCGCGAAACAAAAAGTCTCGTAGTTCCTAAGGACACCGGTGTACAAAGCGCGCAAATAACTCCGTCGTCGCGCGACCCATAGGTCGCCTGTGTCAAGATCGCTAGGTCGGCGAGAGTTTCTACTTCTTCGTGCTCAGAAGAAGCACTCAGTCCGTCTTCCATCCCTGCATCACCCTGTTCCCTCGAGCTGTCGACTCGCTCTTCCCCTTGCAAGCCCTAACACTTGATTCACCCTCCACACTTTCACCCTCGCCGAGTACGTGCCGTTAACAAGACGAGACACCGAGCGCATACGACTGAACCTTGAAAGGAGCGGCTTGAAAAATAAGGCCGACCAATCCCGAGGCCTCTTACGCGATCCTTGCGGTCAATATTGACAAACCCTGGAATATTGGTCCTTGCGGTGCGACGTCTCGAAGCGAGAGTCCTTGCGGCTGCACCGGTCGTGTGACTCATTAGCAAACAAATTGGCCGGTAACGGGGACAAGCTAATCGATAAGGTTTCGATCTTGATTGACTGTTCTGGAGAAGATTTAAGAAAATTTAAATGTAAGGTTGACATGGAAGAAAATGTGTAGAATTTAAAAGTTGGCATATAAAGAATTTAGTATCTGAAAAAAGGAAAAAAAAAGCATTTTTGAGGAATCTGCCATGTGCATAAGATCTGAATTTTTGGATAATTGAAGTTTACAATTTTAGGTTAAGATAGAGAATTCTTAATTATTATCATCAGTCTAATAGTAATTTGAATTAAACGTTAAATTTTGAATGTGCACGGTTGCGAGCTAATAATAACGCATAGCTTTTTCTGTCATTCTACTGAATGAGATTTATCGCCTTTGTAATTTTATTGTCTTTTTTAACGATAAGAACCCCTACTTATGGAGCGTGAAGTGCACCTTTGTGATGTCACGCTCCGTAAAGTGATACTTTCTCTGAGGCCGCTCTGAAACCTTAACAAGATGTTATATGATATACATTTAATTAAAGTAGCACATTCCTTGAAGACCTATTTCTACCTCGATGTATTAACTCAATTTATTCAACAAGGTGTAATTTTAAATGGCACAAGTTACATCGTGTAGTTTAAAAATTAAGGAAAAAAAAATTTTTTTTTATTAGAGCTGAGAAACGGAATTTCCAAATTTTCAATTCCTGTATCTCAGGAATATCTAGATTCTGAAACATTGAATAACGATGATAGAGCACAATGAAAAGAAAAGAGGATTTTACGTTATTCTATAATTAATGACATGCAAATTGGAGCGTTCTCCTTCTTTTTTTTTCATTGCCGTGAAACCTTCCAGGAAATAATTTCCGGTGATAAAAACAAAATTGTACAATTACATGTAGAATACACCAGAGGAATACAAATTTGTTGAAAATATGGCAGATAAGGACATTGTTAAACGGCCATGTCGAATCCCGAAGATCCAATTATCGCGGATTAAACGATGTCCTGAACGAACTCGAGAAGCTGTGATCGTAATCACGCGCGACGGTACATGAATAGAGTAAACACGTGCTAATGAGTGTCGACAGGAATAAGCAGGCAAGAAATTTCCGGTTGGAGACCCATGAATAATAATGATTCTCTCGATTTGTCATTCGACAGATTTAAATGCGGCGTATTTTCCGTGCTATTTTGATTCAGACATTTTGTGATGTGTTTCTTTCAGATTTTCTTGAAATAAACTAATGATAAATAATAATAGTTAATTGTCTCTCAGTAGCGAGATAAAGTATTCGAGAAGAAGAGTATTTTGAAAACACGTCGGAATTGTTTAGAGATTTAAAATACAAGGTGAGACATTTGGCAGATGGTTCCATCTGTTCCTCTTCATGGACACACTTCTAGTTTGGAGATTTTAATGACTACGGTGTGACATGTTCAACGAGTTGACAAACTCTTAGACGCGCAACACGTTTCTGAATGCTATTAACTCTCGAGTAACTTCATAGAAGTTCTAGCTGAATTCAAGATTGTCGACCTATCTTGAAATTTTTACCGCTCCGGAAACTTTGGTGTTCTATGAAATAAGTCCGCGAGATTTCTAACTAGTTTGAATACTTGATTGAGACGTTCATCAAAATTTACATGATGCTAAACGCGAAATGCGAGTCAAAGAATCTCAATTTCATTCCTTTAACTAACTTTGAAGATCATTCGTCAAAGGGCAACGTTCATTTTTCTTCTTTTTTTAAATAATCGTCTTTATTAATTTGCAAAGCCACTGTCTCATTTATACACTATTATTTCTCGTTTCTTCGTATTCCTAATTAGATATGAACACGAAGTTATTGATCAATCTACTTCAAGAGAATATTCCACTGTGTTGATTCAAGAATTAAAAATTCAAAAGACTCAGATTTATAGGAACTCAACCAGTCAACCGGTCAACTAGTGAGAATCTTGCTCTCTTGTAGGAGGTGCTATTCTTAGATATCTCTTAACTCTTACAGTCGACACGTGCGGTAAAACACATAACTCGAAATGGCCGCGGCAAAGGGCGCATAAAATGATGTAATCGTCAATTAAATCAATTAAATGGTCGGCAATTAAATCAGTTAGAATATCAGAAAAGAGTACACATGATATAATCTTATCTTTAAGAGAACTAAAAACTGTTTTATTATAAGCAATATGAATTTGTATTAGTTTTAAGTTCTATGCTACTTCACGCCCTAAAGAGAGGAGAATAAAAAAAAAGTTTTTATTTTAAAGGCAGAACTTTTTATTATAAAAAAGTTTGAAAGAAAGCGCATATTCATGTAGAACAAGGGGATTCATTGTTAACTCAATTTCGGTCAGAATGTCACATTATCCCTTTCTGTTCTCCCTGGTTCCAGTTGTTCATCATAACTTGGGCGAGATGCGCGGCTCCGTTTACATTGTATTCGGCGCACCGACAAGATTCGCTCTCTAACTCCATGACTGGAGGGTGCATGTGCGACTGACGCTCTAATTTCTGGTTAATTTCACGGAGAAATCGATGACGGCCGACGGCTCGCGGATGGTTTAAGACTGAGCTAATTTATCGAGTCTCCATTGCATAACGTCGCGTGACACGACGCCGCTAGATACGCTCGCGACCCATAAAAGGAAACGTGAAACGTTCGCAATTTTTTGTCGCGCGATACGATACAAACGATGTTTACGAGGTGTTTGCGATAAGCACGTTTCATGAGCAGAAGGAAATTTTTTTTTAACGCTTTTTCCTTCTTAACGAGAGTATCGAGATCTCGAGTCAGGAGCGATTAGGAAAGAGGAAATTGAGTTTACATAATATTAACATTTTAAAAAGAAATTTTAGAATTATTTATGGGCAAATGATGGCTAATCAAATGGCACATTGTTTTCGTAAAAATTCTTACTTTGAAATATCCCCTCACAGAAAGGGGCACGGAATTTCACAGACCTAGATACGCGCGCGCACGCTTCTAAGTTTGTCGATAGCTAAGCCACCTACCCTACAGCTCGTTATTTATCGCCTGCCATTGTGTGCACAGCCTAAAGGTTCGTATTTTCATGATAATATACGCGTACACAATGACGGTCACTGTCGACGTCGCAGACATCGTTTCCTTCCGCATCGCGCTATCTGCGTCGGCGACGGCGACGATGACGACGACGACGACGAAAAGATTTGTCCTGATTAGATAGCGAACCCATGCCACCAGGTGTTCTAGAGCGGGTAGAGCGAACTATTTCGTTGAAATTGACGATGTTCAATCGATGTTGAATCGGCACATCACGTCAGCAATCACTGACCAAATCGATCCTTCGAGGATTGCAAAAGTCGAGAGATATAAAGGCGAAAATTGAGAAATGAAAATTTAGAAAGTACGTAAAAGGAAGATTAAACGGACTATTACAGACTTTTATTTATAAAATAAATTTTTAAAGTTGAATGTCAAGGGTCCGAAGGGATGCAAATCCCGCATTATCGATGCTTTGGGCTGATTGCCCAAAGTGAAAAAGGTCAACCGCAGTCAGACCGGCCTTTATTTAATGTCAATGTTAAATCGACGATACATGTCGATTTTCCAATGTAGAAACGACTTGACAATCATTTTTATATGCATACTGTGCAAATAATATTTACATTTCACGCTTTTTTCCTCCAATCTCGCTTTTTCATCTTTTTTTTTTTTTTTCTTATTTGAGCTTTGTTACGATACTTTGCAATAAACGGAGTCGGAATGAAAGGGTTAAGCCGGCGTGATGAATTCTACCTCGTTAACAGTCGCGACCATCGACCGTTAGTGTATAAATTGCAAAGTGCGCACTCCTCGCTCTCTAATTACGAGCTCGGGGGGCGGTCCTAACGAGCTCGCGAGCGATGTCGTGATCGCTTTCATAAAGTCACCCGGACTCCATTCCACAGAGAATCGCAATGCGCGGAGCGACGTCGCGTGTTAGGATCAACCACCTATCTATTCGCTGGCTCATACCGCGTGTCCTAGGAACCACAGGGGAAACGTGCATGCCCTTGTACTCTCTCCGTACGACGCGCAGAAACTTTATTTAACCCTCGGATTGCATGACCTACCTCACGTATGTGGATATAGCGCAAGTCATCGTGATCCACTTACACATTTTAATTATTCACGCTTATCCCCCTGGGGCCCCGAGAGCCTACACTTTTAGCGCGATGGGAGGGGCAGGCGGGTTTTCGGTCGAGGTGTTGCCGGGAATTACGAATATTGCTTGAACAGGGCGTTGCTGAATTAATGCACTAAGTAATATCCGCTAACCTTTTTTAACGATTTTTTACTTATCTTAGTGTACGCTTGCGGGACGTAAGACCGATAAATGTACATTTCGCGTGCTCCCGCTATATTCCCGTTGCCGCATCGCCGATCTGTCTCTTGCGCCATTTCATGCGCGATGTAGATTATCACGAAAGCGTATCGTCGTTATACCCGTCGTCAGCCGGATATTTTTCATTTTCGGTAACGTTCTCTCGTGAAAACGGCGAAAGTGCATCGGGGAGAAGTTCTATCGGCGCCAACATTCTCGTTTCACCTCGTCTCTCTGGCTATAACGAGTTCACCTGTATTTTGACGGCGAAAAATTACTCCCGCAAGTCCCGCGAGACCGGCGGGCGAGACCGGCGGGCTCTCGGGAGTATGAAGTAACGAGCGAGAGACTGGAGCGTGGTTCGAGGGCGAGGTTACTGAAAAATTGAACGCACAACGGAGAGCGCGCATAAACTTCCCGCCGGCTTACGGGATGCGTAGTTTCTTGTGCCGTGTTTTGTGGAGGCGTCGCCCGAATAACTTCCGCGTGCGGGTAATACCGTGTCGCTTCCGGAGACATTATTCCACGGCGACCGTAAACTTTTCTTCCTTTCTACACTAGACGTCAGTTGCCTGTTTCTTATCCCGCTGCTTACATGAAATGCACGTAGATGTATCGTGTACTTTGAATGATAAACACTACGTTGTCACATTCACTTCGCCACGCCTTACTTTCCTTATTTGTTTAGACGTAAACTTTTAGGATGCACATAATATAAGGAAGAAAATAATTTTCTCAGTTGTAGCACGGAATAGCAATTGAATATTCCTATTCTTTATTAACGATATTGTCCCAATTATAAATGTAATCTTCACATAATAGCACAAAAGTTTTTAATTGTGCATTTAATTTTAAATAGGTACACGTGTACAAAATTATGATTAACTTATTTAATAATGAATAATTAAGAAGAAATAGAACTAAATTATGGATATCTACCAATATACGTTTTTTATTCTTAATTAATTTGAAATTATTTTAGCTCACGTTCTGCCAAGTTGCAGAAAAAGACTAAAATAATGTGATAATATATTAAATTAGTTCGAGAAGGATATCGTCCATATAGATCTAGTGGCGAACCTTCAAGGACTGAATAGAGACTGACTTAATAGAGACGGTTTTGCCTTTATGGCCTTTTAATGTCGGTTGTAATCTTGCTTGTACAATCATTCGTTTTATATACTCAGCGATCGCTTAATTGTACTAATGTGGTTTTTATGCGACCATGTTCCGTTACAAAGTTATCTTACAATGCTATTTCGAGACCCGATATCCAATTTTCGCGATGCTGAAAGAAACTTTCCTCGTACAAAAAGTGCTTACGGTGTTAATGATTCGTTCGAATTAGCCGAGTGTTAAATTGAATCGACGCGACGGAGGAGCAGCTGACGTTGTTACCAACGTTATAACAACGTTTTGGCAGCCGCGAATTTTGTCATTAGTCCAGAGAATCGGGGAAGTTGGAGGTAAACAACTTTGCCTTACAATTCCTCGGGCAATCTGCGGCAGTTATTTCCCAATGAAAATTGTATGAGGGGGCCATCAACTTTTTCGCATTCCCAGTCCGATGTAAAATTTTTACCACAGCTAGATCCATCCAATATTAATATGGTGACATATTGATTTTAGTTGTCCTCCCCGCATCTTTAATTCATATCGGACTGGCAGTGACCGTCGTAAATGAATAATCCCGGTGCCATTTGCCGTCCGTATCCCGTGTTTCGCGAGGCAGGGCGTTTTAAATGAATCACCCTCTATATATTAACGTATGCGACGAGGCTCGTCAGCGACCTAACTGGTCGACGATGCCTGGCTTGGTAAATCTTGCGGCGGACCGCGGTCGGTGCATCTCGCACCGGAAATCTCGAAAGGCCGCAAACCGAGCCGAGCACGACCGCGTCTGCGGTCGATACCTCTGAAGCACTTTCGGAAGGTGATACTCGAAATTTGCCATGACTACCGGCTCGGCGGCAGCCCGGAAACCGATATTCACGTAGATCACTCGAACTCGTGCCTCGCCACTGATTTCATCGATGTGTATACGTTCTCCGTCCTTCGAATTCCCAATTTTGCAGTTTGGAACTGGGATAAACAACGTGGACCAGAGAGAGATTTGTAAAACAAAGTGTAAACCTTACAAAAAGTTTGAAAAATTAAATTTTCCTTCTCCCTTTTCTTCATTTCTTTTTTGGGTTCTCTTTATTTGAACTAAATTAAATGTCAAGTCAAAGGTTTAGAATTAAAACTAAAAGTAAATTGTTGTTTCAGATTCGCGTAAAATTTAGGTATCAATTTTGATACCTTGATAGGTTTATAGTTTAAACCAAGAAAGCTGTATATACAGGTCCCATATTCGCGTGTGTGATTGTTTTTATTACAATCCGGATTTGCGGATCTGCAAAAGCAGATCTTGTCGTAACAGCTTCTTGATTTTCGTTTCAGGGGATGGCAACGTAACGTAGCAACAGACTACTAGCCGGCACGAGATGAATACGAACGGCAACGCGGTTGGGCAGGAAGGTGGTGCCGGTACCGATTATGGGGGTAACGAGGAGACGGCGGCCCTGCTGGGCAGGCCGCCGCCGCCGCTGCCGGTCGTGGTGGCCGCGGCGTCTCAGGGCAAGCCGGTGCTCACGCGGCAAGATCGGGCGACTTTCCTGGTCGCCTCGCCGCAATTGTCCGTGTCCGGGCTCGGCGGCTCCGAGGAGAGCGGCACCAACGAGGATCCGGCTACCAGATCGGTACCGGACATCGAGCTTCACTGCCGGCTGGACGGCGAGCCGCAGCTACTACCGCCGCAGCAGATTCAGCAGCAACAGCAGCAACAGCCGCAGCAGCAACAGCAGCCGCAGCCGCAGCCGCAGCTCCAACAGCCGCAGGTGCAGCAGTCGCAATTGCAGGCGCAGCCGACATCCTACCGGTCGTCCAGGCAGCAGTCGCATCAGTACAGATGCAGGTGCGACCGAAGGGATTCCCTTGCGCCCACCTCGGCCCTTCATTTGGCTCGCAGCGTCTCCAGGTAAGTTTTATGAGATAAGAGAATAACAACGATACAGCCGTGTGAAAAACGTGCCGCGTGGTAAATTATCGCTGCTCTGCGCTCTATAGAAGAGGAGAGAAGTAAAAATTCAGGAAAAGTGAGATACGATATAGCACATGACTGACTTTTCTCCTTTTCATGGCAAATTGCGTAATATCGTATTCCCTATGTTTTTACAATTTAGTTTTCCGTCATTATACGCGTTATTATACTACATATATAATGGCCTTCACCGTATAAAGGAACATTCGATACGACCTCACTTTTTCTATTTAATAGAGATGATATAGATATATAGGAACAGTCGTTCGCTTCGTGTGTCTGATCATCAATATGGCAGTGGCATTTACTTTTCATGAGCCAACCGCTGTACCGCGTGTTTGTTAATACGCATACGTGGAAAAAGTATGGTCATTTAGTTAGCCAGAAATGTAAAACGAGCGCACGAGCGTAGGATCTACATACATCTGCATGGTTAATATCAAATAAGTAAATATTAGATTAAAAGTAATGAAGTATATAAAGGCGACAGAGAAAAAGCTCTAAAACTGTTACTGCGTACATTCGTACCTTTCAAAGAATGTTAAAGTAAATTATTAAATAACCTATTAAAGTATGCTGAATGAAATAAAAGGTTGATAATGTTAAACTCACTTAAACGAATGACAACCGTAGCTCGTTCATGCGCGTATATCGCGGCTAAAACTGGACCGTTTTGTTACACAGTACTTACATTTGCATTTGCATGACTAGTGTGAATCTATGAGAATTTAGCACGTGTCGAAAGAAGGAAACGACAGTCGTGCGGCTTTAAACACGCATAGAAAGTTTCGACTTGTGTAATTGGCAAAGTTTAACTATTCCGCGAGCATTAGTCGACCATTGCCGACGTAAACTTGCGTTTGTACGTAGCAGAATCGGAGCAGATAGTTTCAGACGGTTTTACGATAGGAAAATGAAACGAAAATATGTAGCCCACGTTTCCGATATTGCTTATGATTTCGTTATGCCATCTTCNTATTATTTATTTATTGAGCACCGCTACGCCATTCCCAGTATATACTACTGGGACGATGATGTCTCAGGTGCGGCACATGCATACAAGATTTCCGATATTTATTGTACATTGCATCCAATCGCGAATATATTCAAAACATTGCAATTCCAAAATTACACGAAAATATTTGATCCTCGCATCAGGAGGATGGAGCTCGGCTCTTTCATTAATCTCCTTTACGCGAGGAGGATAGCTAGGGCAGCCATTTCTGAATCAAAGAACCCGGTATATTTACGTGGAGCGTGGATTTTTATCTAGGCCGCGAGGAGAGGAGATTCTATTTGCTGCGAATCGGCCACTTTTATCTAAGTGCGCCCGGCAATTCGCCGGAAATAGCCGTTCTCCCAGAAATGCGTCGCTCCCGGAAAAATGCGACGGCTTTGTTTCCTTGAGCGAGGATCGTCCAGGCAGAACAGACTTTCTCTTTTTGTCGGTCCGGGGAATTCCTGGCGCTCGCCGAGTTTCTAGGACGATCTCGTTCACCGGGTCAAAAGTTGAGCCGCAGAATTTTATGTCGTTCCCTTTAACCCCTTCGGGGATCGAGAAACGTGCGCCAGGGATTGCCGTCGGAGGAACAGCATATAAAAAAATGGCATTGCCAGGAATTCTCGACGTGAAAATCGCTTCGTTGACCTTTCTCGAATCTTTTCATTTTACGTTGACCTTTCCGGCCACCGCATTCGTAACTGTTAGCTGCTTAGTTAAATTTATCGTACATTACATTTATTCTCTCATTTAAATTTTTATTAAACGTCGAGTTTACATTGACTTGAATAACTTGGAAACACAATTCATAACTTTGAGAAATGACATATTAGAAGATATTAGAATTTTTAAATAAAAAACTTAATGAATACATCAACTGTTATATTCTTAAAATTGAAAAGATACAATTTAACAAAACAGATAGATAAAAGAAATGGCAAAACTTGGATTAATTTCTAGTTTATTTTGTGTTAAAGCACCACTTAAGATTCATTCTGCAAGAAGTTCAAGAAAGAGAATTGAAGATCTAGTCTGAAAGATTTTGTATCGATGCACAAAATACATAATAGATTACAAGATCGAATGACATCGTATTCTGATTGGTACAGCATTGAACGGTATCGTATTCATTTATCAAGAAAGTTATGCTTTTGTAAACACGTCTTTTATGACTGACATAAAATAAGTATATCGAGAATCATGAATAAAAGATCCATTGTTATCCCAAGAAGCCACTGAGAAACCCCAGGCAACTTTAGTTTTCATCGAAGGTCGAAGTACGCGGCAGTTAATGATATCTCCCGACAACAGTCTCACCATCTGTCTCATAAGCCGAGGGTTCTTGACTTAAGACGCCTTTGGACAAAGAGTTATGCCGAACATATCTCACCGACGAAATCGAATTAGATGTCCCACCAAGGGTTCCCTGAAATCTCTCGCAATAATTTTATCAGAAGTTTCGTGTATTATATATCACATATTTCGTGGAATATGAAAACCCTGAAAATACACTTCTTAGGACACACTTTTTCTTTAAACATTTTTGAATTGACATTTTTTTAAATATAACACAGGAAAAATTAAAGTTACATAACATTAATTAATTGTAAATGCAACTTTTGCTAAAGTATAATTAAAATGAGTTGTAGAGCTTTGTTAGCTATTTGCTTCGTAGAACTAATTCGTAGTTTTTAATTCCGAAAAGTTTTCGTTAATTTCGTAATTTCGTTTACAATATGAAAATTATCCGATACTTTGGTGTTGAAATAATTTATTATTTCTCGTATCTGTTGCCGAAAGAGACCTTTGAGACGCGAATTGTACACCACCAATTTAGCGGTGAAGCAGTTTTCAGTGAAATTAGTCCACGGACGAGTGGGCCATGTGCAGTATCGGATCACGTATTTGAGACTATCAGTTTAACTTTATAGTCCACGCCAGCCGTGAAACTATACCAACCGTACAATTTTCAGACACTATAAACGATACGAGAGCAGCCGTGACAGCGGCATTATATTTTAGAGAATCAAGTTTCTCTCTCGCTTTTCTCCCTGTTTAATATTCTTTTATAATGTCAACTTGATATTAATCGCGCCGAGCTAAACGTGGCTTTATTAACGTGCGCTCAATATTAATGTACGGCTCCAAAATAAAAGTTGAGAAAACGTTTTCAGGAAATGAGAGCTGTGCGATATTAAAGCCGATTACGGAAGTTAATTTCATTTTTTGTCCACTGGCAGAGGGGACTGGCAAAGTGAATAGCCAGAAATTAGTAGAGTTTCCTAACAGTGAAAGCTAAGCGATTAGTTTTTAACATTAACTCTTTGAGATCAAATTGTCCGTGATACAGACGTTACTTTTTTCTCTCTATCAAACATGTTTTAGAATATATATTTCTTCCTTAAAAGATCTTTGAATATCGCTTATTTCTCCCTTTATCGTAATTCGAAATGCAGTTAGAGAGATGCATTTCGTCTATTGGCAGCGGAGTTCTTTCTTCCGAAAACACGGATTATCGATCGGCGATCCTCAAAGAGTTAAGCGTCACGGTAAACGAGTCAAGTGATATTCCCAAGCTAAAGCGCTCGCTTGGGATTTCGCGAAGAGGGAAAAATCGCGCTTTAGACGTCGAGTTCTGTGTGTGTGTGTGTGTGTGTGTAAATGCCACGTGCAATGTTTTCTGTTTCCGAAGAGAGAGCGTGAAGAGCGGCCACCACTGCTGCCCGTGTCAGGCGCCGCCGCCGCCGGTGTTGGTCACCACATCGCCCAACGCCCGCATAATACGGCAGAGCTCGCAGCCGGAAGCGTCCGCGTGTTGTTGCTCCGGCTGTTGCTGCCCGCTGCACACCGGCGCGGCGCCGAGCGCCGCCTCGCTGCGGCAGCTCCGCGAGCCCGGCGATGGGATTGCCGGCATCGCCGCGGACTCGCTGCGGATCAATGGCGGTATACGACAGTTCCGGCAGGTAAGCCGCGACCTTAGTCGTCTCGCCGTTTTTCACGAGCCTAACGTACAACCAGCCGTCCATGATGCAAAAATACCGCAACAATGACACATCTATTAAAGTTGAATTCGAAAAGAAACGCGGCGCATTCTATTTCTCGAGAAACGAAAAGAAACGAGTTTATATATTCGAGCTTTTCGACAAGTAAATCTTTTCAACAGAGATTTGAATAAGTTGATTATTTAAATTGCATTGTAAATTTTAGAAAAATAAGAAAGAGAGAATTAGTTTTGTATATTAGACTATTTTTTTTTAGAAGAAACAAATTTCGGTAAAATTTGTAGTGCTTGAAGATTGAGAAAAATTGAAATTAATAATAATCCTTTAATCATTTCTCTGTTTCATCTTAAAATAAATATTATTTATTTTTTCATGAAGTACATTTTCATGTTAAATAATACAATAATGTAAACGTGAAATGAATATGCGAATTACTAAAGCAGAGCAGAGTAAGCGGGATAAATTTGTATATTGAGCAGAGCATAACGGATCCCTCGAGATTTGAAATTCGCGTTTGAATTCGGAACAGATGGCTAATTTATCATGTCAGTGTTATGCAGTTGCATTTGGTATTCTTATATCGTGGACGACGTCACCTGTGCTCGGCACAGCACCGAATCCTCCCACACGTGTCTCCATTTGTCCACCTCTCTCTCTCTCTCTCTCTCTCTCTCTATTTCTCTCTGTATGTCGTTTGTTTTTACTTTCTCTGTTGAGTTGGTTGGTTCTGGAGAATGAGAAGGAAAAAGGGTTTAATTGGCAAACAATTGGAACGGGACCTGGAGCAAAAAAAAAGACCGCTAGAGAGTATCTTATTGTCGTCTTTTCAGACTTACGTAAACTAGACATGACATCCAATAAAGACTTAACAATCTTCTTCGAAAGGTTTTCTCTTGGATTTTTTTTTAGTCTTGTTCTTTTTCTCCTGAAGAAGAATCTTTAGATTTTCTTCGGATTTCTCTTAATTGTCTTTATTGGCGAACAGAAAAAAACAATTCAAGGATAGTTGAAGAGAAAATTCAAAGAATTTTTAACTCGGGAGAGTAATGATACAATAAAGATTACAATTTGTGTACAAAAATAATGATTACAATATGACAACAATTTCTCTTTCTCCTTCTTTCTCTTGCAGCTTGTCCTCCGTCGCTCTTCGTGGTTTCCTCCACGCATGCATTTCCATTCCGTGTTCTCGTCTCCTCAGTGTATCATTGTTTTACTGTCAAGTTGTTCAACTCCTTTATCGGTGTTTCCACACTCGTTACATTCCTATTCGAACGTCATGGCTGTGTTCGTGGTGTCGTTATATGTCAAATGTGTCTTGTAACATTTCGCTTCTCTTTTATCGTTCGTTCGAACTCATCCTAGTCTCCTGCGGGAGACAGATCTCTTTCCTCTTCGTTCTCCAGCGCGTCCCACTCCCGCTCACCTCTCCCCCATCGTTGGAGTTTTACCGGCGTAGGCCCGGCGGAATCGTAAAAGCGCGGCGCACCGAGGAAAGATACGGCAGTGTCAGAGCAGGCTTTGTGGGATTCAAATATAGCATATGAGCTTTACGATAGTGAATTTGCGTTGTCTCTGTCATAAAAGAAAAAGACCCGTGTCGGCTGTTTCGATTCTGATGTCGTCGTTATCCGTTGAAGGCTTGATGATTTGTCACGGCATGCGGTAAGGGTTGTTTGTTTGAGGTTTCGTGTGTCTCTTTCGTTTTCATTCATTGGGTTGCTTTTTAGTTTCCATGTGCAATCGCTGTTATATTATTTCGTAGCAGAATTAAGTCTTCATCCAAACATTCATATGGATGCGCAAAATTGTTAATTCACGAACCTCTGGAATCGAGAATCAGAAAGTTTTATTTGATAACTTATTTATTATTATTAAAAACAATAATTCGTAGATTTGATAATTCAGTGATTTAGTGAATTAAAGGGTTTGCTAGCTTTTTAAAATGACATCTATAATATAATTGATGAGACATACAAAAGTATGTTAATCTCGCAAATATATTCGTAAAAAGAAACGGAAAATTAAAGATACAAGGATTAAGAATTTTGAGAATCGGAATTTTGATATGCAGATCCTATATGCAGTTAATTATGACGAGTTAATTACTTGCCACCGAAGATACGAGTTCACAACCCTTATCGATGGAACTCGCTTTCCGCCATCTGGCGGAGGGTAGAAAGAAGCGAGTAGAGAACTACCCTTAAACGGTAGTTAGAGAATATCGGCGGAGACCGTAGCTGTCGTGTTTGCTCGACGTTCGATACGTTGCTTGCCGGATTTTTTACCTCGTATTGTAGAATCCTGACGTGATACAGATGGCAGTCGTTGGCAGTCGTAAAAACAACCCTCGAAGGGATTACTAAGCTTAGCCCGCGGTGCTTTAATCCTTTGCAGACTACATTTGCGAAACTTATTCCTAATTTTTTTAATTTATGACAAAAAGCTATCTAACAATGCTTACAATTAAAAATTTCCTATTAGCGAGTTTTGCTTTTTTAACGAAAATGCCTAATTGAGCAAACTTTGGAAAAAAACTAAAATAAAATTTTTTTTTTTACGCTTTTGCAATAACGATTGGTGTAATTTTATGAATTAACATTTTCGATTATTCCTACTATCGTAATGCCGAAATCAAATTATTTCATTATCCAAGAGAAGATAAAATAAAATATTTCTTTTTAAATTTTTTCGAAGTAACGAATGTTACGATTGCCGAGCTAATATTTTTTCGATTATGTAAAATATCGCAATGCCAAAATCAATTCATCTCACATCTGGTATCAAATATCCTTAATTAAATCCGATATTAAATTTCTTCTAATGGAAACTCGCACACAATTTGCACGATTTTTGCCTTTTCTGAGACACCCTGTGCGCATCAGCCTCGTTCTATTTTTTTTCCTGGCCGCATAATTTGCTTAGTTTCTGAGTGGAAATCCTCTCTCAGGCGAGAATGCAAACCAAAATTTCGTCGTCATTAAACGAGATTCACATCATATGAGAAAGGGGTCGGGAGGGGGGTGGCGGGAGCGGTCCTCGCGACATTGTTAGTTTAATTATGTCTCCTTGGCGCATGGAGACGCGCCTGCGGGCTAAGGCTTCCGTCGACATTTTTGGCCGATGGCCAACCAGGGTATGTCCTCATGCATGCCATGGAGATACGCCGCGACGAGAACCCCTTGACATTTTCCACGAGTTGAGTAATCGTTGGGAAATACGGAGATGGGCCAATCGAATGTATACGCGATACCCGTGTGTACAAGTGATGCGTGTGATATCGTTGTACAAACGTGCACTCTCAATCAAAACAAACAATCCTATGTTGTTTCAATCGACGTAACAGTATTGTTATTCCCAAATATTTAAAAATCTTAATTACTCATACGCGAAGCGTATCTATCATTTTATTTTTATATCAATACTATTCATAAATATTTATTTTCTAAATTGTACAAAAATCACTCGCGCTCGAAGCGTATTGTTTTCTCATCAAGTACTTCACAACTGTCGGGTATTTCACCAATTTCTATGCAAAATTACGATGGAACAGCATGTTTTGTTAACTGCGAAAGGATTAAAGAGAGGATATCAGCGGAAAAAACGAAAAAAATGTCAGGGGATATTTGCAATAGCACGTTCATGTAACGTCGCTTCATCTTTACATTCTGACGCGCGAACGAATGCGTACGTTTTTTTTTCCGCTCGCTATCATGTTTTTAATTACAACAAATTTAAACACATGGACTTCTTTCTTGTACCTGCAAAAATCATATTTTCGCTCGGGATTGTGTATCTCTTCTTTGAAAATGACTTTTCGCAACGTGATTTTTACGTGTCGACTTCTTTCTCTTCCATATCATTGCTTTAATAGGAAACTGTTCACATTGCCAGACGTAGAGGTTTCAACGTAGTTTTGTGAAAATGCACCAGTTTGCTATTTATCTTGTTTTTTATCTACCTCGGTTGTTTTTTTAAAGAATTAATAACAATCACGTAATTCTTTCTCTGTCCTAGAATTTTTTACTTGATTACAATAAGTTATATTTTTTGAAAAAATACATTTTAAGTGTGTAACTATTGTAACATTATTTATATAATAGAATATTAGATAATCATATATTAGATAATATTAGATAATCATATATACAATATATTTTCAATATACTCGATTGTGAATTGATATGGAATTACAAATTAATCTACAGATCGTAATTCATTGTTTTTTTAAGATAACATTTTTTTATTATTAAATCGTAGAAATATTTAAAAATTTTTAAGCGTTTTGAAAGTTAATTATTTTTCGACCGACAATGAAACAGTTGGTAGTATATATTTTTAATCTTATCTAAATTAGGTTAGCGTTGCAAATTAACTTTTAATTTTTTGATGATAATCCTTTTCCCCGAATGAATACAATATTTTAAAATTATTAATTTGAAACGCAAAGATGACAGCGAACACCTGCAGGCGGGCACGTGCAAGATACATATCTCTGTAGTTCGTAGGGAACATTATGGCCAGGGCGTACGTGTTGGAACGTATAACGCTGCAGAATTTTCTATCTTTTGCTTAGCGACCGGAAAAAAAGTATCTTCGAAGTGGCCCGAGGCGCGCGATTTCTGCTGACCCTAATGAACCCAGCACTTACGCGATTACACGCGGTTACTGGTTGCTTACTTGCGTTTATATACGTGCATTACACCGTCGCAAATTATTTTAATCGTTCGAGCAGCCACTTGATTTATTTTAACTCATCAGCCGGTACGAGTTCGTAGGTAATCACTCGTGCGATAAAAATTGGATTTTTTTAATCGGCGGAATTTAATCGTTTGATTAGTTTTCGTTAATTGCAAGAAATTTTTAAATAATGCTTTAATAATTATTCCAAGATACCAACTTTAATGAAATTTATCGTGCGGTTTAATTGCAAAAGTATATAATATCGAAAATTCTTGTTTAAATTTTAATCAAAGAGGAACAAATAAATGGTATAACGATCCGCATATTAATCTTCATTAGTCAATTAGTCGTTGAACAATCGCGCGAAGCGGAGTACGCAAGCGCGACGAGAGAAGCGCAGCTCGATTTGTTACAAGAGTAGCGCGGGGGAACTTCAGCATCGGTTTCCTATCTGTCTCGGGGAACGTTTCTCTCATTATGCGAGATTAAGCACAAAGGATCTGGCCGCGAGCTGCCCCGCGGGACCTGAATCTGAATCTTTCATTGCGCGTTCCGCATATATTAGCTCGCGGAACTTTTAATTTCGCGCCCGTCCCGTAAGGATAATAGCCGGCATTTGCATAAGGATAACTTTCAGCCGTTTCGCGTTCCGAACTATTTCGCGAGATCACCGACGTGGATAGCCACGTGTCCTTAATCGGCGGAGAAACCCCGTCGAGATTGTAAGATGAATTTTATTCCCGGGAAAGAGCGGGGCATATTTGAATTATAAATTGCCTCTCTTTAATTACCGACTCTCCGTTGTGGTTTAATAATCGTCGATCTGAAAACATAAACACTAATTGGAAGTTGATCGAGTCAGTTTTATGCGCGGTTATCTAGTTTATTACATCAGTCTTACGTTTACATCGCCCGTCATTTACCTGGATTAATTTGGTTCACGTCTGTAAGGATCTGTATTCTAATAACTTATAGGTCTTCTCTCCCGAGACGTGCGAAGACTCGAGCGAAGAAATATTACGATCGGAACTCTCGATAGAATTTGCGGACTGCCGTTTACTCGCTTCTGAGTGGTAAATTGCCGTGCTACTTTTCTCTTCTTCGGCGGATCGCTTTAGAATTGCGGCGACCATCGCGGTGAGAGAGTGCGGAGAGAATTGGCGAATTCCAGCCAGCACTTCTTTTACGTGATCGCTTCCTCAACTTGGTCGATCACTCGATTGGTCCCCGATTGGACCTCGGAAGACTCTCTTTTCCGCTCGCGTAGAAAACTTCGTACGTACGCTCGCAATTTTTGCGACAAACTGCCCGAACTTTGTCGCGAGGCGAGTGGACGGTCGGTAATTAGCAAGGCGCGGCTAATTAAGCGGAGGGAAACTTAATCAATGTCTTGGGTTTTTCGTTCCGGCCGTGATTATTATGCGCATTAATTCAGTGCGCCTAGCGGTAAACCGTCGGCAAATGGAGAAGAGTTAGCAGTAATTTCTCATCGTCGGGCATATCGCGAATATTAATTGTGACAAAGATAGAATGTCTGCAGGATTATTTCTACAAGATGTAAGATTAATTATTTATTTAGAATTTAGAATATTTTTGAACAGAGTTATTAATTAAACGTGAATTAAATTACGTTAAATGTTTTTGCAATCTTATCTTTACGGGTTTGATTTTGATTCGCAAAAACGTATCTGATTGGATGTCGAGGTTCTTTTCAACGCTCAAAATTGATCGTTCAGCCTCTCGGTCACGAAAAAAGTCTTCAAATCGTAATAAAAAGGTGATTCGGTTCTCTTCAGTAAGGGTATCATTCGCTAGAAAAATCCCATCGGATGATCTTTCACGAACGTGATTCGATTTTTCACTCTGATGTTTCCAATTGTGAAATAAAGACATAGCAGTAATTCTTCGTTCTGTACTATTTCTTTCTTTCAACACGTTATTTTCTTCAAAAAAAAAAAATAATACTCTTATAGTAGTTTATACCAATAGTTATTATAATGCCAATTATTAAGCTTATTCAATCGATTAAAAATCAAAATTACGAAAAAGAATTGTTGAAATACTTTATTGTTCATGTAAATGGGATTTTAATCGTAATGGGATTTTAATTTTTAGATTTCTACTGTCTTAATAAGAATTTTTATTGACATAATACAATATTTTATAAAATACATAATGTTAAAATTTGAGGAGTTAGGTGGATGGACTCTTTACGGCGAATTCGATTTCAGATAGGTCAGAAGATCCCTAATGCGCAAAAAAGCACGGTAGTTTCGCTTGGTGCATAAGTAAGTTCTCACATTTCCACGCCGTCACAGTTGATTGATTTAACTCGAAACTAAATTTGGTCTTCCGGCGTTCAAAGAGTTAATCGCCGGTCCTTCGACTCACGCACGAGCGGTGGCTCAGCTGGCGCGAAAATGGCGTACCGCTGATAAGATTAGAGACGCCAATCCGTTAATCTGTCGTTATCCAGCATCCCCGGATCCGGCCATCGTAAATCTGCGCGGCGGAATCCCAGGTCTCCGCGAAAGTATTTCTCACCCTCGACTTTTTCGCGTGGATCAATCGGTTTGCCATTTCGGGGACGATCTCTTCGACGTCGCATCCACACATTATCCTTTCTTTCTTTCTTTCTCTCTCTCTCTTTCTCTCATTTTCTCCTCTCCAACACCATCGAGCGTTCTCTCTGAGTGCTCTCCTCAGCGTTCGTCGTTTGTTTCATCCCCTGCAAACCAAGCAAACAACCGAATCTTTAGTCTAGCCCAGTCTTTAGTCTAGCAACCCCCTTAGGCCGGTTTACACGAAGTCAGTGGAGAGGCAAATCCGATGTGAAGATCACTCGTTCGCTCCTCGAAGCGAGCAGCTGGTTAGGACCGGCGTGTATTTTGAAGCGTTAGCATCCGAGAAACATATATAGGGAAACGCGAGACGGCAATGAAACAATCCTTCAAGTTTGACAGAGATTAAGAGCGATGGCAAGATTCTCGAGGGCTCACCTAGCCCGAGCCGAGCAAATATTGATGGCATCGGGACAAAGTTCTCAGACAAATCGAGGCTCGCCGACTTGCTGACGATCCCGCGAGTGTTCGTTCGAACGAGTCAAGTGGGATGGGATAAGGAGAGAAAGAGAGAGAGAGAGAGCTCCTCACTCTCGAGATATCGGCGTAACGAGGGAAGATCGAGTGTACATCCTCGGTCGTACGAGGGCTTTCTATTCGCTTGCTTGCCCGGCAACTTGTCTTCTACTTGACTCGCTCGTTGGCTACGAACGAACGGGTGCTCGCGTGTGGTAACTAGCCCGCGGCTGACTGCGGGATATAGGTACACATACAGGAAGACAACAACGAGTCCATCCGCATTCGTAGACCAATATCCTTCCAGGATATTCCCGCTACGCTGGTCATGTCGCTGCACCGAAATGGATGACTTCCTGTGTCGCGATAAATCATAATAAGTGCGCGGCTAGCGAACAATCGGTGTAATCGCAGAGTTATACGTGAAATATTGTATCTAATATCTACGCTTAGAGAAAACAAAATTAGCTCTGGCGACTGTAGCGTGACAATTTTGATATTTAAGGATCAGCAATTAATTTTATAATTTATAATTTTATAATTTTATAAAGTCATGGAAATAAAAATAGTATTGAGAACTATTAGAACGAAATTGCAACAATAAATGTGAGATAACTTTGGATTTGCAGCAACAATATAAAAATTAAATAAATTATGTTGACACAGTTGGATGTTAATATTAACTTCTTATTATTAACTAGTTATTTAAAGTATTAAATAAAATGAAATTGCAAGAGTCAATTAATATATAGGCTGCTCTTTCTTTTTCTCTTTCTCTTTCTACTTCTCTTGTATAATAAATGTTAAAATTACATTCTTTTATTTGAGTACGTTTAAATATTTTCTGAAATGAATTATTATGCTAATAAGATATTATGATGTATTTTTCGTATTAATAATGTATTTTTCATTAATGCTGCTATTTTACATTACTATTTTCTTGTAGTTTATCCAACTGTATTTATTATAAATAATATAGGAATATAAATAATATAACATGTTTTAAATCATTATTTTTTATAACTTATTTATTTTTTATTCGTAATTTTATAATACATAATTGAAATACTATTTTTCTTCTTTAAACTATTATTACTATTTTTTTGAATTACTAACATCACTCTTTTTTATGATTAACACGGCATTATTTTTTCTAAATATGTATATACAATATATAATATATTTTAGTTAAGGGTGTAAACTCGTAGTATTAGAATTTCGTCACAAAAGCTTCTGGACGGAGACTTTGATGTTTCAATTTGTTGAACCATGATGTACAAATTCGAAGTTTGGAGAATCTTGCGAGACAAGATGCCACCAGGTAGTTTCGTTCACGAGAGTACGACAATTATTGCACTTCTGTCGTGTTACGTGCTCGTTAGCGTACTCACTTTGCGGGTAATGCGCGCACACTCGAACTTGCCTCTCCGCTGATCTCGGATAGACCAACCACCTTAGTCTAGCAGTAGCGCCGAGCTAGCAGTCGGCGTAGATGACGAGCGCTTGTTTAGGGGCGACGGAGGTAGAAAGCCGCGCGGGAGTTCAGGACGAACTGAGATACGGAGGGAGATAAGAAGAGATATCTCGTACCGTGGGAGAGGGATCGTCACCTGTCTGTTATATTTCTGGGCTGGTTGCACCAACGTTGGTTACCGCTAATTGCGGTTGACTAAATCTCACCTCTATTTATCTGCGTTATAGCGAGAATAATCCGGGAAGCGGAGACAAGAATTAATTAATAGTTAGAGCTTATCTCCAAAGTCTGTTTTGTTATAGCTAGTTAATAACGGATAATTATTACATAAACTTACTTTCTTCATTTATAACATAGTTAAAGTTATGTAAGTAGAATTTGAACTTTCTTTTGTTGACAACAGCTGCTTAAACAAAGTTGATAAATTAATTTGTCATCTCTGATTATTAATATTGTTTAGTCTCAACTTTGATGGGTTAAATATTTTTCCTTGATGCTGCAATTGCCGTTGTAATCTACCTATAGTAAGAAACTTACTCAAGAAATTTACACAGTTCACAGTTAACTAAAATTAGGTGCAACTGGCCTACCTGCATCAATCGCTATGGTTAGCCAAATATTCTTTATCTCATAGTTAGGACATCAAAATCTCAAGAGAGAGAGGAATCAGAGAAACCTAAAAGGAGAATCAGAATTAATCGTAGAAGGCTGTGCTATATATTCCTATTAGGCGTCCGACGTTATCTTGATCAAGTTTAATAGTTGACATGTAGGACGGTACATCTCTAGTCGATGTAGTCAGGTCTGGCACTAGAAAGCCGAAGTTAGTTAAATCCGCGGCAACCGTTGGTGCAACCGATCCCGTGTCCGTCCACGACCACGTGTCTGTCTAACGCTATCTTGCACTTGTGCTGTCTGTCACGTCGTCCACGTGCACCGCGAAACGCTCGCGAACAGGAAATGGGTGTGTTTATTAACCACGTTGTTATATCGGCATAACGCCCACCCAGTTCCCGTGGTGGTGCAAGTCGTCCTCGTCGACGATGGCGGCGACGGCGCCTTCCTCCACGGCCGCGGCGCCCGGCTCAGCATCCGCCGGCGCCGCTTCCGGCACCCAGGGCGGCCAGGGCGTCGTACTATGTCCACGTACGCTGTCGCAGGTGCGACGGTCACGACTACGCCGGGCCCTCACCGAGGCGACCGCCGAGACCGTCAACTACGTCAAGATGGTGGGAGCTGACGATTTTTCGCTATCAATGCCCTATTATGCGCCGCATACCGGGTGTTCCAGACCGTAGTCGTAACACGCCTGCCCCCCTCGCCACGTCTTGCTCTCCTCGAATCGTTGAATTTTTAACGCCACGGATAAAAGCGACATTTTCCCCATATTTCACTGTTATTCCAAATTTACGCATTAATTAGTAAAAATGTTTCCACCCTTTCTTTGCTCGTTTATTTACGCTCGTGACAAAACTTGTCTTCATTATCATTCCATTTAACTGCCCCGTCATTTGTATTAATTTGAATACATACATAATGATACGCGGTTGTGAGGGAAGCACGCGACTTCTGGGATACCCTGTATGCGAGCAAATGCCTTGCATAACATATGCACATGCACGCAAAACGCGATTGTACCTAGCGATGATACCAATGGGAACGTTCGACGGGAATGTTTGATAACCCTCCCCCTCCCCCTTCCTCCCGTGTAGATTAAATAACGACGTCTGGTAGTAATGGTCAGTGGTATGCTTCCGCGCGGGCTGCCCTTTTATCGTCTTCTATACCAGACGTCGTAATTTCATTTACGTGCACGTTAAATGTGGCAAAAATTGCCACGGATTCAGTACAAATCATAACGTATGAAAAGATTTGATAAAAATGTAGGAATTGTCATAAACAAAATTTAGGAAAGACAATTGTTCTCCAATCTATTCGTAATGGTAAATTGTTAGTGATCGAGCATGTGTTAATCCGTTAAATCAATGCTTTCCTTTGTACATATTTCCGTAATTGAGTTATTTTCTTTTTTTTTAATAAAATCATTTAAGCGAGACAAATAATTCTAAAATATTTAATTGCCCGAGGAAGTCAAAGTCATTTAATTCCGAGTTTACTAAGAAATTATTTAAAAAAACAGCTATTTCAGATGGAGCTAATCTCCATTTGAAAGTATACACTGAAAGTATTATGTTATCATGTTTAAACAGTAGAAATGTACCTTTAAATATTCCAACACACGAAAGCTTACATAGGCGCATAAAAATGCAAAGGCCATATAAAAAATGAAAACGTTTGCAATAAAATCTCAAGAGTTTTCGCGAGCTCGGTTCGCGTTAAGGAAAGTGCATCTGGCAAATATTGATCGTAACAATCTGCGCTTTAACGTCGCTGCACTTCTCGCGTACAGAACGCATTCCCGTAGTAAACGGCGAAACGGACGAGACGAGGGAAATAAAATAAAATCCTCCCTCGAGCGTGCACGAGCCAACGCCTCCGTATGCATGTGGTCGGTTGCGGAAATCTCGTCTTCGCGCGAGACTTTTGGTAGCACGGTTTTGCTAGCCAAGAACGCGAGTTGTCGGAAAAGATTGCTCGACCGAGCGTCACACAAAAACTTTCGCGAGTTCTATTCCGCGAGACGCATACACAATTTACAAAATCCCCTCCGTCTCTTCTCTTTCACGGACGCCGGTAAACTTTACTTAATATCGCGAGAATTTTTAAGTTAGCGCAAACAGCGAAGTTGACGCATATTTCTAAATAACTCGGAAGGCCATACTACAACTTGTATTATATTTTATATGAATAATAAAAATGTGTTTTGAATAGAAAATAATTTTGCATAAGAATTACAGTTTATGGCAAACCAACGATTTCTCAATAGATCTTTTAAATCTATCTTTTAATTTTTTTTATAATATCGTCAAATTTTATCTATAACGTTACATTACATATTGCATAAAAATATTAAAATAAAGTAGCAATTTTCGCGCGAATTTTTGTTGGAATAAAATTAAACAACCGATCTTCACATGCAATAAAACGTAAAAAAAAAATGGCGCCAACGCCGAATTTGCTGGAGTCGCTCCAACAACGTTAAATTCCTGTACACCGCTCGTCGATTGTTATGTGTAACTACGGATGTATGTAGCTCTTTGATTTTTATCTGCGGAATATAAAAACGCTTTCCGATATCTGACCTAGCCGTAAATATTTCAACGCCAGCTTTTCGCGCGCGTGAGTAACATTTCGCGCGATCGCTTCTAGTATTTCGGTCAAAATGTACAGATCCGCAGATTTATTATGCTATATTTTTAAATCTTTCACGCGTAAATTTTCTAAATGGAATTTCCAGCATAATTCGTTTCAATTTTCTTTTTCAGTTTGGTTACTAACATTTGATTCAATTTACTTTTATTTTTTTATCATGTTCTCCCGGATTTTAACACTCTTGATCACTAACTCCTGAAGAAGAATAGAGTAAAAATTATTGTTAAAAATTCTAACTATTAGTTTGAATTATTAGTAAAAATATTATCTTACAGATTATTTGTGTTACAATTATTTAATTTTTAATTAACAAAACGCCAGAGGATCATAAAACTTTCGTTACTTCTTTTTCATCAAATTACAATATATTTACCACTGTATATAAAATGTGTATATGTTGTTAAATTATAACTACATCGCACAAAGGTAATGTTCAGTATATGTCCCCCAATACGACGTATACAAAGTGTCTTGTGCCGGAAGTAGAGTCAGCAAGCATGAGCGGACTCACAGAGTTTCATGTTTCGCAAACGTTTCGGCGAACTGTCGAGGGAATGCTTGCCGAATGAAAATGGCGTGTGCTTCCGTTCTGGACGTGGAACGCACGATTTCCGCCGGATGTTCCGCAGACATCTGCGACTCTCCCCTTGCCCCGATTTTCTTCGAATGATCCCTGTTCAAGCGCGTCTCACTGTGTGTACATGCAAGATATATTCTCACGTAGTTAATGTCAGCAATATGTACAGGACGATCTAGAAATACCCACGAGGATCTCGCGATGTGCATCAAAGATCGGAAAATAAAAATAAAGATATTGTGTTATGTATTGTATATCTAGCGTTTATATTAGACTCTGATGACGTTTTTGTTCAAGAAGACATCTCGAGACCTGCATGTTTGAAAATAGTAGATCATATACATAAGTCCGCGTTATCCTCGATAATCTTGAGAATCCTTTTCATTTCTAAATGTTTCAAAGAACTTGTCTATGCCGTTAATTTTTTAAACATTCTATATCATTGTTGGCATTGAAAAGGATTATTGCAAGAAATTAAATGTCCGAAAGAATTTAACGGTTTTTACAAGTTTTTACAAGTCTTTGGATTCTTTAATACTCTTTCGCACCGAGCACGCGTTTGCATTTTCAAACGGTCAGATCTTGAGCCGTCAGTTTTTTTTTCCATCTGTCGGATTCTCAGATTCTCTGATATCCGGAGATCTCGAGATTCTCGAGATCCTCGTGCGAACGACTCGCACCTGACGCGCGGCCAAGCGTTCCCGGTAAGACAATACCTCCGGATCGCCCTGTACAGCATGCTCTCGCACGCCTCGTCGCCCGGTACCACCGGCAGAAGTTAGTTCTGTTTCCCTTGCGCCAACCCTGACCTGCATTCTCAAACGGCCGTGCACGTATATCAAAGGAGCGAAGCGCCGGTGGAATTCCGCCGCTTCGTTCGCTTTTTATTCCGCCCTTTTGTAGATCGGCATGAAGCCTCTCCGCGCGTGTCAGCCAATTGACAAACAGGGAGCAGGAATTGATCTCAATTCGATCACACGAACGAGATTGAAAGCGCGTCAAAATTACCGCTGCCGCGGCAGACGTTTTCCTTTTTCAGATTTTTTTTATTTGTCAACTACATTCTTCGATCGACTGACGATGTTGAATTTGTGTAGAGTTCAAGATCTCTTCTTGAATCCTTTAGTTTACCGATTCTTAACTGGATAATTTTTTCAATATTTAAATGAAGAACGTCTTCTTGGATTTCTTTTCTTTTTTTTTTCTCCGAGATATTTGTGATAGATTAACGGAAAAGAAAGTAAAGTCAAATTCAGATTGAAACGTTTCGCTTAATTGGATCAATTTTCATTTTCTATAATTACAATTTTATCGCGGTTTGTCGATCAGAAGTGATATAATTATTAATATCCTGCTAATCAATTCGTATCAATTACTTTTAAATCATTGAAACATCGAACTTTTATAATATCCACGATTAATTTTGTAATATCCACGATTCTTGAATTCTACGAACGGAGAATCCTAGAGAACCACCTCCGTAATCCATCAAAAGCAGAAAAACAACGTGAAACAGCAGATAAACGGCTGCTCTTGAAAAGCGTTAAGAAAATAGAAATCCGGGCCGTCATTTAATGGCCGCGTCGAGATTGCGAAAAAAAAGAGCCAGCAAATCAGAAAAAAAGCCGATCGATCTCCCGATGATCGACGACTACGAGCAAATATAGAACAAATATGAAAAACGTCGACGTCCCACGTTTCAGAGTGCAGGTGAGCGTTGATATGAACCTAACTTCAACTTAAGTACGGAGTACGTAGTTTCTACACGACTATTGGATTACCCTTAGATTCCCCCCAAGGCCTCCCTCGCTCCCGCGTTCGGAAAGAAGCCCGTAGCTGCGCAGAGTGCACAAATTCGATGCGAAATTTTGTAGCGCAACTTCGCCGCGTTATATCTAAACATCGAGAGAGGAATTACTAATGTGCAAGCAATACGTTACACACACACACACACGCGCGCGTTACAGCGAGAAGAAAATTATAAAATAACGCCGGCAAATTGTTGACATTTATCTAACCTTTAAATGTTAGGGTGGGCAGGGAAAAGTGTTAAAGTGAAAAATTTCAATAGGGGGGAACCCTTTTATTTATCCATTCTACTATTTCAATCATAACGAAAGCCAAACAGGATGTATGTATTTCTACCCCAAAGAGTAGCAAGATAGATTGCGCGCGGATAAAGTAACGAATTTCAGGTTTTTATTCAATAATTCACGCTTCTTTCTCCAGATTTTTACGTCCACATTAGAATTATTACCAGTTTAATTAATCGGTCTATTATAATATTAACCTTTAATTAAATATCTACTACGAAATGTTATTCTATATTTTATTACAGCAAGAGAGACGTGCATGTATATTAAATATCAGTTACAATAGACTCTTAATAACCTCTTTAATTAATATTACATAATTACGGGCCAACCAATTTCTAACTGAAGCCTGATGTGTGCGTTTCTGAGACTATTATTGAATCAATATTAAATTCGTATTTATCAGATTTTAATTAAACCGCTCGTTCTCTAAAATCACATCGCGATATAATCCCGAATCTATCTCGCAATTTACTCTCGAATGACGCAAAAGTCTTCCGCGATATGTTTCGCGCTTCCTCTATTAAAACACTCGTCGAACGTCGCGTAAAGTACTAGTCGCATGAGAGCGCGGAAAAGCGCAAATTAGTCGACTGTGAAAAAGCTGAATAGGATTCGAAAATGTAATATTTAATCAGTGTTCTTGTCGCCCGCTTTCTCTCTCTCTCTCTCTCTCTCTCTCTCTCTCTCTCTCTCTCTCCTTGCGCCGCGTTTCCCAACATTGAATTTCCGCGGCGACTTCCCCGTCGCGGCGATGTCTCTTTCATAAATCCGGCAAAAAATTCCCGGATTACCGGCGGTTACATCGCGGTTACCGATTCGCCGCGGGCTCCACGCGCGCGTATAATGCATATATTCTGCGGAAAAAAAGCGCGGTAGGCGATTTAGACCAACCAGCAGTGACACGTCGGAATTTCATCCGCGTCTGACGTGCGGAGCGTCGCGCCGATTATTTTGAGCGACGGGGCGATCGCCGCGAACGACGGCGACGACGTCGTGATTCCAATTGGGACCGTTCCGATTGACATTTTATTAAAATGTCGAAATTTCGATTTTAATGCGGCGCGAGCGAACGGAAGCGGGACGCGCGAGCGGATATTGGTTTCGAGAAGTGCGCCCGTTTTACGTCTTTTGTTTCTCGTTCCTGTGATTTTTCATCCGTCACGCTACCCCACATTTTCCTCTTCCCATTTCTCTCTTTCTCTTTTTTCTCTTCTCTCGCTCTCTTTTTCTGTTTCATTTCCCTCGCTCGGGTATTTATTTCTCCCGCGTAAGCGACGGCGAGCCGGCTATCCGTAAAACAATACATTATCGCGTCGCGTGGAGCGGCCGACCGGCCGCTTCCGGCGCCGCACCGTTTAATTTTACGCCGGACAGATTGCGGAATGAGCTCGTTAACGTTGAAAAATAGCGTGCGAAGAAGCATTTGATAGTCGCGTCCTCGCACGCGGGACGCACGACGGCACGCAACGTGACTGAGGAATCGCGCTAATGAGAACGAGATGGAGAACGAGATAGAGCCGCGGACGCGGAAGCGGAAGTAGCCTGCCTGCTCCGCGGGAGAAACGTCTTGCGCGAAACACACGCGAGATATATTAGCGCGAGGAAAAGTTTTCTTTCGAGCCATGTCTCTCTCCGAGAGAATTTCCATTTTTATTCCCTCCCTGTGGCTGTCGTTACGGCGAAGATTCGAGTTCGACTTCGAGGAACTTTTGGGAAGAGATAAAAGAAAGTCCGGGATAGTCATCGTGGCATAATGACGAGACGGACGAAGGAAAGTATATCTAAGCTCGACAATCTCAATCATCATTATCGGGACAATAATGGCAGACAATTACTTTCGCGATGCTTACATTCGAACGAGCGACGTTCATCAGCGACGATAATGGCGGTCATTAAGCTTACGTATCTATTTAAATGTCTTAAACTAATTTCTGTTAGTGCACTCTGAAATTTGGAGCAGGTCTCGGATTCGCAGTCTCCGAGCGAACGATTCTAGACTTCGAAATTATTCAGACGGTCTACCGGCAGCGCCGACGATGATTGTCATTAAGACGAAAGGGTTGTGTCTTTTTAAAAGAGCATTTATTTTTAACGAAGCCAAGTTTAATAACGATTCGCAATAAATTGGAATTAACTTCGTGAATAAATTGCCGAAATGACTTTGGATAATTTCCTTCAAACAAAACCGCCCGCGTTCGAAACTTTTAATTAATTATTATGCATTCTCGTTGGATCTTATACAGAAGAATCTGTACCCATTTTTGCAATCGTTATGTTCGTTTTTATAATTCATCGGTTCTTAAGTCGAAAATAATTAAAGAGCCAACAAATAATTGAGGATTTTATGAAGGAAGGAAGAGATGTTAGGGGAAGTAGAAAACTAATTAATGGATGCAAATTCCGCTCAAGGTTTTGAATGTGGAACCTAATTAGGACGCTAAGTTGCTACACAAAAAGCTGGGAGCTAGACTGGCTAACGCTTCTTGCGAGTTCTTTTAGGATAATAGTACGATATGGATCTTCCCCTATAATTTTAGTTGCTCATTACAAGATTCTTAATCTCGATAATTTCTATGATGACAAATGTGCGTCCGAGAGACAAAGAAGCGTCGATGAATTTATTATCATACGTACAATGAATTTATTACGTGATACGCGACATGTATTATAAGAAGAAATTCTTATCACACAAAATTATTTGCATATTCCTATCTATTATTGTATTTTTTTTACATTAATCTAAAATAAAATTAAAAACTATTCTGATCGATAGTAAAAAAAAAAAAATTTGTCGTCGCTTAAGATCTACGTCGGTCAGCAAAACGACTCAAAATCTTATTCCGCGATCATTCTCGAATTATCGCGTGGAAATCGGGAGGTGGATACATTTCCTCCGCGAGAGTGAGGTTGCGGACTGACATAATGGCGGGATGAAAAATGAGGCCGGGAGAACGGCAGCAGCTCGGCACCGGGCGCCGTCGGACGTGCCGGCGTGTTTTACCACTGGCAAGTAGTTGTGTAGCGCGCGCCGGAATGCGGAGGATGTGTTTCCCCCCCGGTACACCGGCGGGCCAGTAGTACATCACGCGCCATGTCAGCCGCAGCGCACGGTCGCCGTCAGCAATGAAAACGGTCAGGCGCATACGGTTAGGTACGATTGCTTTGAGCGTAGTTCCGTTTTATGACCTGTTTACACAGAAAGAGAGAGAGAGAGAGAGAGAAAGTCCCGCGGATTGTGCGATGAATTCGTGGCTGGTCACGCGAGACTTCGGGATTTCCAAAGGATTTAACGAAGATGAGAAGACGTATCCCGGTGAGCTGCAGCCGGTGACTTTCGATTAAGCGCGGAGACACATCCGAGAACTGGCGAATCCCTGGTTTAGTTAGAAAGTTGGAAATTTTACCAAGTAATTACGGGAAGCGCATCGGACGAACATGGAAGGTCGGCGTGAAATTCATCGAATACGAGAGCCGGAGTTTTGTTAATTAACGCGTTTTCCCCGTAATGCGACTCAATGTAGCGCGAATCATAGATCCGCTTAGCGAGCTGCGATTTCTCGTTGAACATCACGAAAGAATTTTCCACGTGACGCGCGCGTCGCAGCGCATAATTAATCGAACACGGCGCGTAATTATACATTAGTAAACGGCCGAATTTTCGTTTATTGACATACGCTATTCTCGATATTCTCGTCGATGAGATTGTCATTCGGTAAAATCTGCAAAATCCATAATGAGTGATAAAACCCGGCTCGATTCGTAAAATATCCGACTGTTAATTTTTGCACGAGTAAATTCCTCCAGCGACGCGACGCGCTTTTTCAGGCTGCGAATCTGCCTCGCAGCGTTTTCGCGAAAATGATAACGGTGGCGGATAAAATGCCGCGGGCACGGAACCTCGTTATAATCGCCCGAAAAAACTGCAAGGTTTTACCACGTCGTAAAAGCGGCACGTAATACGTTACGGCGGGCGCTTTTTCCGCGAAACCTTCCGGTCCGCTCGTAAAGACGGCTGTTAAAATTGCACGATGCAAATGTCCGACGTTCTCGCGAGCCAAGTCCTCCTTGTGTTTTAACTCGTTCGCGTTACATTACGTCCGACGATTGTATGTTCTTCCCCGCGCGCGACTCCGACGCGAGTTTCAACGCTCTGAGTGTCGGGAAACTTCCCCGAATCTACCCTCCTGCACATTAATTTCTCATCGCGCAGTATTGCCGGTATCTAATATTCTATCTCAGCTCGCAGCGCGATATGAAATACAGCACTTCGCGAACTGTTCGCGGTGCAGAACGCGTTATGTTAATGGAACAACAATTCGCTTCGGGCGCCTTAATGAATCGCGGTTCAGTGGATGCACTTCCGGTGTACGGTACTCGTCGGTGTCGCAAGCATCTTGTTAATTATACAGTGTACTCGTGGGCCTGTTAATTGGGAGAACAAGCAGACAATACCGATCGATTGTGCGACACCAATCACGTCGTGATACGAACTTTGCGATTTCACAAACTTAATTTCAAATACAAGAAAAATTCGCAAAATTTGAAGCTACAAACATTGAAAGATCTTCCAGTCCAAAAAGCCCCGCGAGATCGATGTGCATTGATGCGTTCAAATTCATATTTTTAACACTTTGATTACTACAACAATAAATTGATTTTGGCGTTGATTTTTAGGAGGTTTAAAGTCAAGAAGTGCGCGATTGTTTGTAAAATATGCATATATTTAATAATGTAATTTTTGATGAAAAATTGCCGCTCATAAATCGAAATAATAAATCTTTTTATGATTGAAACGAGTAAAACAAAAAAATAAAAATGAATAATTCCGTTTTTAATAAATCTAATGTATTATTTTAATGTTTTAATATAATTTGTATTGTTTTTTCTAATACTTTATATATCTTAAATAATAAAATCACACACATTCTTAACCGATAAATAAAATTGACATCCACGTAGGATTGACATAGTTTTTTTCCTCGGAAACTCGAATGTAACTCAGATGTGGACAGTCAAAGTGTCAAAATACTTAAGGTTAAAAATTTCTTTAGAATATCTGAGTATCTCGAATATCTGAAGAGCAAAGGCTTGAGTGGAAAGTTTCAATAATTCAAAAGTCCAAACTTAAAAAAAAACTCTCCATGTAGATCCGAGTCTCCCAGGAGACTTTTCGAGTTTCTTATACAAGAGTTTCGTTGATTCCGAATACGTTGCAAACTAGAGCTCATATCGACGGAGCGGAAAAAATCGAAACCGTATTGGCGCGCCCCGCGAGAGCGGTAATTCTGTCATCGCAATTTATTTTTATGCGATTTCAGCAGGAAGGGCGGATGCCGTCGGCTTTCGTGCCACGTGTTGCGCGCGTATTGTGCACGCAGCATGCACGGTCGCCTCCCGCGAGGATTTTCGTGAGATCCGCGCTTGAATGATAGAGTGGCGCGCGGATGGAAACGATAACACCGGCATTGCGAATTCATAAGCCCTCGCAGGCCACCGTCAACTAAATTTCAGATTCTCGCTCGCCTCCGACGTTCCAGTGCCGGCCGCTCCAGTGCGCGCCGCAATTCATATCGCCGGTATTTAACGCGAGGATTTATTTTTATCCTTCGCGGAGATGAGTACGTTGCATACGTGCGCGCATACGCTCGGCGCGGATAACGCTGATCCCTGACACTTCATCGTGTGCTAAAAGCTTTCGATCTCGGCTTCGCAGCTCGCGATGTTTGGCGAAACGCTTCTCCACTACTACTCGGAGGAAACAAAATGCTTCTGGCAACTACAATTCTGAAACTCTCGAGAACTCGCAAATACGGGTTTTATAAAGTCATGAGAACAAATGTAGTATAACTGAGAACTGTCTAGTCGCGACAACAAATGTGATGAAATATTTGTGCCTGTACAATAACTAAAAAATTGTTAGTCAAACTGTGTCGGATATTAATGTTATTACATTAATTATTTGGATTATTAAGCTGGGTGATAAAATAACACGGCAGCTGTAACAATAGAATGAAGTTTATATATTATAACAATTAGAATCTTTTGAGTGAAATATTTTTTAAATGAGTCATTATATCATAACGACATATACGACATTATGATATACTTTTAGTTTCGGTAATATATTCTCTTTGATACAAGCGTATTTTACAGTATTATTTTTTAATGTATCAAACTCTATTTATTAGAAAAATTCTGTACTTTGCGTAACTTATTAATTTTTCTTACTGCAACTTTATAGAGTATAATTAAGTTTCTATTTCTTCTTCCACAAAAACTTGAAATTTCTGAACTTTACAATTTCGGTCTCTTAAAACTTTGAAATTTTGTACCTTCGACATTTTTTAATTATATATTTAACTAGAAATGCCTTTTCTTCTTAATTAATATAGTATATTAGTTTCTTCTCTAGTATAATATTTTGAATATTTTTCGGAAGGAAACGCTATATGATAAAGTTTGAGAGTGTATCGAAAAAATAAGTTCTATCGCAGGCAAGAAATTTTACTTCTTTTATTTTCTTCTTCCTCTTAAAGGGAAAGGCGGAACACTGTAAGGAAGACTCTTCTTTTGTTCACTTTTTGTAAACGCTTATCTTGATTCAGCTTTGATCATAAAGCCTTTTTGCAAGAAGTAGAAAGGAAATAGCTGAAGAAAAGAAATTTTATGGCGATCTGAGTTTTGCTACGATATACAGACATTGTTCTTCTTCGATACTTTTCCTTTCTATCTGATTCTATTTTATACATCGGATTATTATCGCGCTCGAAGTTGCACAATTAAAAAAGTTTTTCCATTAAAAACGCGAGTGGCAATTTGTTTCATTTCCCGGACGAAATAACCCGCATATCTGATCAATTGCAAAAGTAAAATATTATTTTAACAAAAATTGAGAAATAATGAGACAACTTAGTAAGCACTCTTAGGCAAATATTGTTCTAATTTTTTTTTTATAGTAACCATATCTTTAACAGACTCTCTCGAACTTCTGTATTTTCAACTTTCCGGAAATTACAGACATTCCTAGAATTCAAAGAATTCTCAGACTTGTAGAAATTCTTGGGACTTCCGGGACCTTCTTGAAGCCCAGGGAGCTTTAAATCTCTCAAACCTGAACATCTTGCAAGTTTAGCTTCCTAGAATTTTCGGATCTGGAATTCGAGGTTAAATATTTTAGACCTTTGGAAAAAAAAACGAATTTTTCGAACCCGATGTACACACGCGCGATATCTCATGAAATATTAATCGAGTACACATTACCGCGTTGCGCGTAGGACATCCGTATTAACAGTAATAATTCGCATGGATTCGCATAATCAACGCGCTCGCGGATCATCGATATACCTGCGCGTGATTATATGTGATCTATCGTACGCCTTACATAAATCATTGTAATGGACACCATTAATTCCTCGCATGACGTACCGCTTCATGCTGCGCGTCTCGCCGAATCCGCGTGGGATCTGGTTACGGGTACCCTTGAACAACGCGGTATTGTACCTTATGAATTATTGATACCAATATCTCGATATCGAGTCCCCGTGAAATACACCCCGCGCGAAGCACAGCGGCACGCCGCATATCGATTTCAACCTTCGCGTAGAAATTAAAAGCTGCCGTGAAACAATATATAGGGGCACCATTAATTCTTGGATCGTACCTTCGGTGCTCTGCGAATTTCGAGGGGAAAATTTCGAATCTTTGAACTCTCGGAATTTCGTCGGTGAGATTGTAATTTTTTTTTTAGCCCTCCGATATTTTGACGTTCCGGCATTTTTGAATCGACGGAAGGACATTGGAGATTTTCCAGGTGCGCTTGGAGCTGATTCTTGCGCTTCGAAACTCCGTGACTTAGGCGTTCTATGGTTCGAAACTCCGGGATGTGGGAGATATAGCTACTTCGGAATTTCAGAAGTCCGACGCTCCCGCGGACTTCGCAAGTCGGAATCTTTGGCGCATTTGGTACGCCGGCACATTCGCGCGTTTTGAAACTTTAGGATTTTAGAACCCGGAACATCAGCGGGGCGCGTCATATCGATTCCGGCTGTCAAGCGGAAATTAAAAAACGATACGGCAGGCCGCGATAGTAATATAAATCGCCTTGACATTTATGCGGAATGCGTAACAAGCTTCTACTGAAAAATTCATGAGCGGTCGCGATCGAGTTGCTCGTCGATTCGCGAGATGTGAGTGTTTATTCGTTGAATTTCTATCGGCGATCTCGTGATTATGAGGACGTATTATTTAAATGCTTAAATAATTGCACAGATGTTCATAATATATTATTTTGCATCCCGTTATGTTAATACAACAGAAATAATATAATACCACAATTTTCAAAAATATTCCACGTAATTAAAAATTAAAATAATTAAAAATTGACATACCACACTCTTATCACTCCCGTCATTAATTTCCGCCTCAATTTACAACAAAATTTTTATTCGGAATTCTAACAATATTTAACGCTGAAAGGTGAAATATTGTTGAAGAAAAAATCGTATTGTAGTTTTCGGAGGAAAGAAAAATCGGTTTTGAATTAAAGAATGCAATCTAGGGCAACCGTAAATACGTACAGGCGTAAAGTATATTCAAGTTGTATTTCAGCAGTGTGTTTTCCCAATTTACGAGCGTAATCTTTGCTTTCGTGTTATGGAATGCGTGACATGCAGCTTCGAGGCGTTTGCACGCCATGAGTTTTTCTCTCCGCGAGATAGAGGATGCTCGTAATAATCGGTGCGGAAGCTACAGCTAGGATCTAAGCGGATTTTTGTAAACGGAATCTCATAAAATAGAAAAGGGGACATTTATATCAAAGCGTGAAATCCTTACATTGCGAAAAGGGCAATTTTTTCGCGAAAGGACGACGAGTCGGTATCGAAACGAGCAGCAACGTGATAAGATTAAGTTTCGCGATCTCTGGTGCACTTTAGATGCATCGCGTTTATTACGGAGTCGGCATAAATCCCACCGAGCATAAATTCCCGCTTCTAGCGAGTAATTCGGGCCGTAAAACTTCGTATATTAGTTGTGCAGGGCGAGGACTATCGCACTACAAGGGTTATTGGCAGTTTCCACGAAGGCGCACGGGCAGTATCGGCGCTCGTCGCTCTTATCGAAATTACGAACTTTATAGACTTCAACGACAACCGTCACTTGCCGTATCTGTACCGTGCTTCTTGGCGACCGATATCTCAACAGCGATAAACATTTACGACTAATGCATCGCTCGCCCGAGAACGAGTTCGTTCCGGAGTTTCGGCCGTCTCTTTTTTTTCTTCTATCTGATAAATTAACTTCAAGTATTAACTTCAAGTCACTTGTCGTAAGCTCCTTATCTCTCTTCAATTCGTTACAACAGCACAGGCATAAATCATAATTCGGATCATGTCCGTGATTGAAAATGCCGGAGGAGTGAAAGATTAATCAATCCCTAGATCGCATCTCTTTCTCTCCCTCTCTCGAGTTTAGGCTATTTTTATTCACGTCACGTGTGTCGCGAATTGCAGGGGTCACGGTTCGCCTATAAAACAGATCCGTCGCGATACAGTTCTTTATATCGTTGCAGCGACAGGTACGTAGCTGTACGTTGCAGTTCGTGGTGGTGAGCTATTGTCACAGTTAATTTTTTTACACCGCCAGTGACTTTATATCAACGTTCCGTTTCCGGTGTGATTAACGTTGAGGATTTAAGAATCGAAAATATACGAGTCTAGGAGTCGAAGATTGCAAGTTCCGAAGACATCGAGAGATCCAATAGTTTCACATAGAAATATAAGGATAATATATCTGAGGGAGCCGAGGATTTATCTCTCGAAAATAAGAGTCGAGAATGTAAAGGTTCGATAATTCAGGGTTGTAAAAGAGCCGGGTTCTACAGGTCTAAGAATCGAGAGCCTAGAAAGAGCCAACACTTCATACTTTACAAATCTCCGTGGAAAAGTTTCGTCAGGAATAATGCCCGAACACAAGAACGGCATTTATCCTCCCGTCTAATCTAATTTCGACATCCTCGTTGGGACGCTATCGGAGACTAGTCGTCGTCGAGGAACCTCAAAGACCCGGACTACCCATCGGCGTGATTTAGGTCGCAGCATCCACGACGTGGGTTTACTTCGCCCTCCACCGCGAAAACTTCTTCCATTTTCCCCTTTCCTCCGGTCGTCGTGCGAAGTAAAAAAAAAAAAAAAAATGTGACCGCCGCGCCGTTTGTATTCGCGTATCACATTCCGCGTGTTTCCGCAGATCGGGAAGATCTTACGACAGCCATTTTCAAGTCCAATATTCTCGCTCCTGAGATATTGTATTTACCGTTAAAAGTTTGAGAAGTTCGTGCCTCGTGGAATATTAAAAAGTTAGAACCTTCAGACTAGGCTGCCAAGGTTATTTGATGCTTGAAATTAAAAAGTTAGGGACATGAAAATGTTAATTATTAATTTCTAGTAAATTCTACAAAAGAGTTATTGGAGTATATTTCTTGTTATAAAAAAAGGGAGAGAAATTTCATGGACAATTAATGATTAATGTCAATGAAGTTTCTTTGAAATTTAACTACAATTAATTAATCAATTAATATTGAAAACAAAAACAAATAGAAAACAAAATATTCGATAACTTTTTCTGTCAACTTTAAGATATTATTCCGCCGACCTTTTTTGAAGGGAGCTTTTGGTGACGTGCGCGAAATAAATAGCGGATCATTAGATGTAACGTGAACGATCCTATGTTAGTTCCATTTATTTCTCGTTTTCCTATCAACCACTCTCATTGGGTCTTCCATTATGCCTATCAACTCCCTGGATCAGTAAAATACATTCAAAACACATTGCTCCCCTTTTGTCGTTGCTATTAAAGTCCTAACTTCTTATCAGATTTCCTCAGTAAATTTGCATCTTGATACTTTTACATCTTGTAATGGCACTTCTTGAGATTGATAATAAAAATTTAGGGAGGAAAATAACTTTATTCCTCTCTTCTGTCTACGGATATTTCTATAAAATTTTATATCCCATATATAACATTTTATATTCGTTCATCAATCCCGTAAACGTCTCGGTGTATCTATTTGAAAAATCGTTTCTTTTTTCACGCGTATTCAATTAATTTTCATGTACTAATCTTGTATTTGCCGAAATCATTGGGATTCCCGTTAATGCTGTTAATGGAGCTGTTGAACAAAGCTGTTGAAGTTAGGTATACGTGTACACCGCAAGCTTTCGATGGAGTTAGCCTGCCAGGTTAATTCGGTCATGAAATAGCTGAGAGTTGATGCGCAAGTAACGGGAAACGCGTGCATCTCTGATAAGCCGAACGCGCGCGTCACTGGTTATAGTGGACAAATGAAGGGATGCCCCATCGTAATTGCTCGAGCCCGGAGGCTCTTCGTGTCACTATCCGACATCGTAGAACTCGAGCTGGACGGGAGAAACGTGCGCGCGATCACAACACACGTCGGAAAATCTCTCGGACTTACGGTAAATAGTAAATTTGCCCATTCCGTTTATTCGAGAGATTTAGCTTGCTGGCCGGACGCCGGAGATTCGGCTACGCGCTTTAATCCTACGCGCTTTCTGGGATCAAGTGATCCTTTACATTGTATACAAAGTATCCTGGGGCCGTCACCGTCGCGGATAATCCCGGCGCAGCCTGTATATCTATTGATTTACGCAATTTAACGCGCGTTATCCGGAATGTTAGCCAACATGATGATCGATGTGCGTATGCGTTAGCGCGACTGTTACCCTCATAATTACACTAATTACACGTAGCACACAACTGATTGCGCGCATTCAAATCTGACACCTGTTCGAAAGCTTAGCGCTCCGCTACCGCAAGCGCAAAATCGGTGCATGTGACACGCGTGCCGGATAATATTATTCATTTGCCGAAATTCCGCCCTATTGTGTTTTCCATACACGGAGAAACGGCATTTTCACTGACCGCGGCCAAGTTCGAGCCGTCGCTTATCGATTTTCCCGTTTTCCGCATCAAAGCCGAGCTCCTGGCAGTAATGAGCTTTCCATCAAGGGCGAGGGTGAGAAATTAGTTCTTATGAGGCTTATAGACCTATTTTCTCCCCTGCCTTTTTTTTGTTTTCTCCTCTTCGGCGCAACCAACAATGAAATAAAAAAAAACGAGTACTTAACTGAATTATTGTGCATTATATCATCACGTGTATTTCGCTTCGAGGAAAGTTTCAGTTGAAACTAATTGCAGACCAAGCTGTAATAGTCCGTCTGTAGTAGCAAACTCATTTGCCAGAAGAAGAACTTTAAATATCTCGACGTTTTAACTGCCGCTGTAATCAACAAGTAATCATCGCGGTAATCAAACAATAATCAACTTATATAAATCGTACTTGTGTTTCCTTGGAAGCTGTGCAAGTCGGATAAAAAAATTCCTACTTTCCGCTTAATCCGCATTATTCGAGGTCGCAATTTTCTACGAGGACAAAAATAATTTAGCTATCGCAGCAAAATCGTTGCCGCTTCGATATTTCACGTTACAGCAAGAACTGTTTTGCTAGAGAACATTTCTCCAAATAAATTTGTTTATAAAAACATGACAGTTTGCTGTTAAAATAAACAATCTATCTGTGCATTTTATTACTACAACAAAATTGTTGCTAATTAAATGTTGCGATACGAGAATAAATAAAATTGGAGAGACTAGAGAAAAAGGAATGTAGACATATTTGTTACAGGAGCAAAATAATTTGCAGATCTACAAGACAATTTCAATAAATAAAATAAGTCTTCTTAAATCTGTTGGTCATATAATGACTAACTTTTTGCTACAACATTAAATTTGTTGTGATGAAATGGTGATAAAATGAAACAATCGTTTTTACTTTTTAATGAAATTATTCTTTATCAAATTATTTTTATTTCAATGCATTTGGAAATAAATTTTGAAAATAAAAAATAATCATTTAGAACTATTGTTAAGAGTGTTAAACTATTTAAAATATAAAAATATGTTTTTAGTGATATAGAAGAATTAATTCATTGTTTTGTATTAAAAAATGAATAATTATATTGAAAAATAAAAATGACTGTTTTACCTTATCACCTTTTCTTATATCTTTGAACCGAAAAAAAAAATGTAGAATAAATTCTTGGATCTCATACGTAACGTAATATTCAACTATCATTCGAGCATCTCGAAAACAAATTGAAAATTCATCAGAGAGTCTGTTATTAAAGATGGAAGTAGAATTTGAATGCTAACGCGGCGCTGTCAGTACAGCGGAAAGCTTCTGAGGGATGGAAAGTTCAAGTGCGGATAGTATTCGCTAATTTCACTTTCAAACGAATGCAAAATTCCTTCGCGTATAGGCGTACATACCCATGCGACGGTATACACAGATACACACGACCTGCTATTTTTACTTTTACCGACCACGTGCTCGATTCGCAACGCTATCGCGAGGCAGGAAGCAGCTGGCTTTGATAAACGACGAGTCAAGTGGCGCCACATGGACACCCCACTTCCTCATCGGTTAAGCCCATTTTTACAATACTTTACATCGAGTTTCAAGGACGGGACTGCAATATCCGTCCGGTTAACAGGGACACTACATAACGCCAAGGTCCTACATTATTCCATGTCGCCGAGAACACCAAACTCGATTGGCCGAATTCACCCGGGAGCCGCAAATATCGTTGTTATGCTTTGTTCGGAAACAATCTCTATCGCGGCAGATTGCGAGTCAAGATGCGTTTTAAACATAGTTGGCCAACAAGTGTTCGGGATGCGCATTGGACTTGCAGGTGAAGGGATAGTCCGAATGCACGGCAAATTACGGCTGCATGAATATTCATCATACGGCGAATTCAGTAAACTTCACTGAAAGCGGAATCCCCAGAATAGGAATCCCTCGGTTACGCCAACTAATTTCTGTTATTAATTGCCAACTAATTATCAGCTAATTGCTGAAGCGTATTCATTAAAAGAAAGTACTCGATTCGACGGAGAAACGGACGCCAAAGAAAATCGTCGAGGATGTCGGTTGTGTTAAAACATAATCATTTCGCTTCTCCTCCACTCCCATACGCGCGAAATTAACTAGCACGCAAATATGTTTACACGCTTGCACGCGGCGGAATTGTATACCGCTGCCCTCCCCCGTGTCCCCGCCGTCGTCGCGCGTGTAGCCGACGAAGCGTGTGCGGCGAAGAAGGGGCGGAAGAAGCGCGGCAGGGTGATTTCGTTCTACTCGTAGTGTGGCAACCAAGCTAGAAAAGGGGGCCGCGCAAGGGTGGCTGCGCCGCGACTGGGGTAGGAAAGGCATAAATGGGGAGCGAGACGCAGTCCTGTCGGGAGCGTCGCAGCGGGCGGACGCTCACCACTGGCAGCTTCTCTCGCTCGCCTCGCCTCGCGCGCTCTCTCTTTCTCTTTCTCTCTCTCTCTCTCTCTCTCTCCTTCTCTCTCTTTCTCTCTCACTGTCTCTCCCTCTTTCTCTCTCTATCTCTCTTCACTTCCCCACGTCTCTCTCATTCTCTCTCACTTTCTAGTTCCTCCCGCTCCTACATCCACCACCCCCATCCCCCACCCTTAATAATCGGCATCCTCGGGCCTAGTCCTGGTGGGTGTCTCTTTCGAATCCTCGGAGCGGGCGTCGCTCGCTCGCCTGTCACAGGCAGTGTCCAATCGTCCATCCCTCTTCCTCCCCTCCCTCTCGCACCACCGTCGTCCTCCCTTCCCGCTCTCTTCTCGCGATCCCCCTCGACCGTCCCCCCTCCCCCCTCATCTCGCCCATGCATCCCTCCCGATGAGCGCGGCGCGCGACAACTTCCTCGCGAATCGCGAGATCCACTGTCGAAGCGGAGGCTGTGCCTTCGATCGATCTCTCTTCGAGACGAAGACGACAACGACGACACCGTTGACGACGACGACGACGACGACGGTAACGACGACGACGACAACGACGACCAGACGCCGTGATCGATGAGCGCCGCCGGCGGCAGGGGTAAAGGGAGGAAGGCGGCACCGTTGCCGTGGAGGGCGACGATTCCGCCGCGGAATTGACGCGAGTCCGCTTAGGATCGCCGCGCGCGGAGCGTGTCACCGGTCGCGCCCAGGAAGACGCGCGCGTGAGAACGACGAAACGTCGACGTCGACGACGACGACGACGACGACGACGACGACGACGACGACGACGACGACGACGACGACGGCGACGGCAACGACAGGAACGATGACGAGAATACCGCCGCTGCCGCCGCCGGCGGTCGTTCCTCGGTGCCGTTGCACGGTTCGAAAGCGCGAGGAGAACTGACTTGTGCATCACACGTGTACTTAGTATATTATACTGGGCGTTCGCGGTCCCACGACGGCCGATCAAGATCGTCGATCACTGCCTTCGTGTGTGAGGTATCTGCCGGTAGATCCGAGAGGGTCCTTGTACGGCTTAACGCCCGGAAAGAGATCAGCGGAGCAACGATCTCGGCGCGGCGTCGGGGATCGCGCTTCCCGGCTTTTCGCGTCGAGTGCGAGACGATCGATTTCCGGAATGCGTGGAACATAGTGACGAACGATTTATGTATTTTGAAAGGTCGGCGCCTAGGAAATACCGCTGAAATCGTAATCCGTGTTGTTGAAAACTACGAGAGATTGCACTCCCGTTCGCGATGAATTATTCCGCGCTATCGGGATATTGCATAGTGGATGATTATCACTACCGCGGGAAATGACGGGAAAAATGAATCGGCGTTTTGTCCTCCGTCAAATTCTTGTTTTCGGTGCGTTTAAACAAAGGGATATGAAGCAGTAGAGCGGAATAACGTACCTGTACCTGAAGTGACAGAGCGCGGATAATAAAATCAGGATAAAAATGGCACAATTATGGTAGACAGGAATAAATAACGGAATTTTATTAAACGCACTAAAGAACGCAAACGGATAAAATATTTTATAACCTAACAAAACGTGCGACTTGAATAAGAAATTTTCACTGATTTTTTACGAGCGAAAAATTCGAGTAAAAAGGAAATCTAGAACTGGAATAATAAATTAAATCCACAAAATACTACAAAATGAAAGAAGAGGTGATTGAAAAATAAAGTTATACACAAAAATTGTCGATTAGAAGACTAGTATAATTTAACAGATGTTAGGTAACACAATTGAAATGAAGGATAGCGGAGATTATTAATTAATGGGATTTAAACAATCTGACTAGGATAAAGAATAATTGGATTAAACAATACAAGGTAACGATAAATACGTTCGTACAACCGAAAGCCGAAGGCCGATACAATATTAAATAACGGAATGTAAAATTATTGGCACAAAGATGTATGCTCTTATATAACACGATCAAGTAAATTACGGCAAAAATAAGAGAAACTTAAAATATAATTAATGAAACTATCGTTAAAATGCTACGAGACAATATAATAGAAGATAAATGACTAAGCGCGATGCCCTAACTTAATGCATAAATTCATTGTTCACGTATTATGTGTTAGAATTAATTCATATTTATAAACAGTAGAGAGAAAACATGATAATATTATCTCGCAAGATAGATTGTCTACAATTTCCTTTCTATAAATAATCTATATTTATTATGGAAAATGTTGCTGCACGAGAATATAATATCTCTCCCTCTCTCTCTCTCTCCCCCTTTTTTCTTATCTTGTAGAAGATTAAATATTCGAGTACAGGAATATAATAAGGAAGCGATAGTGTCAAGGAATAATGACGTTATAAAAATTATTTATGGAACCACGTTAATTTTCTCAAAGGTCGAAGTCACCCTTCCGAATTACCTTTCAGACGACATGTCGCCAAATTTGCGGTGAGATCCTTTTGATCGCCTCGTTAACTACAGGCTCCAAAAAGCGAATAGTTTACGAAAGTACGATAAGAAGGCTGGCCGGCCAATATTGCTGCACAAGCACTGTCAGAATAGCTGTGGTTAGGCAAGAGCAAATGTCTTTTATTCCGCAAACTCACTAAGCGGAGACGATTCTCTTCTCCTTTTTATTTTTTTTTGCAAGAGAAAGATCTCCATTTTATGTATACGTTTCAAAGCTTGAAATGACGAGCGTTTACAAAGGTTCCTTCGTATTCTTTGATCAATTAGAAGATTTAGATATTACTTGCTTTATTCCAAATTAGTAAAAGAATCTGCAAACGGAAACACAATGGCATTTTTTCCGAAAACCATCGTTGTAAGAAAGAAAATCTTTATTATATTCTGCGGCATCGTTGAAAAGCAAATAGAGGAAAAAATTGGGAAGAAATTCATTTGATTATCAAAATAAAGCAGCGAATAATTATATGAAAAAAGCAAGGGTTAATTTAATGGAACAATTTCATTCGAATAATATCTAGATCTCGTTCGCGGATAATTTTCCTGTGCGTAAATTAATTCCGTGATAAAATGAAAGAGGAGAGAGAGAGAGAGAGTTGAGAGGGAGGCAGAGAGAGAAACGATGCGGTCACATGGATGGTGGAGGTATTTGCTTGATTAAAAATTCGCTAAACGCGAATCGCGGCGCGCGTACACGATTATTACATTGAAAATTGATCGTTTGCTCATTGCGATGAAATTCTTGGAGCAGACCACCGCGAAAAAGGATATAGGTACGAGCAGGTGTGCTGAAATTGCTTCCGTTTTAATGGACCCTCGCGTAGAAAGCGATTAAAAAGGAATACGTATACCCCGCATTTTTTTATCATATATCGAGTGATCGGGTATCCGTGAAATACGATAGAGATTTTTTTTGTTTAATCTGATATGGAGGATAAAATGCCGGTATTATTTCGTGTAAACGCTACCGCCGTACGTAATATGTACGTGAGATTATTGTTCGCGATAGAACCGGGGTCACATTTGAAAGTTCCCGTATATACATGTAGCGATTTCCAATTGCGATTTTTCGTTAAACTATTGCGAAGTGCTCGCGTATTTTTGCGCTACGAATTTGGAATTTGGACAGATGAAATTTTTTTCCCCCCGATCATTTGAACGTCGGAAATGCTAGGCAATTGCGATGAATTTGCAATGATTGAATTTTTCTCAAAATTCATAAAACTTTGGATCTCGAATCGGACGAATCCTCGCGTTCCTCACATAGATCGCAGAATTTTTATGCGTTAAATTCCGATTTGTTGGCCTTCGATCTTTCTTGGTATTTAAAATTGAAAATTCCGCTTCAGAATATTGAGATATTCAATTCCGAATGTCGGAATCTCGATCGTCTCAAGTTGTCTTCGAAGGTCGTTCGAAATACTCGCTCGTGGCATATTGTATCCGCTCTTACGGCGCAGAGCTTAAACGGTTAAATAACACAACTTCTTTAGACCTACAACACTACCACGTTTACTCGAGACGCGCGACCAGACTCGCCGACGTGTATCGCGGCTGCAATTTCCTTGGCGAAACGGGGACAATGCTTCCTCGGCACGGATCCGACCGTAAGATCTCCTTTCATGGAAAGAGCCGGCCGTGTTAGCCGCCGCCGTGATGGAGGAGGAAGAATGCGAGGATGGTAGCAATCGGCCGGCGAGCGGAAGGAAGCGCAGTCGCGAGGAGCCCCTAAGAGGATCGCTAAGGGGATGCACAATGTTGCTGCGATATCGTCGCGATGTTGCTGCGGCAAGGACGTCGAATCAATACGGTGCTATCGGTTGTCAAGTGTTCGCTTGCGTGGCGGCGACGTGCCACGCCGCGATTACAAACGATCCACGTCGCTAATTGGGGAGACTCGTCGCCTAGAAAGCGCCTAGAGAAGGCGTTCACCCCGAGACTCGGACAAGTGAAGCGCACGTATGCGTATGTGAAACGTGATTAGATCCGCGGAATGGAGTGCGCGAGGACGAGCAGGGGACCTGAATTCATCGGCACATGTATCGCAAGATCGCTCGTATGATCGCACTTTAAACCAGAGCCGACACATTCGCTCGCACGCATCCGTGCGAGGGAAGACTGAGACTCGAGACATGAGCGGCTCGACGGTGCCCGAGGAACGACCCCGCGCCGCGACGCGGCGGATCGAGTTCGACAAAGTGTTACTATTCGGTGACGAACAATCGGAGTTACGCCAAAGTGCCAGTGGCACTCCGGAAACGGCGGATCTCACTTGAAGAGGAGAACAATTACGTAAATGTCACTAAACAGGTTGGTAAAGCAGTTGGTAAAGGGCTACTTTTGCGATTTCAGCTGAAACATAAAAACGAGGTCTATAATACATATATAAATTCATGTAATGAAATGTACATACTGTCAGTACAATTGACAGAATGTAGATAGAAATTACATTTTAATGTCGATTCTCGCTCCCAGAATTTACGTGCTGTAATACTTTTATTATTAATTTTTTTTAAGCCAATTTCTTCAGCTAATTTGTAATCGATTCTTCTTTAGCAAATTTAGCGATTTCATAACTTTTAGCGTCATATAATCTTATAAATAATATAATGAAAGCTTCGGATAAAAATTATCCCGTCTGAAGTGAACTGAAAGATATAATTTTGTTATCCATTCAACTTTTTAATATTCGAAATGCCACTCGATCGTTTAGGACACTCTGTGTCTATCACGCTAATTGATTAAATTCGATTATAATGCCTAAATGGATTACAATTTGCGTGTGATGAATGCGATTGTCACGGTCGATTGAGTGGCTGAATATTAGGCGTTCCTGAAGATTATCAGATTGCAGTTATGCCAATACATTAGGTCAATTGCCAAGGAAAAATCCCTCCTCCGTTCCCCGATCTCTCCTCGTTCGAAAACTTTCGTTCGAAATTGCGCTACATCTCTCGCACTTTCATTCAATAATGTCGCAATCGGGTGAACGTGTCGCTTAAAATCTTCGTACGCGCGCGCACTCGTCATCTGTCAAGTGGAAGTCGAAAGATGGGGTATGTGTGAAATGTGCCGGAGAATAAAATCCGTGGCGACCCGACAGGCCGAACATTGGGCGAAGCAACGATTCGGAAAGAAAAGGACCGAGGAAACGGGGACCCTCGCGTTCTGGTGATAAGCGCCAGTTAATTCGCGTCGATCTAGCCGCAGGCGACGACTCGAATTTTCACCCCGAGCACGTTCAGTATTCCTCACCGCCGATGGTTGCTGGGGGACCGAGAAGGATGGTAGGGGTGACTTCCATATACCGCGCGAATCAGACAATTGGGACACTTTATCACTTCGCTTCACCGGCTGCATCGGGGATGGATCGCGGCCAAGAGGGACGAGGGGAAATGGGCGAGGCAAAGGTAGAGTGAACGGGGTCGAGGAAACAATATTACACTTATCGACGAAGGGATCGCTCAGCTAGGCCGCGACAGCTGATGGCTGTGAAGTTTGCTGGTAAAATTATCCTCGACGCTGTCCTTCCGCCAAGTTGCGAAGGGTCGGGCATTTGCATCCCTCGGACCTTCGGGGACGTCGTCGACAAATATCGCGCCCTCGGAATAAAATTTCGCGCAAGCTACTTTCACATATTTTACGTGTTATAAAATATATGACATATTTACCTTGAATTATGCACTGTTTGAGCGTAAATCATGCATTTTATATCATCGTATACTTTTTTTTATCTCTTTGATGGCAATGAAAAATCTTGTAATTGTAAAATTTTCACAAAATTCGTTTGCGTAATTGTTTTCTCCGAAAGTTAAGTTGTGGGAGCTCAAAATTAGATTCAAATGAATAAAATTAATTAAAGCGTATGCAAAGGACGATTTTAATTTAATTTTATTGACAAAGAGCGCTTTTAATAAATTTTTTTAAAATAATACTTTCTATATTTCGATTAGATGAAAGGACTTGCAAAACTTTTGCCCAAATGCACTTATGACACTTTTCATTACTGTCGAAATGTACAGTGAAAAATAGAAAAACGTTACAAAATTAATATATAAACAATTCTGGCTATAATAACTTGGGTAAAAAGCCATCTCCCGGCGTGACGTGACAATTAAATCGAGAGAAAACAATCAATCGAGTGCGCGACGAGAGTTGGATTATGAAAACTATTGAAATTTTCCAGAATCACCAAGTTACCTCGCTGAAAATTCTACGAAGTAATCTCGCGCCCGATGGGTAGGAGACAGGCTTCCGGACTATTTCTCGTTCAAAGTATATCACATCATCGTTTCGTCGAGCACGGTCTTTCGATTATCAGAATCCTCGCGAAAGTTTTTCCACGTAATCGCGAGGTAATGGACACCCCGGCCCAGTTTTATTATAGCGCGCTCGTTCACTGCTTTTTTACCGTTACCAACAACGTCGGAATTTTCTCGTTCGTTATATAAAGTGGAAGAAGATAAATAAATCACCGTTTGTTTATTAAAGTTGAAGCAGGATTACACGAGTGGAATTCTACCAGAAATAAAATAAAAAAAAAAGATTAGTAGTAATTGGCTTCCCGAATTAAAGCAAGGAAGAAGTTATAGAAGTGGATTTGGCTAAAAATTGACAATAAGAAGAATAATTGTAGAAATTTTATTAGAGCAGGGAATCACAATATTATTATAACATTATTAGTGATTATTTATGATTATTAACGGTAATTTACTTAAATTACCATTATAATAAATTATAATAAATTATGTTAAATTAAACTGCAACATTAAACTACAGATATTATACATATATACATATTCGATTTGACTTTCGAGTTTAATACATGTGTTACAGCATTCCTGAAATTTTGTTTACGTTTTGATGAAATATTTTCGTCATATTTTTTTCATCATATTTTACGTTAAAAAATAATTATTTTTTCAAACTTTAAAATTACGTACAAAAAATTGATATTATCGGTTTACAAATAGAGAAAATAATTAAATATTGAATCTTTGTCTTCTCTCTTCTGCTACTCTTTTTGCCTCATTGAAGTTAATAGAGAAATTGAAAATTGTGATACAAATTTAAATCAATCACGAGAAAATTCATTTTTTTTATTAATTTTTTAAAATTCAATTATCTAGCTGAATCCAAGGATCTAAAAAGATGAGTATAAGAATTTTAGAATTAGGAAGCCAAAGATTTGAAAGTGCGCAAGAAGCCCCGAAATATTCTAGAATTTATATTTCTTTCTCCGAGCGAACGCAAAAGATTACAAGATAAAATTTTCTTTCAACTTTATTTCAACATCTTCTTCCTACTATTCGAAGGAAAAACTTGATGTGAATTAAAATGCATACATCGTCTTAATATTCATTAGCTTCACGAATGTTAAAAAAATCAAGAATCTTTTTTCGCTGTGCAAACATAGTTTTATTTTTTAATCTTATAATTTAACTTGTTACATCGCATCAGACATTTACAGACGCCAAATTGTCAGCTGGAAAATTATGATATCTAATATCGTAATATCTAGACAAGACATTTCGATAAGGGCAGGCAATATCTAGGCCTGAAAAAATTTAACGAGGTCGAATCCAATGAAACGTCGTGTCGTATGCGATATTGGATGTGCGAATAAAAAATTTGGAAACCTTATTTTCTCTCATTCATTCAGGACGTGAAGGCGCGTGTTCTCAGGGGCGTGATAATTTATACAGACGTAAAATTACATATTCTCGGTGAGGACTTGGTCCATCGCGAGTTAATTGAATTCTTTGTCATGGTGGCGCTCCAAAAAGTACGCCGGCATTGCGATTTCGCAAAGCAAAGTTCCGGTTGACGGATACGACTATCAGCGCCGAGTGAATTACCGCGAGTACTCTATTAAAAGTGCTTACTCGCTTCCGCGGGCTGTCGGGGCGGGCGTAATTAAGAGACTGTCCTGCCACTTTCTTACATTACTCCTTTCGAGATTTCATTTCTTCCCGAGAAAACTTTACGGTCGACGCGGCGCTCCTTCTTCCGCTCTATCGCTCTATCGAATTATCCTATATTAGCGACTATCCCAGCGTGGCTCTTTATCTTTAAACGATATTTGCCGCTCCGTAATATCGCGTAGTTTTCGCATTTAGGTGTAATTGCTCGAAAAAGAAACAATTCATGAACTTTGAATCTCTCCCGCGACGCGAAAATTACGTTGAAATCCGAAAAAGAAGTAAATAAAATAAGAGACAATTTTTATGTAAGATGATTATAGCCGTTTAACGTTCTCAGAGTAACGATTCCTTTGTTTATTAAAAGGAAACTCGAGACTCCTCGTGTCTTGTATGACTGTAGACATTTGAGGAATTTCTATCTCTTTGTCTTTCCGCTTTCTAGCTCGCCGTCTCTTTCTCTCCTTCGGTCTACCCTTGACTCGGGATAAACGAGATTAAAAATTTAACAATGCGACCTACGGACGATTGATCGCCGGCATTACTTGCGCTCACCAGCGCTTGACACGAGCTCGCTTTCGTCGATGGCTCGATACCGGGCAAAGAGACGTATCTATAGTCAACTGTTGTCGCTTAATTTTTTTATTCTAATGCCACCCTTAAGCGAGCGCTTTAAATCTTGATCGAGAGGTTTTCGTATAAGTCACGGAAAACAAATTCGCGTACTCGAGTCGGGATTTTAAGTAATGCCATGGAAATCGCAGCTATCTAGTTGAGGATTAAATAAATAATTCCTCTCCGCGATCGCGTGAGAGAGATTTCAAGGCTTCGCCTTTTGATCCACAGTCCTTTGGATACTTTCGAATTTTCGTAATTCAACCGTCGATGCGGAAGCGCGAATGCATGTCGATCAGATGATGCTTTCACGTCGCAATATAAAATATATAACTTTTTCTTTTGTTTTTGGCGCTTTTGCCATTGGAACTATTTCACTGGCGGTTATCTATCTGCGAAATCGACGCAGAAGCAAAAAGTGGGAGAGCAACAAAAGAGAATGTTCGTAACAGGAAAGCAATAGCTATGCGGAGCTCGGCTGGAAATTGCCTTCGCTTTCCCTACTTTTCCCATTTGCGCGAATGCACGCTCGAATATATTTTTCCTTTAATCCCCAAGTAGATTGGGACTTTCACGGTGCTCGTGCAAGGCGGTAATGGTAGTTGTATATAGTAATGTGGTCAGGAGACTCGAGCTTCTAAGGCTTGCAGGTGCTCGGTCTTCGTGAAAATTTAAAAATCCGGGGCATCTCAATAACATTCGTAAAAGAAAGAAATGAAAGATTCACAGGTCTGGAATTGAAGATCCGGTGTTTCTAAATTCTTAAAATTCGAAGGGATGAAGATTTACCGCTTCAATGATTTCGGGTTGTCTCCGACGTTTAGGATTCTCTCTGCGAGCAGAATTGCGCACAAGGACTCGCCTCGCAGAAGTGGACTCCTGGCGACTCGGAAGGTCCGCGACGCTGTAATTGTTTCCCGGAGCGTTGCGATCTTCAGACCTTTCCGCAGTCAACAGTATCTAAATCCGCCGGGGATGGGGGCGAGGATACGTAGTAATCCAGAGAACGGGCGTTCCGACTCAAGACGGAGGGAGAGAGATCCGCGAAATAAAAGCAACGGAAGTGATATTGGTTACACGAGTGGCACAGCTTGGAAAATATATTACCGAGAAATTGCGGGAGGCTGGGAATTACGGCCGCCGATCCTTGCATTTCCCGGGCATCTCGCGGAATAATCCTCCGGCGGCCGCGCTCTGACCGGGAAACGACTCCGCCGCAAGAAAAGGCTTGCGGGAAGTACATTTTATATTGCGGCATCGCCCACGGATAATATCAGCCATTTCGCGGAAAGTACCGGCTCTCTCTAAAGTTCATTAAGTAGCGCTCCGGTGGATGGATTGTTCTTAGTTTTCCAATCCCGTATCGGTATCTATTTCTGCTACGTGACGGCGAACTTTAAGAACCGTAAGTTTCCTTGCCTCGGACGATCCATGTGGAATAATTTAACCGGTAATCCCGCGGTGTTTATAATTTTTTTAATTTCTCACTGTTGCATGCGCAAAAACTGACTGAAATATTTATTTATGTGAGTTATTACCCACTGTCTCTAAATGGATATATTTCCAAAATGACGGAACCCATTTCAGATACATAAACAGCAAATGTATGCAAATCCACCGAAATATTCATTTTTAATTTAAACAGATACATATTTTTTTAAAAATATGTACCTGCAGAAAAATTTTTTTCCCGTAATTCTTCCATTAACTCGAATATTAAAGTGCGGGATGATAATAAGTTAAATAAAAATAAATGGAAAATGGAAAAAGTATGAATAACGTATAAATCTATAGCTTTGTAACTTCGCGACAAATTACAAAGTGTTAACGATTAATATTTCACTCCGTTATTAATTTCATGAAGTGATTTGTGTAACTTTGAAATCGCCACTTTGAAAGTTTCTGCCAGTGAAATTTCCAAACGTTTCTGGAACATGGCGAAATTAATAAGCGCGCCTTGTCGTAATATCTTTGTTAAATTCCACGCCGGGCAAATCCCCGTGACCATTTCCCTCGAATTTCCGAAACGCGAGACGCGCGATAATTTCTGCACAATTTTCGACGCACGTTCGCGTTCAGTTAACAGAGTTGCGTCGTTTCGTAAAATTTCTCGCCGGGAACACGGATTAATTTTGACGGTTCGAACTGGATGATCGCGAGGAGAACTCCGCTGACATCGCGTGTTTCATGAGGACATGTCCCACTGTCACGTATTTACGATCGATCCATATCGACAAGTATGTTATGAGAAAAGCGTAACTTTGATTTGCTAATAAACATGCGAGGCAAAATCGACATTTCCGCCGTGCATGTAAAATTCTGCATCATCCTAGAAGCTTTTTACTGAACAAGTTATCAAATTGAGTTTACCTTGACACCATCGATCATTGTGATCTTGTAACAACAATCTCTCTCCCAATAACAAATTTTATGCTTGAATGCTATTTTTCGCAATAAATTTTTTCTAGACTTGTTATATAAATTTCTTATTAATAATATTAAACTGTTTATCAATTTAATAATGCGATTATATTTTCAGCTTCGGCGTAAACTATCAAGACCGAAATAATAATCCACGCTTTAAAAAATATAAAGGCAAAATGTATAAAACTCATAAAAATTATTATGAATTGGAGATGAATACGAAATCGCATTCGATGATCGAAAATGTTTTATGGAACATTTATTTATTCTCTATTGTATACACGAGTTGTTATTTATTTATTTTTCCAATTATTTATTATTTATTTATTAAACAAAATTACTTCGTAATCTTCGAAATTAATTTTTACAAAGAATTAAAACACGAAATTTTTAAATTAATTTTTATAAAGAATTAAAACACGATTACGATGGGGCGATGAAATTCTAGAAAAAGAGAAAAAGTAGTTCCGGAGAGAGTATCATATTTTATTAAAATAGTTAACGATATAGGATTGGAACGCACATTAACGTGATATTTATTTAACAGCGTTCCCGAATATTCGCCGTTAATAGCTTGACAATTTCTCGCGAGATACAAAAACAGGAACATGGTGGATTTTGATTTCGTCAATATTGATGCAAAACGATAACAAGGAATTAAACGAAGTTCGGTTATTTTGTGAAATAACACAAATGGGACGTGTGATGCTCAGCGAAACGGTGAGCGAGAAAAAAAGCAAAACGAGGTCTCCGGAAGTATCGTCGACGATTAGATCTTTATCGATTCAACGTCACGCAAAACAGGAGCATGAAACTTATCCGTCGAATATGGAGATAACATTATACATACCCGTGATATCTATTGAATTATTGGTCACCAGTTATATGGCGGGGCTCCCCGCGAAGCACTAATCGCCCTCCGGAGCATTATCTCGCGGTTCCATTAGAGAGATTATGTTCGCGGGTACGCGTAGATGGAAGAGGAAGGGTAGGAGGGGTACACACACGTTTGTGTGTATGTGTGTGTGTCTGCTAATATGCCACAATTGCCGAAAACTGGAACGAGGCGGGAATTGCTCGACCGAAAACGGCGGAAAGCTGCTCCCTCGCGATTATTGTTTCCCGTTTTACGAATGAGCTTCGACGCGACGTTCTCACCGAATGAGCCCTGTCGATGCACGAGCAAAAGTAACGGGTTAGGTTAATACCGGCCGTTTATCGCCGCGAATTATTGCCAGTGCTGCTGCACTCGTGGTCGCGAAAATTAAAGGTATTGGCGATTGTATTGACCGACATTAACAGGTCCATTCAGGAATCCAACCGCGAGTTTTGTTGATCCCCTCGGTAGCGGATTTTTATTTATTAGAAATTTCTGTCGCGAATTGTCTGTTAGTGACAGTAACCCATAATGTGGAGCTTTCTGGAATTTTGTAAATAAGTTAACAATGTCTCTATATCAAAATGAATTAAAATGTCTATAAATATGTTTATATTTTTAGTTGATTCACATTTAGCTTTTGCTTTTATACGAGACGATCCGAGAAGATCGAATATCTCCACTAAGGGAAAATCGATCTTTGATTCGTCAAAGAATCTGACGTTGAGACATCGGAGCTTTTTATGATATCTCGCGTATAGGGATGTATAAAGAACGTCAGACGAGTGCGATATACAGTTCAGGATTTAGGAATACTTGAAATAGGTGGACGTTAGATTTAGTGCTAACCCGAGAAGTAGGTAGGGGGTGTGTAGCAACTGAACCGCAAATACCAGTATCCTTGCGCAGTCTCTCTCTCTCTCTCTCTCTCTCTGGTTTTGTGCAACTTGTCCTGCTTTCTTGCTAGCCCGAGGCCATAATATCAGCGACAACGCATCGAGTCAAGTGTGAAACCCGAGTGCGAGTATCGAATACTCGACAAATATGCGACGCGAAGATCATATTCCACCCTATTTCCATCTTCTCTTTCTCTCTCGTCTTGACTCCCCTTCCATTTCCTTTTTCTCCGTCTCCATTTCTCCACAGTAGCCGACAGTTTTATCGCTTTTCTCGCGCGAGAGGAAGCTGCAAGTCGCCGGAAAGATTGCGGCTTCGCGGAAGAAAGTTGACTTTATTAGACGTCGACGGGCGAAAGGGGAGAGGAAGAGTGGATAGATGGAGGGTTCAGAGAGGAAATTAATTCGATTCAATTCAGTGGGAAGAAACCGAGTCGCGAGGATACAGTCTCCTACAGAATGATGACAAAGTAACAACTCTGTGTATATAACAAAACATAATAAATTAATGAGAGAATGGAGATGAAGAGAAGAGAAAGATATAAAGGTAAAAAAGATAATTACATTGGGACAAACAAAGAGTGACAAACAATGAAATAAACACTGTAATAAAATTACAGTTTCATTATAATTAGTCTATTACATAACATATTACGTAACTGGTATTACGTATATTACGTTGATTTATACTCCTTTATCAACAATTTGAAATTGACCTTACTAATCTAATGTTATTTAAATTTTTATTAGAGGTTAAGATTTTTAAATTTAAAAGGAATATTGATTTTTTGAATTATTATGGTAACCGTGGTATTACGGTCTACTGTGTGAGAGTTCGCAGCAAGAGCATTTCCCGGGTTTAACATTTTAACTTTAAAGATCGATCTGAGGGGGTTGAAATGGCTTGGAAATACCGAATGGTCCTCTCGCGCCGTTGTTTCGAGGAGAGCGCGAGATGGTGTGGAAGCGCTGGCAGTCTGTATGCTTCTTTGTCGCGGTCGTGAGCAATCGCGAAAGTGAGGGCGAGAAAGAGAGAACTTTATCGGGCATATACAAGTTTAAGATTGCCCGAGCCAATCAAGCTTTGAATTAAGGAAGCCTCTCGGGACGGTCTCCATGACTACCACCCCGTCTCTGCATCCTCCTTTCTGTCCTCCCCCAATAAACAGTCTTCCACCCTTATCCTCCCCCCTCCCAGCCCCCCTCTCGACCGGTGAGAAAGGTCACGGGGTCATGCTGCGCGAAATCTCCCTGCCCGTGCATTCCGGCGACTGTCACCGGCCACCTTCTGTTGATTATCCGCAATTGGCCGATGCCGTGGGGCGACGAACGCAATGAATGCACGCGCGCCCTCAGAACTCGCGAACTTGCGGGCCGCAATTTAATCGAATGCGCGAAATTCCTCCGGAATTAGTCATGCCAGAGAATTCTGACGATCGTCCATTAAACGCTCTCGAGTTGCAACGCTTTTGTCCGTTCCCACGGAAGGGAGGAGAGAAAAAAATAGGGACACCTCACCTCACCGTGTAGATTGAACGTAAATAGACGGCGCGATTGAACGCGAAAGCTCACGCATGTATCGTGTCGCGAACTCGCTGGCGAAACGTGCGTGACGTGCTCACAGAAGACTCACCGCACGCGGAAAATATAGCGGAGGATCGATAGGTCGCGCGCATAGAGCCCCGCGTACGTGCGACCCCCATACACTGGCAGACAGGTGCATGCGCCCCGTAAGCGACCGTAAGCGCAGCCCATCGGGTGCACCCGATACGCGGGATGGAATCAGATGGTGCATACGAGACGGACGTTGACGACGAGTTCACGTGACGCGATACGCTCAGATTTCGCTGATCCTTGACAGAACGGAAGTGATCGGCGGCGACAGATTGGACGAAACATCATGGCAGGCACAAGACAGTATAATATCATCCAACGACGTTGTTTGGCTTCGCTCGTTCTCTTTAATAATCTCGCGATATTTATCATAGATTAATTTAATAAATCATTGAAGCGTATTTTAATATATAGGGTAACAATCGGGAATTAAATAGCGTTTATTTTGTAATAAATAGACAAAATTGTGAAAATAAATTGAACGCTACTTTAAAGTGGAAATCTGTTTTTAATAGCATATAGTGCAAAAACAATTTATATTTATATTTATAATTTATATTTATAAAAATAAACATTATAAGAAATCCGATAATTTTCGGTTGCATGGTTTAGCATATATTTAGAAAATCTCGACATAGAGATTATTTCTACGAAAGAAATTTATATATATTGTATATATATATATATATATATTCAGAAATAATTCATTCAACGCACGATTGTCCTGCTCAACTCCTGCATTTTACGACATTGCATAGCTCGATTTTATTCTTGCAAACTTGAAACAACTTGAAAACCTTTCTTCACTTTGTTTTTTTCTCGTCATGTTAAAGTTCAGTCTATTAATAAGATTATAAAGATATTAATCTCCTTTTATCATTTACTCGGTATTAGTAGCCTTAAATATGAATCCAATTTTGCGTTAAATTTACTTTATATAAAGATAGGTCAAACTACTGTCGTAGCTTAAAGAACCTAGCAGTAGGACCTGAGAATATCAGTAGAATAGAAAATGCATGTTTAGTCTTTTTCATTAGAACGTAATTCGAATTAATCAATCAGTTCGCTAGCACGAAGTTGAGAAACGGCGGGATGAACTTTTTCCGCTTTTAAAGAGGAAAGAAAGACAATTCTGGCTTTTTTTTTTCTTTAAGCTGGACACTGTAATCTTCACAGCTCGCATTTATTTATGCCGTCCGAAGTCCCGCCTGAAACGTAAAACTCGCAAAACAACCATTCCGACACTCAATCCTCGGCGTCCCGATGTAGCTGAAAAAGTTAACGCGATTAACAAGCGCGCTTTATTTACACAGGAATCCCAAGCTCACTCCGGCGAAACGATAAATTTTTTAATGAACACCGCGTACCTCTCGGATTCGCACGCGAGAAATCAAGCTTACCATATGTGGAATTCTGCATGCCGAGGCACTCGTTAACTCGTATCGTTGGCTAGCGAGATGGAATAATTCTCATCGATCGGAAGCCGTCTCGAGCCTCTCGAGAGCCTCGGCTCTTGGGAAGATTTCGTGCGGCCGCCCACGTTTTGTCCGACAAATCAGAATTGCATACCTAATTGCTATTAAAATAAATCCAGATTGAATTGGATCTCCGCGAGACGGTCATTTATTTTTACGTTGAGCCACCCTTTCGGAAAGAGGGAATATATAAAGAAAATCGAAAGCCCTGTTTTCGCCTCACTTTCGAAATTCTCCTCCTACGGCGATAAACCTTTCAATTTCCGAACTTTAAAGGCGCGCGACTTGATACATCTCTCATGCGGGAGAAGCTCGGAAGGTATATTTGAAGAAAAGAGAGACCTTTGCAGCGTGAAATAATTCCGTCGCGGTCACCTTTCTACATAATCCTTTTGACTTCAATACACTCGGTCCACCGCTTTGATTCACTTACACAACGCGTGCGTTCCGTCGTACTTTGAAGCGCGCCAGCTACGTCATTTCTCTCTCTCTCTCTCTCTCTCTCTCTCTCTCTCTCTCGGCGGGAACAAATTGACTGAATTTCTGAAACGAATTCGCAGCCGAGAGATGGACCAAGAGAAAGAACGCGGTCACGCGGGAGGTCAGAGTGGGTGTAATTACGAAATAAAAACGACGTGTTATTTTCGCGGCCGGCGCTTTTGCACGCTTTATCACCAGCGATGCACACCAAAGCGTTGCACGAGAAAGAGAGAAAGAGAGAGAGAGAGAGAGAGCGGGCACGCGCGCGACGCGAGCGCAGAGAGCGTATTCCCATCCTAATCGTGCACCTGCTCGCCGCTGTTCCAGCTGCGGAAGCCAGTGTCGACTCTCTCGATCCCGGGGGCGATGAAGAACAGCGGCGGGGTGGCCGGCGGGGGCGGCACGGGGGCGGCCGGGGCGGCTGCCGGCAGCGGTAGCGCCGGGGCCGCCGGTGCCGGCGAGGACGCCGGCATCGCCCTCGTGGGCGTCCACACCGAGTATCCCCGTTACATGGACGAGCGCATGCTGACCGGCGGCGGCGGCTCCCTGAAGGGCCAGTCCGGCGGTGGCAGCATCGGGCCCGGGTCCAAGCACAAGCCGAACGTCGGCTACCGGCTGGGCAGGCGGAAGGCCCTCTTCGAGAAGCGCAAGCGCATCAGCGACTACGCCCTCGTGATGGGCATGTTCGGCATCATCATGATGGTCATCGAAAACGAACTGTCCAGCGCCGGCGTTTACACCAAGGTAAGCCGTCACCGTTTCCGCCGATCCACTCGGATGAATCTGTCTCCGCGAGTTTGTCGTTATTCCGAAGATATCTCGCTCGGCAAGATGTCGCGCGCGCGATGGGAAGGCGAAAGAAATCGCATCGGATCAGAGTTGAACCCCTGGGACGACCGTTGATCCCGCATTGCATAAGTACATCCGATTTTCCTTCGAGTCTTTTGGCTCTCCTGACATCGTCGCTGATCCGATTTTCTAACTTACATAATACGGCGCAATTACAAGACTGAGGATAAACCCCTTATCTCTTGCCTAAGTCTCGAGACCAAGTTTCTGCAAACTTAGAATTGCGCGATTGAAGTCTGGGGAGATGGCAACGTAGTAAAGCGAGAACGATTAGTGTTGGCTGACATCGTTTTACGCTGGAAGAATATATACTCGATCAATTTTATCCTGTTCCCTGCTATGAACCCTCAGTTATAATGCAAGACGTTCGCGACTCGTACTTTATACATTGGCCGTCTAATTAACTCGCTCTTGATTCGCTAATAGACCAGTCAAACTTTCCCCGGGACCCTCGTAAATTCGCCTCGGCTGGATCGTGCGGGGAGTAAACTCGTCGGCGATTCAGAAGTTAAACACCCGAGAGCGCGATCTTGGGAACTCTCCTGGTTCCTGTTTACAAAACGCCGCAAACATGGTCATCAATGGAGGAATTTTGTAATAAAATTAACGTCAGCACTTATCGGAGAAAGACAGAGAATTTGCGCTGTTACATTCGATAATTTGATTAATGAAGCAGTCTTCCAAGTATACGCGCGTCTTCGAACTCGCGACATTTCTGTTTCATTTTTACATAAAGTTTTTATATTATTTACGAAGATCCGAATACTCGTTGATCGATAATTCGAAATAAATTTGCCTTAAATATTTCGTAAAGTAAGAATTATTCTACGGATCGAAGAATAAATCTTCTTGTTAATTCAGAAATCAAAATTTTCGTATTCTCTCAATTATAAATTGCAGAACACACTTCGTGGAGTTTGAAATTGATGCATCGTTGAAATAAATTATTGTACTACTCGTAAAGTTAATATTTCACCGGATTTGGGAATAAATCTTCTTCTTACAAATTCAGAAACCGAAATTCTCGGACTACAAATTGCAGAGCGTGGCACTTCGTGGAGTCTGAAATTGGCGAATGACAAAGTACTAGGAAGGCAATAAAATATGTAATACGCGGCAGTAAAATAAAAATCATAATCGCAATTTACATACTTGCTGCAATTCACATAGCGCATATTTCACGTCTCCGTTGAATAATTAGTCGACATTCGCGCTACGGTCGCGCCGTCATAACGATGATGATGAACCTGCGGGCGAGTGGGACGATGATTCTTGCATCCTGTACACGGCCAGTAACATTTTATAAGTTTGCTCGACATTGAGATGCCTATAAATACTACCCGCAGTTTGCACATCCTGCTTATCGTCGTCTATCTCTGCGGGATTCTCTGAATAAATTACCAGCGACTGATAAATGATAAAGGCGCACAATCGCGAAGAGTGAGGGAAGATTGAGACGGTCCGCTGAATATTTATCGCCGATCGGGATGCTCCGCGGCGAAACGTTAATTCATTCGCCATCGATCAGGGCTCTCCACCACGTGAAAAGTGCAGAGCGATGTAACCGCGTTAATATTACAGGGGCTGGTTCGCCGAAAAGGGCAAGCCGGCAGTGGGATTTTATGCTCCGAGGAATTTCCGTTCTCTCAGGAATTCGACGCGTCGCGTTCGTTTATTTTTACTGCAGCTTCGTTCTTCTGTAATATTGAACGATTAACATCATGCTGGCTAAAGTGCTGATACTGGATTGAGGGACGGCGGATTCTCCCTCTGTAAAATGCAAAGGCCACAAGTTTCGAGGAATCGCGGATCATAAAATCATCTCTTTGCGAATTTAAAATCGAATTGGAAAGACGATAGAGACGATTCTAAGATATCAAGAATTTCTAACAACCTAAAGATTATTGAAGATTTCTCTGAATTATACTCCTTCGCTATAATTCTTTTTTTTTATCCCGTTAATTGACTCTGCAGTTTCCACGAGAGAGTAATCGACTCTCAGAGAAAAATTGCTTTTCGCGTGCATCTCGTATCTGAGGAAAAAAACTTCTCCGGAACATCTCCTGCGGAATCGTAGTATACAGATCTCAAAAACCGGGGGGAAACCTCGTCGACAGTCGCTTCGGCTCCTTTCAGCCTCGAGGAGTTTCACGCTCGAACGCGCGCGCGACGTGAGATGAAGAGCTCCACGTCAGCAAATGTATACACGATACCAGCATTCGCCGTTCGCTTCGAACAATCCTCGCAGGATGTAGATCGGCTCCTTTCTCCCTCCCCCCATCCCCCTTCAGGCACATCGTTATCCTTTCATGTTCTACCACCCGAAGCCGGCGTTTCACCGCGAGAGTAGAATCAATGCCATCGGGGTGTTCACGCTGTCACGGATAACAACTCTTTCCTTGTACGACAAGGTCCGCCACGTGAATCTGAATGATAGATCCCCGTGTTCGTGAGCGCCAGCGGGTTCAAAGACTCGAGAATCGAAAAGATATCCGCCCAAAGTCGACGAAGCTCCGCAAAAGCGACGAATCTCAAAATGCATTGGTGTGGAAATTGAAGGATTTCAAAGATTCAACTTCAAAACTTTTTTTTTTAAATTAACAAGTGCGGATATTAATAAAATTTTTTCGTTTCTTTAATTTTTCTGAAAGCACTTATATGTGCTTTTTTGCGCGTTGAGAATAAAATTAATTTTCAATAAATTCAAACTATGTAAAATCTGTCAAAAATGTCAGAATTCGTTTTTAAAACAAAGATTCTTTGAAAGGAAAGATAAACTAAAAATATTAATTTTGTCTTTAGGAACGTTATCCTTCCCTAGATTTCTAGATATCTAACAAAGTAATTAATAGAAGTATGTTAATTGTAAGTAATACATCGAGTATGTAAATGAAAAGTAAGCAATCTTACCTTATCAACGGATTTCCACGCTCACTATTAGTCACTTCATTTAGGACAGTAGGTCAAATTGATTCACGTTACATTGTCGGGTTAATGATTCGAAGTGCTCGTCGTCGGGCTTTCAGTATTATATAACTATGGTCTATCGGGGCTGGTCGGATTGTTGGTCGATAGACCACTTTCAATTTACCATCGAGTGGCACACTGGTATTGAGTAATCGCGCGTTTTTTTGCGACACTATCGAGAAGCATATAGTCGACGCGAAGTTCCTCCTTGTCGAGAAGCTGGACTTTATTAAAATTCGCCTCGCGCGCAACGATTTCGAAACTTATAGACGCTCGGCACGCGGAATTCGAAGAAGATAGTTTGCTACTCGGAAAAACGGAATCCTTCTCAACGAGCATGCCGACAATTTTCATCCGCACTGCAGAAAGAAAATTCGAGTACAAACAAGGATCTACAATGCACAGGATTAAATGGAACAATTAAAAACAAGTAGATCTATTAAAAAGACCACAACAAGAGTTTAAATGCGATTGATCACTCAGCTGTTTGTGGAAAGAAGAAAAGTAAAGAAACGAAAAAATTATTATTCGTTAATATCTCTAGTTATTGATTTTTCTTATTTTTAAAGCACTTTTTAAAATTCAAATTCTACAATTTTTTATGTTATTTTAATTGTAAAATATGTCATACGATCGATTCACAAACCATAATTTTTGTATAATTTCAAAATTTTTGACGTTTATTTAAATAATTTTGTTATTTTAAGAATTTTTCTACCGTTGCTTCCTGAAACGTGATTATTCGGTGTAAGAAAAATTTATTTCCTGTGTTGAATAGGATATATCTCTACGACCTCGCGACCTTCGTAAACGTTATCGGCTAAAAATGTTCCGTTGATGCACCGGATATTCAAGGCGACAACGACAAGCGCGATCGTTCCGTATATATCCTCTCGGTATCTGAGAGCTGGTTCGATAATCGCAATTGCGAAGGAGAGGCCGCCTTGACCCGGCCTATCCTTTTTCAAACAGGGAAACTCCGTCCCCAGAGTGCTTTCGGCCGAAAGCTCGCGACTGTCTTTTCGTTTCTTCCCGACGTCCGTATTTATTCCGCCCCCGACGGGAATATTTCTCTCCCGTAAGAATTTCCCCGGGGAATCGCCGAATCCCGTTGTTGACTGAGCAATCCGCCGCTTGATCCTGTGCCAAGAGCGGAGCGACGGATTAACAATATCGATATTGCAAACTCGGGGGGAGGGGGGGCAATATCGCTTCCCTCCTACGCCACGAAGATCCATTCCAGAATTGAACGTAGTCATGCAGGATAATCGGGTGGAAGATGTTGTCCTTCAACTAGATTTTTACAGGAAGCATTCGGTATTAACCGCACTTTGCAGAGGGAACGCCGGAAATTACTAGTCGGTTGACTCCAAGAATCCGAACTCTTTCGAAGCTTTGGAGCCCGGGATGTGTTCATATTTCTAAACTTTTATGATTTCTTAAACTTGTAGACCCGTGGAAAATCTTTAATATTTATTATCATTACATTATGTACAAATGTAAAAAATTTGGATCTTTGTCATTTTATATTTACAAAAATTTTCTTTCTTTAGTTTTATATATTCTTGAAATTTTGGAACATTGAAATTCTGAAATGCTTAAGTTTTCTTAGGACAATAGGAATAATTTAGATTATATAGAATTTTGAAGAACATTGATATTTTGTATTTTATTCGTGGATTTAAAGAATTTGTAAATATTTATTCTCATTTGTCTTCTTTATTGTATGCTTTTTAAAATAACTTATATCCGAATTTCGAAAGTCGGAATCTTTATAGCTTGGAATTTGTGAGTTCTCGCATGTTTGTGTTGTCTGATTGTATTCTTCATATTTCAATTCTTCTTTATCAAATTTCATAACTTGCAGTTTACGAATATCTGAAACTTTTGCAGCTTAATTTTTCCAATCTTCACTTTCATATCTGAACAAATGCACAACATGAAACTACATGCAGGACGCAATGCATGCGAAAGCGTTAGCTTCGAATATTCGGCAATTTAAGGATCGTCGAACGATCCTGCGGTTTGCTCGTGTACGCGCATCGAATTGCAAATTTCGGCGAACGCCGAGAAATTCCGCGGCGTCGCAAAGTCGTATATATCTGGACCGTTATGCACTCGCCGCACTCGCATTGAAATTTGTATGCGATCGAATTATTTCGGCCGGAACCGGCCGAAACTCGACCAATTCAACTCACTATTTTCGATAATTTTCAATTTATTTTGCCTTAACAAATATTCGAGATAACATAGTTTTATGAGCAATTGAGAATAAATGCCTGATAAATTCACCGCATTCAATGAGAAATTTAACATAAAGAGAGTTCTGTTTTAACAAATTTTTTATTTAATAAGATAGTTAATAATTGTATAATATTTTGAAGTTAGAACTTTCTATTTAATATTATGGATTAAAAACATTTTTGAATATTTATTCTTATTATATTGTTTTTCATCTCGACAACTGTTACAAAATTATCCTTAATCGAAAATTGCGAAATTTTGGATTCATCGGAAAAGATGTGAAATGAAAATTTAATTCATACAAAATATTCTCTCCCTTCGTCCTTCGTTTTAGTCATACCGTTCGAAGTCTCGGAGACACGAATTAAGCTGTAACGCATCAATCTTCAGTTTATCAGAAATTAATGAGGGGATTACACGATATTTCAATTAAGACTACTTTCAAGGCTTTCCCTTACTGAAACTTTTTACATCTCGTGCACATGACAGTTAACAAATGCTTGCAATTATATAAATATAAACGGGCCCGCATCGTCCTTCTCCTTCGCCGCGGATGACAGATCGATCATAGTGACAGCAGCGGTGAGGAATGATAAATTGCACCGTCACGTTGTCTCGGGAATCCCCGAACGACCTCGATGACGCGAAGACCTCGACAGAGTGGAGGAAGAAGACGGCAATTATGCGGCCGCGAGGAACTAATGTTATTATAAAGTGGAGCCATGACGAGACGAAGGCAGCTCGTCAGGGAGCCCCGACGGGTCAAAATGGAAAGACGTGAATTAACTGGAGAATCGCCACGTCGTCGACGACGACGACGACGACGACGACGACGACGACAACGACGACGAAGACGATGACGATGACGATGACGACGAGAAAGAGAAGAAAACGCCGCTGTGTCGAACCGATTCGGGTTGAAGGGAGCGAGTTTCGCATCGTTCATCACTTCTCGTCTCTGCTGGTCTTACTTTCGTCATCTGGCGCTAAACGATCATGCTAAAACTATCGCCGTGTCGTTTATCACCCCTCATTTTTGCACGCGCGAGCACAATAATGGTTAGCATACGTCTCGCATTTTAAAGCACGGAGTCTGTAACCTTCATTCAGATCTCGTTTCGCTAACCGACAGGAAGAGATTTTGGTTTTCTGGCAGACGCCGATAAAAGAAATCACTAAATTTCTCGAAAGAAGAAATAGGTTGACAGGATTGCGCGCGCGACTTACGTGAGGAAGTAAAGAATGGCAAACGACTCGCGGGTCTCAGCTTGATCGTTTAACGCTGCGGCAACCCTTTTTACCTCAGGACTCGCTATTAAGGATTTACGACGTAGCCCTAATACCTGATGGCGGCCTTTTATGCACCTCCTTTTTTCGTCGACCTTCAAGACTTGCCTTCGTGTGTTATGCAAGGATTAGGTTCTTTCTCCCGCTATCGCTGTCGCAAGATAAAACGGGTCAGAGTGCTTTTATCGCGGTGGATTAACGAATGGATCCGCCATGTCGCTTCTGCCGACCTCTTGTCCGCCAGTGACTCCGTCGAGTTTACCGATACGCTTTTCGTACGATCTGCAAATTGCACCGCATTAATTCCGCAAGATTATCCGCCTTTCTTTGAGTTTTATCTCATTTTGTAAGATTCGACGTCGGATCACGACATTCGTCCATCTAGATTAAATCCTAGTTTCCTTCTAATACATCGATTAACACGGAGTTCTTAATTGCTAGTTATTATAACTTTTAACTATCCAGAATATCAAGGGTTTGAAATATCGAGGAGTTTTCCAAGCTTTAAGGACGCAAATCCGATAATTGTGAGGTCTCAATAATGCATAACTACAAAGTACCTCGATTCCAAAACTTTCCAAACCAGAAATTTCGAATTCTACGCTTTTATATCTCCGAAGATACGAAATTTCGCAAAATTATTGCTTTAGAGATATAGAATTTCAAGAGAGGAAAAAGCTGTTTTTCATAAATGTTAAAACGAGAGACAAAAAGATATTTATAGTTGAAAATTCCATACAGAAGTTTACGTACAGAGTTTCTTAAGTATTGTCCAATATTTTAGAAGTTAATGTTTGAAGAAAAGTTTATACGCGAAGTTCAAATTTTCTTTCTAAAATGACCTCAAAAATCGAGTCTTGAAATATTGGCTAGTACTCGAGAAACATCCTGTGTACGCGGAATACTGAAAATTTTCATCCTCCGACAATTTTTCCTCCTACGACCGATTCGTGCATCTCTTTCGTCACAATTACGTATGCCTGCGCTGCGTATATTTTTCCATTATCCGGCCACGAAGCGTTTCTCGTAATCTCGTAAAGTCGTCGTTCAGTCACCGTCGTTGTTACTTGGCATGGTTCCTAAGTCAAAAGAAAGGAAGTATAATTTAGGAGTGAGTGCTTTACGGTCCGGGGAAGAGATTTCTCGGGGAAGTCCGTGGAAAATTTCTGGGCAATTCAACCGGCGTACGCCTTCGCGCTTGCGACGAGAATCGCGGGGGAATTAAGCTTCCGTAATCGAGTTTTTTTTGCGACGATAAGTTCCACGCCGGCAAAATCCGGCGAAAAAGCCGAGTCTTAAATTCCCGGTCCCGTCGCATCTTTCCTTTCTCTCTTCCAAACCACGAACAGACTTTCCTCTCGGCGAAACGTAAGTGCACCGCCGGGAGGTGTCGCAAAATAAACGATACTTCAAGCGTAAAACGGTGGCGGAATTAACGGTAGAGTGGTGTATTTATTTTGCGCGAAAGTAGATTTTTATGATAGAGAAAGGGGTTGCTTTTGTAATACTTTTAAACGGACGTATGTTTCGTAATAATGAAAAGTATTATACGCGTACAAATCTCAGATTAATTGTTTGGACGTTGTTATCATGTTTTTTAAGCATGAAATATTCATTTGAAATTGTTGCCGTTTATTTTCTATCTTATTTTTATGAATATTACATGAGCATTGTTGAAAAGGGTATTTTTGTGATATTGATAGGCTTTTTGCGACTGCTTTTATTGATTAATATTAATGAACGCTGCAACCATGAATTCTTTATCTCATTATATATTCATATTAATCGTTATAAAGCATAAAGTTTTGGCACGTAGCCATTTCGTTTCGCTCGCACAATTTTCTGGCAGTTGCTGGTTACACTTTTCGTTATTATATTACGTGCTATTTCCTCGCCATATAATTTTATTATTTTATCATGATTTTCTTACTTTTTAACACACAATTGGTTCTCCCGTTAATCTGAAATTTAACGATAGCTATATAAGAAATTTTATGTGTTTTTTACTCTCTCATTTTTCTCTCCTACTTTCTTTTTTTTACGAAATCTATTTTAAATTCTCCGCATTCGTAAGTATTCCTGGCAGGATTTATACCGGGATAATCGCACGCGTAAACCATGCTATTTATTCATTCATTCGCCATTTCTTATTCTTACCTGAAATCCACCCGGTATACTCGTAAATCTCCTGGAATCGTGCAATCGCTGTCTCTTCGCGATCACGCAAATTTAAACAAATAACGCGTCGCGCAACGAATCCAAATGAAATTCCCTGTAAATGAAATTTCGCGACGAAATTTCATCCCCTGCGTTAGCTTGATCGTCCCGAGAGCACGAATAATTATTTTTCACCCTCGAGGGCAGTTTGCCGGCATCCCATGGCCAGACGACCTTTGATGTCAAAAGAATATCCCCGTGATACAGCCGGCTCAATGAAGATTAATTCTCTATTTTTAATTTTTTTTTCTAATTTAAAAGTATTTTAAAAATTTGTGAAACTTGATATTCATAAAGATATCGATGAAAAAAAAGGATTAGCCATAATAGTTTTGAAGAAATTAAATTAAATAGAATTTAATATTAAATTTTTAAAGCCAGTCTCGTATCAGAAAAGTCTTCAGACGACCTTTCGATCTTCAGAACATTGAAGTTCCAATTTTTAGATTTGCTAATCCAGAGTTTGTAAAACTTTAAAATCAGAGATTTTCCAACTCTATCTTTCTTTAACTTTGTAATTGTTGACACTTGATCTTTCTTCTGGTTTAAGATCAAATACGTGGTCCTCAAGTACCTTGATTTTTTCATGCTTTCAACTTTCAAAACTGTGTAGCTTTCATAGTTCAGATTTGGTTTGACTGATCTTTAAAGGTTTGCGTTCCCAGAATTTTAGATTTTGCCAAATCTAAAGTTTTTAAAACTTTAAAATCAACGATTTTTCAGCTATATCTTTCTTTTCTTTAACTTTATAATTTCAAATGCTTGATCTTTCTTACATTCTGATTTAAAATCGAACACATATAATCTATAAATACTTTGATTTTTTCCATATTTTCGATTTTCATAATTATTAAGCTTTCATATCTCAGATTTGAATAGATCCCCCTTGGTTATTTCACTCTTCAGAAAAAGTGCTGCCAGTTCAGTTTGAAAAGTTTTAGATTTCCGATTTGTGAATACTTTTTCACTCGTGAAATCTTCCAGCATTTCCGGCGCTTTATTTTATCGCGATTAAACGCAAGCTTGAGTCGCGAAGAGGTCGAATAATTATTTCCCATCTCAAAGGCGCGGTCGATTCTTTTCCTACACTTTCTCTTTTCCTTTGTCGACGCCTTTTCCTTTTGACGTCGTAGAAACGTCTTCCTCGTCGCGGATTAATTTTTCAAGTGCTCCGGAACGCTGCGGGTTCACTCAAGTCTCCCATGTTATTTTTCCTTGTCAGACTTCTTCACAAAAAGGCGCTCCGTATCAAGCAGAGGAGGCCGAGCGATGATCGCTTTATAATCTGCACAAGGCGAGAGTGTATTCCCATGACGTATCGCCGGAAGCAGCCGCAACGAAGGGAAAACCCTGTCCGCTACTTTCTGTTACCTGCCTCGAAGATTATGAGAAAAGACCACTAAATGCTTTGAGAAAATCTTTTGTCGTTTTTATTAGATGCGTAATTTTCACTCGAGAATTAATATCGATAATTATGCTATGATATTCGATACGAAATTCATCGAGATTAAAGGGAGATTCTCGGTATCTCTATATTTTTATCGAAGGAAAAGATTCCGCTACGTTTGTGAAATTCACATAATTCATATCTATTGACGGAATACTTTGTATCGCGCGCGCGCGCGGGCCTGAATATTTTGTGAAGAGCGATTTTAAGCAGGGGCTTTTATTTCCAAAGGTGGAGCGCACGTGCGTCGAATGAATATTCGACATCAGCTAAACGCAACCTAAATCCAAAATAACCGACTATAAATAACCGTTCATGTAGCAAATTGGCGTACGCTTATGCGAGAGATCAAAACACGCGGCGATCGTATTGAAGATCTCGCCGCCGATAAATGCGTTTTATTGCCGAATTATAAAAAGCGCGGCTTATAATTTCGACACGTTAAAGTTCATGTTCAATGCTACGCGTGTTTTTAGTTATTCCGCAGAATACTTCGTAACTTTAGGTTCTTTCAATTTTTCTACTGTCTTACTTTCATTTTCTGAAAAATTCTGGATTTTTCAAGAATCTAGATTATTCGCATCTGTCTGCCTGTCGAATCATGAAAATCTCAATCCTTTCAATTTTACAATTTTAAATATAAATAAAAACTTTACGAGTATTTAAGTCTTTGAATCAATATAAATTAGGCTCTTTTGTAATTTTATCTTTTCTCATTTTTGTTCAAACGCCTTTCAGGACCTACATAAATAATCCGACTTAGCATTTAAATAATAAAGGAACGATTTAAAGTCGAATCTTGAAAATCTTTATCCTTTAGATTTTAGAATCGTAATTTTCAGTATAAACGAAAACACGTATTCAATTCTTTAAAATATCAATTATAAATTAGACTTAACTTAAATACTTCAATCGACATAGAGGAGCGATTTAAAGTTCGATGAAGACACTCGGTCACGTCCGCATCCTCCTTTTCTCTCGAGATGTAGGAGATACGCCGGACGCGGGTTTTCCGAGTTCTCCGGGTTCTCATCGGAAGCTCGCGCGTCGTCCCACGTGTTACGCGTTCTATATTTCCGCTCAACCAAGGACAAGAGGAGCCCTGCCATCGAAACTCGTGGCGTTCTGGCACGCGGCTCTCTCTCTCTCTCTCTCTTAACGCTTGAGCTCGCTTTTTTTTCGACGGGCAAAAAACGGCAAAGTGGTTTTTGCTGATTTCACAGGGTGTGACTGCACAAACGACCGCCGTCGATCGCACGCTCGCACGCTTCGCACGAAGGCGCGAACGTGCGCACGGACGCGCACGAATAGACGCGCTACCGTCGCTATAGTAACATCCCTGAACGCGCACACATCCTGACATTCGACGAATGTTTTTATTCGCGAGTATTATGTGGCGTTAGCACGCGCACGTCTCTGTGCGGGGGCGGATCTTGAATATCGTCCCTCTTTTTCACAGAAAGCTATATGAAATACTAATAGAAGGAAAGCTAAATGGAAAAGTGATATTATCTGATATGTTTGATTACGGTGTAACATATACATATGCAATGTAAAAGGTTTTACACAAAGTCGTGCAAAATAAATGTTATTTATATATTCTCTTAAAAGTTTGGCACAATAATAAAAAGCGCGTGCGTTCATTAACGTTCAATTAAAAACGAACAGTTAGAAGAAGGACAAGCCTGCTGAATTGCACGAAAAAAAAAAAAGAAAAATTTGGATAATGTTATGAAATTTCCAGTAGCGAGAAAAACTGTCTTGGAGATCGTCTCTCGAGAAAATCGAAGAAAATAGGGTGTCGATGAAAACCTTCTGTGAAACCGGGGGGAGAAACGCGCGAGAGTCTTCTCTTTTTATTAAAGACAGGCAGAAGAGGAATATACATAATCGCCGTCGGCCATTTCCGTATGAATGCCGGCGCGAGGAACGGAAGTTAATATAATCGACGTCGGGACGAATGTATGGCGGTCTGAATGCATCCGAGCCAGGATAGTGTCGGGAGGAGAGCTCGATGATGCGAAACAAAGAGGAGTCCACGGGATCGCCAAGAGGGAAATGGGAGTAGGCAGTTTGGCACGGTTCCTCATATTGTTCTGATCGATCGGCGAGCCCTTACGGGGGATGATTACCCGTTTAAAGTTTCATAGGGAGTCCATTCTCGCCGTTGCGAAAACATCTCGGGTTCGGTCGGGGAGAATGGGAGACGTGAGAATTCTGGTGAGGTCGACGGGAGTACATTATTTCCGTCATTATGCACGAAAAGTGTAAACTTTTATATCGTTTTCGTATCTTTGTTGTATTGCCTGTCGGCAATTCTCTCTCACCCTCCGTGTTTTTTTTTTCGGCGGCTATAAGCCTAAATTGAAATTCCCGTTTCGATTATATTCCCGAAACGAAAGTTCAAGCTGGAATTGGGAATGGGGAAACTATTTAGCTTTTTACATGGAATATACGTCTGAAAAGTTTGTCGATTTTAATTATGGCATCTGGCGCCGTTGGCTTTCGCACAAATCGATTCATTTTAATTTATATTCAGTTATCATATGGAGCATACTTTAACGAATCCGTTATTTATTGACAAAATTTCCCGGAGAATTCTTTAATTACCGAGACAGTTTATAACACTTTGATTAAAAAGTGTCTTCGTAGAAGCTTATAAAAGACGCCTTAATCTCTCAGACGCTTTTTTACATGTCTTGACCTTTTTAAATTTCCCTAACAGAATTCCTATATCACTCCGACTCTTTTTACGCCTTCAGATATTTTTTACGCGCCTTTTATAACGACGCACAGTGTATTCCCGGCATAGGCAAATGAAAAATAAAAGAAAATCAGATTTAAAAAAAAAGAAATAAATAAAACAGAAAACCCGTTCTAAAGATATCCCGTGTAAAGATATTGCCTCTTCCTTCCCGACGAGAGAGACGCATAAATTCTGCATCATTGTAGAAACCGCCGGGAGGGCTATAATCGTTTTTCGAAACGCCGGCGTAGTTTTCCGGCGCAGACCCGCGACGAGAAAATCGGCCCCTGTAGATGCAATCGCATTAATTCATGGATCACGGTTCGTATAATCCTCCCTCGCCGTCCCTTCTTCATCCGCGTCCTATCGATGCGAGCCTTTGGCGAAGCGGATCTCGTAAATTTATTACGGCGCGAAATCCCGGTATATCCGCACGCGTGAACACTGTAAACTCGCGGCTTTCATCTTTAAGGGAACGATAACCGATAATTGGACCATCTCGCTGAAATCCAGTTTACGGTGAATGTGACCAGCCGTTTTAGATGGAATCTCTGGGTGTCTCGTATAATGGACAGTTATAATATCGTTACTTCCGTATTGTCTTTGAAATCACGTAGCTCGCAATAGGATCTTTCCCAAAAGATTTTTACACTTCTCAGATTTTCGAAATTCATCGCTTGAAAACGATTTTATTGAGCTAAGATATTAAAGAAACACTATTATTGATATAATATTTTAGTTGGAAAGACATCTGTTATATTTATATAACAGATGTTTTTCCAGCTAAATTATATTAATTATCAATTATATTATTACAGTTATGTTGTATGAAATGTTGTTCCATTTTGAAATTAAACGCTACGCAATATTACGACCGCAATATTCGAATAGTTTCCGACAAAGTAGTTTCAGCGAAGAGGAAAGTTCTTGCTCGTAATTATTTTGAACTGAAACGCGTACCGTAATTATTTACCTGAGACGCAAACATACGGCATCAGACGGAAGCCTCAGGAGCAGTGATGGACTGTGTATACAAATTTCACAGCTTGTTACGTGGTTACACACTGCATAATCTCGTGGCAGCAATTTCGCATATCCGCGCGAACATCGTAACACTCGTAAAGTCAACTCGTAAGACCGGGCGAGAATAGATTTCTCCCTTATACTTTATCCTAATCCCTTAATCCATTTATACGGCAGCGAGAAACTTCTCTGACAGACGTGAAAACTTCGCGAGAGTGCGTCGGGAAAAAAAAAAGTTATTCGACGAAGCGAATAAAAATCAGGCGAGAGCGATAGCGCGAAATTTCAGCCATATTCGACGCAGAGAATTTTTACACTTTTATCCCTATTAGATCTCTTCTTTTCTATTTACCATAGTGTATTAAATTCTCGTCTCTATAATGAGAATATCCTTTTGATGTTTCAAAAGTTCATGATTACGCGAGTGGCTCATAATAAAATCATTCAAGTTTAAATACATTTCGCATGAGAGTATTGTCTTTGAGGATTCGTAAAGGAAATTTCGCGAAGAGCAACCGACGTCCAGGCCGGCTCCCTTCGTTTCTTGCAAGCCCTTAATCCCTTTCCAGGTTACATGGCGGAAAGAGGCTTTGCCCAGCCAGCGAGCTTGTCGTCGTCGTTCTTCCGGAAAGCAGCTCGTTATTGCGATCCACAATTCACCGAAAATCTCGTAAACCTCTCTCATACCAATACCAAATAAACTATGCATGTATGTATGCAAGAAGCATCGGAGCTATCTTCCGAACAGTTTCCTCATTAGAGAGCCTAAGAAACACTGGCTAAGAACGGTAGTTATTCCGATATTCGAAGGCCAAAGTTCTCGGAATGAAGTACAAGTGGCACTCATACACATTGTTAAGGAAAGTTTCAACTCTTCTATGACCACATATGAAGTTCCAACTCGTTTCATCAAATAGTTCATTCTTTATAGATCTTTGAACGTATCTGCGTGGTTATTAAAGAAATAATGAATTTAAAGTGCGTGACTCGCACGTTTTAACCCTCCTACGTCCACGTGTAAAGTTCCAACTCGTTTCATCAAATAGTTCATTCTTTATATTGTAGATCTTTGCACGTGTCCGCGCGATTGTTAAAAAAATTAATAAACTCGAAGAACTTGATCAAGTGAAAAAGAGCTTAAGGTATTTTGCATCAATATGAATATCTTTTGCCGATAAACTCGTCACAAAATACTTGATCGCAGCACGCACTTTGAGCTTATTAATTTTTCAGCGATCACGCGCAGATACGTTCGTTCCAAAAATCTGTAAAAATGAACAAAGTTTTTGATGAAACGAGAATGGAATTTTGCACCGTTTATAGAAGAGTTGGATACTTTCTACTTAATGTACGACACTTGTCGTGAAAGTGTTATTTGTACTTCATTTCCAGAAATTCTCAAATGGCTTTCGCGTAGTTTCCCAATTACACATTGTCTACTGTTATTTATTTTTCAATCTATGTCGAGTGGGTCTTGCTTCCAACGGATTGCAATCGAGCCTTTTACCGAGATACTTTATAAAATGAGCTTCGAATTGGTCAAACAACTCGTAGATAAAAGGAGCGACGGACACTCTGTGTAAACTTTAAACTCGGGCAAACATCTCGGGCGAGCTTAAATTCGCCCGGAGTTGCGTATCGCGGGATTACGGCGAGCGGCGTAGGCAGACAAAGCGAGCACATCCGACGCACAGCAGGAAATTACGCTACGTGACTCGTGCCGTAAATAATGTGCCGCCACTATTAGCGAAACTAAAAGCGGCGGCAAACGTCGCGATGTACCGCGTCAGAAATTAGTCTTCTTAAATTTTGAACGTCAGGAAGCCGCGGTAAATTCAGGAAGATAAAATCGCGAGATTTATAGCGTGCGATATAAATCGCGCATGGCACTTTATGCTGGAATTTTAACGCGATCCTAATCCTCAACCAACGTGACGTGGAAAATGTCCACACGGTTGGCAACAAGAGTTCCGAGAGTACACTTACTTTCCCTTTTGATTTTTTTTCCAAATGATTTCTTATATGTAATATTAATTTTTCCTCTGCTGGTCTAAAAGTGCCTCTTCATCGGCAAACAATTCGCGAACTGTGTGGGTGATTGTTCGCAAACACTGCTCGATCTGTTCGCCAACAATGCGAGCCAAACAAAAGTTCTCGATCAGCTCTCAAACATTTACGAAAATTTAATCGGCTAACTATATCAATGCTTACTTTGGATTTATCGTTTTCTTTTTAATCTTATCGCTCTTAAAGCGAACTTGTAAATTTTTACTGAACTCAAACAGCAACTGAGCAAATTAAAAATAACAACCGATCGCGAATTGTTTATTAACAATTGTTTATTGTTTTCAAGCTATTCACAAACTGGTGTGTTCACATCAAAAGAAAGCAATTCACAATCTGTTCGCCAATGAAGACGTACTTTAAGACATCTAAAAAAAAAAAACAGAAGAAAGATGTTTAAATATTGAATTTTGAAATTAGTACTTTTGATTATTTATTCCATTTCTGTAAAAATATTTCAAGCTTCGAGGTGTAAATAATTTTGTATATTTCTTAGATTAAATATGTAGTATACAATCATAAATAATGTACAGGATAATAGTAATAACTGGGCCGGTTAGCTCTCTTTTTAAATCGAGATAAAACAGTGGAAAATGTCTCACTATTCAATTTACTACCATTCTGTGATTACATTTTTTTACATATTATTAGTGCATATTACACCGATGCATTTGCAAGATGTAATTGCACATTTTTTAAACCGAGTCATATCTTTTTCTTTAGCTTAAGCCTTAAATCGATTCTTTTCATTATTTCCTATGTAAAAGTATCAGGATAATCCGAAGGACTTTTTCTTACTCGCAGGAATTTATTTCAATTGAATTTACTTTAAAACATAATTGAAAAAAAATTACAGTAGTCTGTTCTAATGTAATTAGTGACCAATTTGATAATGTTATGTAAGAAAACGTAAGAAATGTATTTGGATCGTATAAAAATTGTCGTCAGTTAATTAAAAACGATGTCTTTATTCAGTATTTTAATATTTATTGCTCTTTATTCACACTTGATATATTCCGGGCGATGTCAAAAGAATGAATGGCGCTTGAAGTATCGTAAGAATTTCCAGCAGTATATACATATGTACAGTACTTTAAAGCGCATTTAAAGCAATACATTTTATTGCAATATTCCAAGTTTCTCTCTAGGATGTAGAATGAAAGATAAATTCTACTTTTCTAAAATGCTCTTTTTACGCCGACATTTTTTACGATCGTTAAAGATGTTTGCGCCTCTTCTGGTCGAGTCGTAAATCGAATGTTGTTGTTAGAAGCGCCGTGCTTGACTTTTACGATGCGGCAACAAGCAACTTTACAAAGATGTATGCATATTTCATTATTTTGCGTCTAAGAAATAGACAATTAAACTAAGTTCACTATTTCTAAAGTTAACTACTGAAACTCGATATTTGATCGATATTCTCAAACTTATAAACCGTAATCTATATTTATTTATAATGAATTGCTGAAATAATGATTATTTATTTCAATTTATTTTTCGATCAGTAGAAATAGATGATTTTTAAGACACATTTCTGCTATATCAATTTACTCAACAATGTGCGTTTAATGCGTTTTCTCCTCTAAAATAATAAAAGAAATAATATTTGGCATTATATATTAAGCATTCGGAGCAATTATATAAAACATTTATATAATAGATGTAGAACTAAATATATCATATAAAAAATAAATATATATAATAGCATAAAATATTTTATTATAATTTATACACAGATATTTACATATAAGAATGCTTTGTATTTCAGGCCTCGTTTTTCTCGACAGCACTGAAAACCCTGATCTCTGTGTCTACTGTGATACTGCTTGGCCTCATATTTGCTTACCATGCCTTAGAAGTTCAGGTATGTATGGTACACCTCTCGTGGTATAATAAGTGAATATTTTTGAATAAAATAGAGAAAGCTCTTCGCGAACGCAGAGTCGTTTAAATTCAAACGGAATACAAGATCACATCCTTTCAATTGTGTCGGAGATATAGAGGTTGTTATCCACTTGTTCGTGCAATTGCCACAACTCCATTTTTGGCAAAATTGAACTTGAAAAAATTGAAAAATAGACAGTGTCTTTTCACCTCTTTAAACCTTTGCATTAAATGTCTACCGGAAGATGCTTACGCGCACACATTATTATTACTTTTATTATTAAAATCTTCTTACACTCTCCAACATACTATTATATATTTTTACTATTATATATTTTTATAAATTGCTAGAAGCATAGATATAAATTATCAACGGCTGCAAATAATTGGGAACAAAATAAATTTCCGGAATTTATGCTAATGAATTATTATTATTACTATATACTTTATAAAATGCTAAAATCTCGCGTATAAATTATCGACGGCTATAATGACTGCAAATAATTGGGAAGAAAATAAATCTCCGGAATTTTGTGGGAGGCGCAATTCGCAGCGGCGAATCGGTTTTTGCGTTTCGAGGAGAGGCCGAGCGTGACATTACGCTCCAATGATTATGGGATTTAACGGCCTGACCATTGTGCCGCTCGGTCGAAATCGCGAGTAAATCGATGGGCGACGTGAAGCTAATCGAAACGCCATCGCGAAATAGCAAACGTGATTTTGTAAGTATGCGAGTGTTAATGTGCTACTAATAAAAAGCTAATTACGTCGCGCATGCGGTCAAATTTTATCTATTCAGTGCATAGCGATCGCACAGTATCGACCACCGATTATTTACTTGTTATTCGAGGCCTCCGCTAGAAATCTTTGAACCGTGAGATGAATTGAATGAACACGACGTATTTGCGATGCGAATAAAATGTGTAACTCAACCCCTTTGGTTTTGGATCAATAAGCAACGTCGCGCAAACTTGAGCGACTTGAAAGTTCGCAATGGGACACTCGCCAAGAAAGCCGCTGTTTATTACGGAACATTCAGTGTCTGCTCCGCTTTATAACGGGAAATTTTTATCGCGCAAGCTATAAATAAATCTTCTTTCCGCTGTCCTTTTTAAAATAGAAATTTCAACTTGTTACGCTACACGGAAAATGTTGATACGTTCCAGTTGTCTGAAATACTACATATTGCTTAATATTTTATAAATATACAATACATATTATAATTAAACGTGGAATATAATTTTGAAATGAGGTGAGATATTATCAAAGTTCTTGAGTCAATTATATGAATTAGGAAATAATCTGACGATCTCGCGTGATAATGACATTAGAGAAAAAAAAAGACGGTTTCAAAACAGCGAAAAACCGGTTCATTACCGGTGCGATATCCGGCGCGAAGGAAATCTCTCTACTAAGTTCTCCAGCCACTTCCGGCTGGCATTCATCTTAATAAGATACCAGTGGCCGGCAGCGAAGCGAGCTTTGCAAAGTCACGGACTGGCTCGAACGTTTAAGCGTCAACTCAAATATTGACCATCTTTCGAATCTCCGCGCCGGAGAATCTCACGCTATTCACCGGGTGTTCCGCGAGGAAGTGGCTGTGTGACTTAGATACTCGGGTAGCTTTGTACATACGAGCAAATTCGTCTAAACATAAACTTGATGTTAACGCGAGCGTATAGTGGCAGAGAATTTGAGAATTTTGGAGAAAAGTGATGTATCGCGAGTGTTTCCGCGAGCGTTTCAAAAAGAGACTTTCCGTAGATTTTTCGGCGGAATCTTGTTTTTGCGATTTCTGAAGTTTTAGAATTCTTTTAGCGATAAGGATAAAAAGTTTTTCGATAAAATTAGCGATGAGATAAACCATCTGCATTTCTAAATAAATTAAAAAATTAATTAATTTAAAGTATGTATAAATTACTCTCAGAATTTAAATTCTTTTCTGATTACTGATTATATCGATCTTAATCGATCTTAATCTTTATCGATAATCTTACGCTACAAATGCAACCTACTTTTTTCATTCCTTTATACCTATAATACCGTTTTTGAAAAATTTTACATTTTGATAAATAAAAAAAATAGATTTTGAAATACCGATGAATGAATAGTTTTACATTCCAGCAAGCTCCCGTTAATGCCGTATGCCAATTTTATTTAACGGAAAACGGATTAATCTTAAACGGCAGATCAGCCAGGATCTATCGTGAATGTCTCTTGGGAATGTTGGAACCGATCGCGACGCGAAAAAAGAGAAAGGCGATAGCTGCCAACATTCCCTCGCGTATCCCGAAACGGATAATTTCGACTCAATGTGCCGGAAAACCGTTCTCGTCAGGCTCGTAGTCGTTGCGCGATGCAATTTCGCCGCGATATATCGTGGTCCCGATATTACCACATCCTTGTGATTCGAGAAGAACCAATGTAGCGACGTTTCGAGACCGTGGCAAGTCTCTCGTGCTTCTGCTTTTCTTTCCCCCATGAAAAGAAAATCGTTCGAAAAGCTCGAGTTTAATAAAACACAATGCAGGTCCGCTCTGTATCTGTACTGTAATTCGCTGGACGAGAATAGCGTGTGTTTAAAGATAAAATCATACTTTTATACGTTTGGGTTATCTCGCAAATCGTTTTGCGATAAATATGTGGAACGTGCAGTTGACTTTTCTTTAAAGGAAAGCTCCGAGGCGAGTCGCTTTTTGTCGAATAACCAGAATCTCGCGAATGAACATCAACTTAAAATTATGAACACATCAAATAATAAAGTAAATACATCTGTTATTTTCTTCATTTGCATTACGATTTGCTGGAAACTGTAGCCCGACAGTTAGATTCGGAGGGAATCGTTTATAATCGTTTAGAACTGGGAATCTGTGTTCATAATTGGAAATATTAAGTGCGAAAGGTTTCCAACTTGATGACCAGTCCGGTTACACCAAGCTGGCTCACGCAATCTTGCGGCAACAACGGCTGGCTTGGAGCCTAATGGCCTGCTGACCTTTCGGCACCTGTTGATTGTCGTTCATCAACGATTTGCATGCGCAGATTTGCTGGGATTCACCTGGTACTGCGAAATGAAGGGAGTTTCCCTCGGGAGACATCGCTTCGATCAATGTCGCTCGCACAGGTTTCGGATCGTCTTCCCATTTATCTCCCTCTCCCTCTGTCCCTCCTTTCTTTCTCTTGCTACTTGCAACTACGAATTCAGATTTCTACCATGCGTTGTCATTCTTGATGCATTAAATTTTTAATATTTTATATATAAAAGAAAAAATATATGTATTTTTTTTCTTCATATTTTAGATACAAAAATAATTTTCATCGATTTTCCTAAACTTTATTCCATCTATCTAATTACAACAAACATTAACAATCCCTCTCAATTGTTAACGTCGAGTTTCACAAAAATAGAAATAGATCGCTGACGAAATGCGACGAAATATGAAACGAAAAAAAATCATATTAAAAAAAATCAAATTTTAACAAACGTTATATCCAATTTCGCGAAATCCACTATTAATATTCTATATTTTTGTCATCGCAAAATCCTGTAATATTATAGCCCCTTACTTCAACGCTCGTTAGAGGACATTCAGGGTACTGCGAACGCTCAGATAACGCAAAGGTTGGACGTTACGGTACTATTATTGATTCATGGGTCCATAAATCATCGATATTCAAGCCGACCTTACTTTTGGACCCTTAAATACGCGCAGCACATAACCGGCAGTTTGCATCTTTGCCTTCATCAAACGTCTTTGTGTCGTGCGTTCTTTCACAGCTTTCCGATACGCAAGGGAAATTTTTCCCTTTTCCGTTACGCGACAATCTTCACGTCTTCCGGATTATTCCACCGTAGATATAAATGGACTCCCACTGCATTATACTAATCTATTCAGGACGCCGGCGGGTCGCATCTTTCGCGGCCGCCGGCTGAGAGATACGAGCTGCAAAGTATCCGCGATGTATCACGGATGAGATATCGCCAAGATATAAAAAATTTCCGCGCATCTCGTGATGGATGTATCATATCTCGCCGAGGATCCCGGAGATCCTCAGAGTAGAACAACTCCATTGTCGAAGCGGCGATGTTCAAAATCGCGTAGTTCTAACCGTTAGAACGCGGATACTTAGGGGATGATTTACGATACTGTAAGTCCCATTGACTCCACCCACGTAGTTTTCCGATAATAGAGATATGCGATGATTTAGAAATAATTAGCTAAAGCCAAATTGAGTCTGCAAAACCATTAACTTGCGTTATCAAGGATCTGAAGAATATTTCTGAAGTACTGTTCATTATTTTAGTAATTGATTTTTAAAGTTATTTTAAATAAAGAAAAAAAAATTCATATGAACATATAGTAATTAAGACCTTCAGAGACTCAAAGTACTAAAAATTTTATGAAGTTGCCGTTTTTTTTTTAAAGCATGCGAGAGGAAAAAGATTTTAAAAAATTTAATTTCTTACTGTCCAACTTTTTATTAAAGTATTGACAAATATAGTAGAAGTATTTTTAAATTAAACTAGGCAAAATTCATTTTTATATTATTCTACAAAACTATGTGTAGAAAATAAAGTTAATATTTATTGGCTCGAGTTTCAAAAAAAAACCCCCTTTTCGTTTAGGAGCTATTAAAAAGAACGATAATTTTATAGAATTTTTAACAGTCTGTGTCTCTAAAACCGGGCCTTTGAGACCATATATTCACATGAACTTTTCTTCGTAAATGACCTTAAAAATAAATTCTACTAAAATGCGTTTGACAGATTTAAAAAAACACTCTGTACACTGAACGGCAGGAATGGTGTCCCCACACACCGAAACGCCTACATACGTGTGTCTCTTAAAGAAAAGAAGCGCGAGAGGTATTAGAAGGAACGAGATACGTATAGAGACNACGCGGTGTCACTATAGCTATCTCACCTGCACGCCCTGCATTCAAGCGGCGAGGGTGAGACAGCCGTAGGTGCCGTAGGGACACCGCCAGTCNCCAGCACGTCTTGCATTGCTTTCTCTCTCGATTGTGCATCTTGCGATAAAGATGCGACATCGGACGGCCCCCCACTACTTTTTCCCTTCGCTCCTCGNTCCGCGCGTCTAGAGACACACGTATGTACGCGCTTCGGTGTGTGCGTTCGTCGCGTTCGGCTCACACACACCCACACCAGCCGCTGAGGGACACCATTCCTGCCGGTCAGTGTACAATATCAAAGGTGAAATGAAGAATCCGTAGAAGTGTATTTGCTTGTGCATGAAAATCTCTCCGATTGAGCAGAAAATAAATTAAACAAAATTGGAATAAAGACCCGAGGCGTCGAAGACCCGCGAGACCAAATATCCGTAACTTTGATACAAATTACGCGGATACGTGCTCCGAATGATGCAACGCGTGTGCGGTGTGTAGGGTCCTTTAAACGCGATCTGTTTAGATCTGACAGGATCGTTACCGAGTTAAGAATGATTTGTTGGCAGAATAGCGGTGGCGTGTGTACGACGCGATCTCTCGCACGGGATAAACGGTGATAAACAATGAATACGTGGCGCAGCGTTTTAATCAAGTCAGGGCAAAGCGGCTGGAATTCATATTAATCGGACGGGGGCTCAAAGAGCGAACTCTCGTATCTGGAATACGTGGGCTCATTTGTCTCGATTGGCAATCTCGCGCGAATCGATATCAGTCTTTATACCTAAAAATCGCTTTGAATACGTGTGTATTGATAATGAAAGGTTGAGCATGATTAATTTATTCGTTTATTTGTCCGCTCAGCGAATAATCGTGCGAGATGGACGGGTTTAATAGACATTTTTCAATAATGTTTAGCTTCGTCAAGTATTTGAAGTATTGATAATACGTTTCAATTAACTCTCAATCTGCATATTAATCTCGTGAGATTTATCGATAAAAGCTCATTGGATATTCAGTAGAGGGAACTTGAAAGCCTAAAATAAATATCCCAGGCCTTCAACTTGCAGAAAAAACACGTTAAATAATCATTATAAAATCTCTCGATCGAACATTTCCTCGGGATAATTCTCAGGATATTATTCAAGTATACGCAAGTATTATTCTCGAATACGCCGATAAGTATAATATTTGAAGCATCATTATCAAATTAAATGTCCCTCGGCATATTATTCAAATATTCAAATATTCAAATATAATCGAAAATAATATTTAAGACAATAAGAGAGTTATATAGTCTATTGCTTTAAATATATCTCTGGGAAAAATTGCTCCTCCGATTTAAATACAAAAACGTCGAGGGCATTAGGCAGACACGTCCCAGTCGCGGGAGCGTCGTCTCTTGTCATCTGTCTATTTTTTTTGTTGTTGTTGTCGGGCGACAGTTGTTCATGATCGATAACTGCGCGGACGACTGGCGGATCGCGATGACCTGGCAGAGGATCGCGCAGATCTCGGTGGAACTGGCGATCTGCGCGATCCACCCAATCCCGGGCGAATACTACTTCCTGTGGACGACCAAGCTGGCGAACAAGAATGGCGACATGGGCTCCACGTGGGTGCCGTACGACGTGACCCTCTCGCTGCCGATGTTCCTCAGGCTCTACCTCATCTGCCGGGTGATGCTGCTGCACTCGAAGCTCTTCACGGACGCGTCGTCGCGAAGCATAGGGGCTTTGAATCGCATCAACTTCAACACCAGGTTCGTTCTCAAGACCCTGATGACCATCTGCCCGGGCACGGTGCTGCTGGTCTTCATGGTCTCCCTGTGGATCATCGCCTCGTGGACACTGCGACAGTGCGAGAGGTAAGAGCTCGATCTTCCGAAATCATACACGAGAAACGTGAGAAATTGTCTCACTGAGAGAAAAATGTAGTCACTTTTGACTTCAATCACAATTTTATAATATTTCTAACGATAATTATGGCTAACATAATAATGCATATAGTTAACTTAATTGTATTTATTCTTAAAAATATTATAAAATTATGGTTGAGGTCAAAAGTAATTATATTTTCCTCTCAGTGCTGCTCCGTGCTTTCGATTTTTAGGGCACAACAAAATCTTGGTCTTGGTAATGAATTTATCACCTATTTCTATTATCAAGGCTCAATTAATCAGAATCCTTTAGTTCTCCACGTCCAACAGCTTTCTAGCTGTCGATGTTATCAAAACGCAATCGCTATTTTTCTCACTTTATTCTTTGTTGTCTGAGCCCTTCGTCAGAATGATAATCTCTTCTTTCGCTCATTTTGCGCGATGTAACAATTGAAGCTGTTAGCAGCGAGAGCAGTTGTTCCCGTTTCACGCATGATCCATTATCCAAAGAGAGGAAGAGCAATGACACGCGCATTTCGGAATTATATACAGATCAATGGACGCGACTCATTTGCGTGCGATGATTGATCTACGACCTAATGGCGCGTCCATCCGTCGCGCTACCATGTCGTAATGATAAATCTCAGCGCGTCCTTCCGTCAGCGGGACGGAATCTCCGATTGGGGTTGCCGGCTGGCGATCGCAGGGGTTTGGCGAGTCCGACTGATAATTAAATTCTCCCCGTAAATAGTTGCGCCGATTTCAGGAATAATCAATCTTCGCCCGGATGATACCGTAGGCGTCTGCTGTGAATCCTTAGCAGGCAGGTAGCAAGGAAAAGGATCCTTCTTACCCGCCGTCTTCTGAAACTTAGACAGCTCTCCTTAATGGACGGTGGGTGGTCCTCCCTCCCACGTCCTTAACTGAAATATTTATCACTCGACGAAATGTGTGTCGACGTGCCGCCGGCTATAGCATCCTCCAAAAATTCCCGATGCAGGATGAGCGGATTTTAAAGCGCGGCAATGGCGGCCGGGCTGTTTCATTGTTACATCGCGTTACGTGGGGCAGTCGCTGAAAACGAGTATTTGATTTATTGCGCTCTACCTTTGCCCGATAGTCGATTATGATAATACGTACGATAATGTTAGGAACATTCGGCTTTCCGACACATTTCCGACGTACGCTAGATGAATACGTGAATATATCCCGAGCATCGCGATGCCTCGCGGGAAATTCCGTTTAACAAATGAAACGGTGTTTACGAAAGGAATTTCAATTTTCATTCAATGTTTATCCTCGTAATTTCGTTATATTTAATTTTATTATGTAAATATTCCGCGCGCGTGGAATACCGATATACAAATTTGTCAACAAGTAGAACTTTTTCAACAAGTAGTCAAATAAACGTAATTTTTAAAACGTTTAACTTGTCGGTATTTTTATTTCGCGATATTTAACAAATGTTTCAATACATTACGAATTGCGATTCTGCAAATTACGTTATAAATTATAAGACGTCATCAATTTCCGTCACTGTCAGTATTGTCGCATTATGCGAAACACTGGTAAATAGTTGCGTATCCAATTCATTTAAATATCTATTTTATTATTATTATTATTGACGAGACTTAATAAAGTTTAACGACTTGATTTTCTCCGTGTATTATGTAGTTATAAATTATGCTCTGCAAATCATTATTATCAATTTCTGCCATTGTCAATTTAATCGTAAGCTGCGTAAAAGCTTTATTTATCGAAAATAAATAAACATTTCCAAATTTACTTTACAAAATGAATCATCGTGCGTGATAACGACGCGCCGATATAACACGGTATTATTCAACTAACGCGCGCGGTTCGAAATTATCGAATTTGCGGTCGCGTATTTGCATCTGCATTCAAAATTAAAAAATCAATTTGATAATTTTGCTCTTGCATCAGCGTAAACATCGCGCAGAGCCCGCGGCCAGTTTTGCGCTTGGATTATAGAATCGGAAATTGTCGCGAAATACGAATGATATTTTATTCAGTGTGCATCCGCACGTGGCCGCGCGAATTTCCACGACAATAACGCGATTTTCACGGTACGTGACCGACAATCAGTCATGCAATCAGCGTTGCTACGAGAATAATTCGTTTCATGGGGCTTCCATGGAGTGGACCGTTACATCAAGCGCGAGTCATCAATTTTATCGGATCCGGGTAGAGGTGGAAGAGTACAAGGAGGTCACGTTCATTACACAGGTTAATCTCATCAAAAAGATTCTCTTTTTATCGCTGATTTTCGTCGCGCTAGTAAAATTGTTATCGCCGTCATTGAAAGATTTATTAAATTTAACTTGGACTTTCCCGCCTAGTCTTGCATTTCCACATCGAGAGGGAGAGGCATGGGATTAAATATTTGAGAGACACCTGATTTATTAATGTATATCATTTTAAAATTTTCTACGGTCCATCGCCCAGCGAGCGGTTAGATCTCGACTTCCAGATATCGAAAGCCTTCGATGAGCCCTAAAAGATGGTTACGTCACCCACACGAAGGCGAAATCATGTAACATCGGCCGTGTAACGAGGCCGTTAAAGCCGCTTTACGACATGGATTACAGCCGGGTACGTCGCCCGCATTGTTGTTCCCAATCCTCTTTGCGCCCGATAATGAATCTCACGGGGGGCATAATGTTATCTTTCGTCCTGCATTACTTGCCCGTAATCACCCCGGCGTTCGCTCGGCCCTCGGGTGAGGATCAAACGCCGGTTACGGCGGACGTATCGAGCCGCCAATAAAAAGAGGACCCAAAGAATTCGATTATCCAAACAGTAATGTCCTTCTAATGTCAAGGATGTTGAAATAGAGACTCTGAAAATAGCCTTTTTCCATAATTTAATATCATTTGAAGCGCGTTTACCATCGTAATGTATGAAAGAAATTATTACACGGCGCTTTGAATCTCATTACTCTTGATACCTTCGGACTTAAAGGGGAGTTCGAAAAGAAGAGATTATCCGTTTCTGAATATGGTACAACTCGCAAATCCTTTTAGAGATCGTAAAACCTTGAAATTCCGAATTATTTTAAAGCCTGAGACGCTCACCTCAACTCAGGCACAAAAAAAGCGTAAGGATATATCCCATCTGCGTAAGATATATCCCATCTTCGTGCAAGCTCCGTCATTAAAGTAATGCATCTGTCGTTTTGCCGACAGGTTCCACGATGAGGAACATGCAAATCTCCTCAACGCCATGTGGCTCATCGCCATCACGTTCCTGAGCGTCGGTTTCGGCGACATCGTGCCCAACACATACTGCGGTCGAGGTATAGCCGTCTCCACCGGAATGATGGTAAGGGCAGAACGTAAACTGGCACGACGATTTTCACCGTTCTCGCGAATTCTTCCTGATTCCTTCCTGACATCCACTTCGACGTCGATCCTAGAGACTCGGTAACGTTTTCTGTCCTCCAGGCATACATGATTTCGCGAGAGAGACGTAACGCGTGGCAGAAAAGATTTAGCTTGAAAATTTCTGTAATTGTATATTTTTCTGTTATAAAAATTGCATTTTCAAATTATGTGGAAATTAATATTTGGATCTCTTTGAACGTGCGATTAGGGTTCCACTAACATTACACTGAGAGAAAAATATTACAGTTTTTGGCCTCAATGGCAATTTTATAATATTTCTAACGATAATTATGGTTAACATAATGATGCATATAATTAAGTTAATGATATTTATTAGAAATATAAAATTATAGTTGAGTCAAAAGTAACTATATTTTCTCTTAGTCTACAAATGTTTCAAAACGTTCTTCTTCTCCTTCTTCTTTCTTTATTAAAAGGAAAATAAGAAGACCGCTTTGAAGCATCTGTAATCTCAAGTGGCCGGCAGTCTATTTTATCAAAACTGTTTTGATAAGAGCGCCGAATATTGAGGACGTCGCATTATACGCGTCGTATCACCGATCATGCCGGTCGTTAATCCTTACCATGGTTACCGCAAACTGCAGGGCACGATATACGCGACCGCAACCGAGTCGAGACGCGCGATTCCGCAGGCATGTAACCCGATGTAACTCGCGCGCATTAAGCACCGGGGCTTCATTACTGCCAGACAAGCGTAATGAGCGTCGCGAGCGTGGGACAATCGATCGGTTGCCGGCCCGTTGCAGGTCGCTCGCAACCGTGATTTGTGCGTCGCCGTGTTTCGACGCTTTCGGTTTACGGTCGTGCCGTTAACCGCCTGTAATTAAAGGCAGCGCCGGGGGGCGCATTAAATACCACCGTCCATTCGCTCCTCCTTTGGGGAGCGGCCGGAGTTGTTCCTTATTGTCATCACTTCCCTGCCCTACACCGCGTCCGTCTCTTCCCTCGGTCCGATCCCTTTCGTCTCGATCATTTCACGTTCTCGAACAAACCGTTACCGAGTTTGCCCCCAGCGCGGTTGGTTCCAGCGATGCGAATCAATTCCTCGTAAACTTCCGCTCTCCGAATACGACAGTTGTTTCCGGAAGTCCAGTCCGCGATCACAATTTACAATACGCTTCGAAACTCGCCTTCCCCGCCTTTATGAGACTTCTTCTTTCACTGTTTCTCTCTCCTTCTCCCGTGTTACGTTAATGCTCTCGATGCGTCTCGTAAATTGCGCGAAATTGCTCTCGACTTGAAGTTTTGGCTATTAATTTCCAACGAATGAAAAGCAATCTCATCTAGCTACGTCCTTTCCTTGCAACGGAACAGACAGACCGGCGATTAATGAGACAGATTCTACTCAAAGGAAATGAATTAAATTAATAACTATAATTAATTGCATCACAGTAAATTAATTAATAATTAACGATTGATAAAAATGGTTTCATATTATTTGAAATAAAATATAAATACGTTTCCTTTTAACATCAATACATCGAGTTGCATGTTCAACTAACGACCGGAACGATTCGTTCCTTTTATTCCCGTTCTAGCTTGCAAAGAGATCGCTGCCTTTTGTCGACCTCGGACCTTGCCATCAAAAGCTCTGCCTTTCCGTGACGATCTCAATTTCTAACCCGAAAATAAATATACATATCGTATTTTTTTTTATTTGACTACGCAAGTTCGATTTCTTCTTGCTTTCGAAATCGATGGGAAGAACTTTCCGAAGATATCAGAGGACCGTGAGAATTGCTAGAGGGGTATGTCTTGAATAAAATAAAACGATTCTTTTCATTACATTTGACTTGAGACTAGCTCGAGGGATTCGACGAGGGTCGGGAAAAGATTTTGTCGTACGTAAGGGTCCCCGGGGAGGTGCGCGGAGAGCGGAAGTTTTAGAATCTAAAAATTTCACGTGAAAGCAGCTCACAAGAGATCGCACTTTCCCGAAATTTCAGGGCGCCGGGTGTACCGCTTTACTGGTGGCAGTCGTCTCCAGGAAGCTCGAGCTTACGCGAGCGGAGAAGCACGTGCACAACTTTATGATGGACACACAATTAACGAAAAGGGTAAGGCCGTTGCCCACGTCTGTGTGGTGTACCGTTCTCTAGCATCGTAAGACCTTTTGTTAACGGCAACCTTGCGGTTCCGTAATGCGGAGAAATGGGAGTCGCGCTGCCGTAGCGAAACTCTCGTAACAATTCTGCATTAAAGGATTGCAATATAATAGGGGGCACAATAAGCTCCGTAATATAATAATATTCTAATATAAAATAATTAATCAAGAAATATATGCTGAAAGAAAACTATTGCAAAAGATTTAGCGAGTAATCGGAGAAAGTACAAAGGAATCCATACCGGGAGAACTAGTCTATACTGGTCTTATATTAGTCTATACTAATCTATAATAGTCTATAATAGTTCTCGTACCACTTTCATATCGACCGATATAATGAAGAGAAATGTCTACTGCATGAACTACACTTCTTTACGTTTGAAACTTTTTGCTTAAACATTTATTTGGCTCGTAAAATATAGCTTAAATAGCCTCAGAAAAATTTGTTTTTACTTTTTAATTTGCTGGCGTTATTGCAACGTTTTTGCAAAAAAAAACTCTTTGTAAAGTTTTGCTACATATTACAATATTACAATAATATTACAATAATGACATAGAGTCTGATTATTGCTAAATAATGACATAGACTCTGATTATTGCTAAATAAATTTAATTTTGAAGAGTAACTTGAAATATGGGAAGTTAAATAGAATTTATATAAATGGTAGTGACATATAATGTGAAATATAATTTTTTCTTTTATTAAAATAAATATCCTTGCTTAAACAACGCAGAAGATTAAGCTAAAAATTTTACAAGTTCTCTGCATTGTAACAATTAACTGTGCGATGTTCGCTCTTGCTGTATTATTTATTCTGCGCAAGTTTCTGAATTAAGGAGGACAACTTTTAATGATATGTATAGCAAATAATAAGTTTCTAAAGTAAGACGATAAGTAGTTATAAAAGAAGAACTGTATCAAATTATCTTAAACATTGTTCTTGGATGATCACGAAACGATATAAATATCAACATATTTTTTAATGTAATAGAGGAGGAAATGAAAATTGATGACTTCACGCGTAATTGATGCACTCGTTAACAGAGAATTCGAAAAATTCTCAATTTACGTTCGTTTAAATTTAAATTGCAGAGTTCTTGATGTTTTTATGTTATTGTTTACGGTGAAAATTCTTTAATGATGATAGAGATAATATTTGGCTTTCAATTAGAGACGATATAGAATTTCTTAAACAAAGAAAACGATAGCATGACGTAATTGCAAGGTTGGTTTTGAAATTACACTCGCCGGCAGTATCCCGCAAGAATCAGGAAAGCGAATTAAGCACGTAATGAGAGCATGATGGATGTCACTCTTTATATATATATATATATATATATATATATATATAGCGCGACGTAATTTTACGGCTGAGCCACGTAATAAGAAAGTATCCCACTGCGAGTAAGGTTGCNTCGGAAATAAGCGGACTACATGAAGTCGCTTTGACCTTTAGGCAGAACGGTCTTTCCCTTCCTTGCCAATCTGAATTCTTAATTTTGATGTCGCATTACCGAGAGTGTGTCACGATATTAAGAATCACGACGACGAATGTCAGATTCAAGAAAGAGAGACGGCAGAAACTTGAGAATCCGGAAGACTACGACATGAGAATCCAACAATTCAAAAGTCCCGTAAAATCTAGAAAATTTGGATATTTAACTCTGAAAAAAAATTTGAAGTATTACGAAAACGACGTAAAAACTATCTTACGAATCACAAAAAGTTCGTGATATAGAATTAGAAATTTATGGAAATGTAACGTTTATCCTGGACGTAAGGATTCCGAAGTTTAAATTCGAAAACTTAAATGCTCAAACGCAGTTTCTCCCTATTAGGCGAATAAGACAAAGCACACGTCGAAGGGGAGAGTATTTTCTATCCAGATAATAGATCGACGTTATGGATGAACAAGTCGATTGATGCGTCATTGTCATTTTAGCCTTCATTATCGCGAACGGAATGACATCGATCGATTTAATCTCAACAAATTTGTAAATAAATAAAAAGGCGACGTAAAGTAATCGCGAAGCGACAAAACGCCTCCTGAAAACAATTCGCGAACGCTTTCCGATACCGCGCCGAAAATTTTTGTCATTCTAGAAAATACTTTATAATAAGCGTCATAATTCACCGCTGCATTTCATCGAACCTAAATTACAAGATGAAAAGTCGACCGTTTGCAGTTGGCAGACTCGAGCGGAGAATATTAAAAGCTCGAAAGTGCAAAAACTTGGATAAGTTTCGAGCGCTTTGGGATACAAGATTTGAAAATTACGGCCGTAACGGCAATCTGATTTTACAGACCAAAAACAAGATGAGTTTCGCGCAGATCGCTCCTCGGGAAATTCAGAGACTAACTATTTAGAATCCGAAGAAAAATGCAGAATGATTCCGTAGTTGTACTTTCCGCGAGGAGGCCTTTGACAACTCGTTGTACAAGTTGTACAAGTTCCGCAGATCATGACATAATCGATCGGCCGATGTCAGAAGTGAAGAGTTAATGCCGCGATTCATAATTCTTTCGCACGCGAGGGCAGCCGGACTTTATTCGAAAACTGATTTCTCGTCGCGTGCCGCGTCTCGAGAAGTGACGTTTAGAAAAATATTTTTTTTTTTAAACTTTCCGGGAAACCGCGTTAATTAAATACAGCGCGAAATATTCCGTTCGTTTAGGATTTAGATTGATCGAACGCTCCGCTCGACGCGAGCGTGGTTGCATAAGTGCACGGCCGCTTCTCTCCACCTCCGGATCGAAGCCTTCAACCATACGGCTACTGAAATAATTATTAGCCAGCGTTTATTTATAAACCTTGCAAATATCAAGGAGTGGTAACGTAGAGCTATACACGTGACCGTATCGACGAGTCTTTTTACGCCGTTTTAACCCTCGGACGCATATCGCTTTTTTTCACGTCATTGCATAAGCGGAATCGATCTGATTCCATCAGCGCGGCAACACAACAAACGTCAGTCCTCTCGAAACACCCTCTTTTTTTTTCCTTTAGTCGTGTAGGATCTGCGTAACGAGCGTATATGCTTTATGTTCCCGGTAGTGTCGTGATGACGATGTAACGCTCGTAAAATTCGTGATCTCGCAATTTTCTTTCTAATTGACGCTCGTACGAGATGAAGGTTCACGTGTAACTCAGAATGTATGTTCCCGTCGGGACATTAATTATTTCTCAGGACTGCTATCCCCCAAGATCTTGAAGGGGATAATTGACCGTGACATTGAATATCATAGTTAACGAGTTGTGCAATTAATGCTATAGCATAATGTTTACTTAGTGAATATAGTTTGAATAATTCCGTCTCGAATTGTAAAGGTACATCCATATGTACATTCTACGATGCGCGCGGGTATTCTCTTTTCCTATCCTATAAATAAAATTACCCAACCCTGAGGACGTAATAAATGATCTCTTCATCGTCTACGGTGGAAACCTTGAAAACTTTTCAAAGCCTTAAGAGCGCGACGAGGATATATTTCCGATAAAATATTGATATGATCCCAGAGACATCCCCGTTAGACACCCCGACGATGGGTTTAAGTGCTCAAGGGGCTTGGAGTGACAAACGCTGTTCGCTACTGTTGCAGTTGAAGAACGCCGCGGCGAACGTGTTGCGGGAAACGTGGCTGATTTACAAGCACACCCGCCTGGTGAAGCGCGTCAATCCCGGACGCGTGCGGACCCATCAGCGGAAATTCCTGTTGGCCATATACGCGTAAGTCGATATCCGAGCTCCACGCCGTATTAGATCACCGTTAGTTAGGCCAGCGCGTAATCAACCTGTCTTGCAACTACCTCGAAATTTCAGACTCAGAAAGGTGAAAATGGATCAGCGTAAATTGATGGACAACGCCAACACTATAACAGACATGGCCAAGGTGAGGCTCCGGTGTTAACGAGGGAAACCACCCGCTCGTAAAGTCGATGGAATATTGCAGCAGCAGGGAATTGAAGGGGATTACATTTCAAAGCTCTCGTGGCTGCTTAGACAGAGCAGTTTTCTCTCTCTCTCTCTCTCTCTCTCTCTTCTCTGAACGAAACGCTTTTGCCAGTTGTTCCATTTTTTGGCGTTACAAAGAACTTTGGTTCTATAAAATCAATAAAGATTTTATCGTACGGCGAACTCGCTTAGAGAGGAGATTCCATTTTTCACGATAGTTAAAAAAACTAAGCGGTTTATCGCGAGACGCGGTATCGCTCATCGCAAGGTAAGCCTCTTTCTCTAACGCATTGGCTGGTTCCGTGTCAACAGACGCAAAACACCGTCTACGAGATCGTCTCGGACATGAGCACGCGGCAGGACTCGGTGGAGGAGCGTCTGGTGGGTCTGGAGGACCGTCTGGTCGGCCTAGAAGAGAAGCTGACCTCGCTGCAGGGTCAGCTGGAGCTGCTACCCGAGGAGCTGACCCGCTGCCTGGCGCAGCACGCCGAGCGGATGGAGCAGCGGCGTAACTTCCTCCACCCGGATACCGCGGTAGCCATGGCGGCTTCCGGCGGCGGCGGCGGCGGTGGCGGCGGCGGCGGCGGCGGCGGAGCAATCTCGTCGGGCACGAGCCTGGGCGTTTCCGGCGGTGGCAGCATCGCGTCCGCCGCGCACCACCCCCTCGCTAGCCTCTCCAACTCACCCCTGCTGCCGCACTCGCGCAGCGTGCCCAGCGCGCCCAGCACCATGTCCCTGCATCCATGGCCGGTCAGCCCGGTCCTACCGCCCGTCTCCAGCCGTACGCCCCACCTGGTGCCGGAAACCGGCAGGCATCACGGCCTCAGTCACTCCGCCACGGTGACCACCTCGACCTCGCAGTCGGCCACCAGGCTCACTTCGCAGGCCGGCATGGGTGGGCTAGGCAACAGCCAAGGCTCGGACACGTCGGCGCACAGCTGAGTCTCGTCTCTGCAGCCGCAGCACTCGTACTAAGGCCCCTCGCCGGTTTCGCTCCGGATCATGCCGCGCGACCGATCGCTTCCGGTGCCGATCGCCGAGCGGCAAGTATCGCATCGCTGCATACAACACTGCCGGGGATACGATCGACCGGAAGTTCGCTCCTCGCACAAATGAATGTGAAAGCTCTCGTCTGGAGCGGTGTGTCCTCGTCCGCGCCAGCCACTTGGCAGTCTACCAATTGGACAGTCCGTATCCAATTGCCAGATCTAATCAGTAGTAACTCGCACGAATCCGTGTCGGTGCTGTTGCCGTGTTTTAGAAGAAGCAACTTCAACCGCGGGTTCGTTTCCGATTTGAAGACAGTTGTCTTGAACGGGGCTATCAATCACGCTATCTAACAACGGATTCCGCGCACAGATTTGTAAATTAGTCCGTACGAATTTCCTTAGAGTCTCCCCGCGATTGGCGGCTCTTTTGTAAGTTCCAAAGTGAAACAGTTGAACCCTCTTGCGCGGAGCGAGAGTTTCGTACGAGGCGACGTTGTTAAAGCCCACGACTAGTTTTCCCACGGACCACAGTCTGGAAATATTATTATCGAGGACACGCTCCGCCAGGCGAGAGTTCTGCGACGACCAGTTCGGTCGGACACGGTCGTCTGTCTCCGTTCAGCGATGGGCCTTCTTGCGTTCCGCGCGTACCTTTGAGTCCCTCCTTGTAAAGTCGGCCAAAGATTTCTCAATTAAGATGGCGCGGCGAGCGATCGTAAGAGGATACGGAAATTGCGCGTGTTTTTCAACGTAGCTGTAAAATCACTCGGCATTCATCCTTTTTGCACCAGACTTCTTCAATTATCTGGTTTTCCGGTTTTCCGCGAGGGATCGCGATCAATCTCTCGATTCTTGGATCGCCCACTCCTGTCGATCCCTTCCAATCCCCTGACCCTTCACTCGCCAATCACGGTAGGAGTGCGCGATCGAGGGTGGGAGATCGTGAGAATTAAGGATGATCGGAAGAAGAGATGAATAAAATCGGACGGAGGGAGGAGGGGAAACTCTCGGGGTACGCGCGGCTTCTTCCACTGGCTGCGCGCTGCTCCCCTGCCCAACTTGCGTGCCTGAATAACTGTTTTCTTAATAATTAAATGTACATTCGACACACAGGAACTCCACCTTGTATCTCTGTATACCTCGTGAAGAGCGCGGACCGGCATAACGTGCGTGTACAGGAAGCGCGTGTGCGGACAAGGACTGGCCCGGAGGTGATCCAAGCTGGCTCTTAAAGTCTCGCGCTTAATTAAGGTAAAACCGTCCCTTTCCTTCTCTCTCCCGATGACAGAGGCGCTTAAAGAGCCGTTTCATTCGTATCTCACATCTAGAGCTAAATCTAAAACCGAACGATTCTCAACCCGAAGTAACGTAACGATAATTTTCGCGTATACGGTGAACCGTACGCAACAATTTTCATACATCCGATTTTAGACAGGGCGGTCCGCGCGACTTACAATTTCTACATTTGAGCTTCGCTCCGCTCGCGTGCTTAAGCGACAGCACGGGAGGCTCAAATGAAGAAAAACGGACTCGGGATCGCGTCTAAATCGCCGGACTTATGATGTCGCTTACATTTAATTCGTGACTTGCCTTCAGCTGCTCATACTGTCGCACGTGCGAACATTCCTCTTCTCTCTGTTATTTTTTTCCATTAGAGGACCCATTCCTCCCGATCTATCCGCAAGACGTCGGCAAGACGTCTCGTCATTTATATACGGACGCGTCTTCGCGTCCAAAGTTTGCGTCTAATCCTGTCCCCTTAGGACGGCGCGCTTTAAGGGCCGGTGCGAAAAACCGACGAGCGTCCAGGAAACGTATATAGAGAGAGAATGCAAAGTGATCTTATCCGCTTTAACGTCCGTAGGTTATATAGGATATTATATTGTTAGGTGTATACTTGTACATGGCGCACGGGTACAAAAAAAAGCGGCTACGTTTCCACTGAAGGAAAGAAGGTGGGAGGGAGGGAGGGGGTAGGGTGTTGAAGATTTTTTTATAATATGGGACCGCGACCGCGCGGGGGTGGCACGGCGCGGCGCGGGGGGGGGGGTAGATTTAATTAAATGGATCGACCAGACAATGGGGAAACTAATTATTTGCCAACGACTTCCCGTTCGGAGCTGCTCACCAGGCTTCCTTGTTCGCCGTTTGCTAATTGTCGCCGTATTAAATACGCCTGCATTAATTTACGATCGCTCACGAAATATGGAAAGTAATGTAGATTATGCAAGAGCACCACAGCCATTTCCTCATAATTATCGCTCTTGATAATTCTGCGATGCATATACATTCATTCTTTCTCTCTCTCTCTCTCTCTCTCTCTCTCTCTCTCTCTCTCTCTCTCTCTCTCTCTCTCTGTCTCTATTTCTTTCTTCTCTCTATCTTTCTATTTCTTGGAAGCGACCAATAAAATTCGCAAAGCTTGACGTTTCTACTGGCAAAGGAGAAACGTTGAACGAGGAAACCTGGGAGAGCACTGAAGGTGTCCCGAAGGGCGCCCCGGGAGGGACACGAACTCACACACGCAATTCCGGGATCTGAAGAACCCGGATCCGAGATTTATCGAGCGACGCGGTTCGGTCCCTTCCGGTGCGCGACGTACGTTTGCTGTAATTCGCAGCGTTTATTCTTTCCAACGCGATATTTGTCCCGAAGATGTTCAGATCTCGACGTATCGGCACGACAGTGTCTTGCTAGCGCAAACACAACCGCACGCGACGAACCGAGATTCTATCGGGGCTCTGCGAGGCGGCCTCGAGCGACTCTCTCTCATCTCTTCAGCATCCAAGATTGAACACAGAAACACTGATAAAAAAATTAATTTCGCTTCTGTGAGAAAAAGAAACGATAAGTCACCGAGAGCTAAAAGCGAGAATTTATTTGCAAAATTGAATTTATTCCGAAATTGAGTCTTTAAAGGCAGAGATAAGTTTAAAAGTCGTCGAAGACCGTTTATGAGAAGAGATTCAGTTTAATCGAATAATCTGATTTCCACTTCGTCCCACTTGATTTAAATTTACTTTTGCCCTTCAGCTGCTAATTAATGCGACGTCAAATTCTCAGATTCAGTTAACGTTAATATTATTATCTATCAATGAGTTTTGCGGAAGAGAGAGAAGAAAGACCGGTCGAGTCGCCTTCATCCTCGGCCGTTCACAAGGAAAAGCTCACGCGGAAAAAGCTCACTAACGCGGATAAAGTTGGGACCTGGTTTGTCTTGTCCGTCATCGTTTCATTTCGAAAGCGTAGTTTCGCGGCTAATCGCAATGCGAAACGGGACCAAAACAGACACAATTTTCACAACGTTCTCATACTGTCCCTCTCTCTTTCTCTTTCCGCCTTTTCTTTCCCTCGTTTCCTCTTGCTCTCCTTCTTTTCTCAGTCGAACAGATTTTTCATTCAGATAAAAAGGTGAATAAGAACTGAAAGATTATAAAAAGTAGTTTGATAATTAAAAATACTTATAATTAATTATCTTTTAGGAATTTAGATTAGGAATTTCATAGATATAGAAATGATTTCCTTATTTGACGATGACAGATATTTTAAAAAGATTGAAAAAAGATTTTCTTTTCATTATTTTCTTTTTCTTTATTTATTCTTATTATTTTGTATTCTCATATAAATTATTTGACAGTAATTTTTTAATAAAGGTCGTTACATGTATTAACGTAATGTAAGAATTCATAAAAAATTCTTTTTTTCCGAAAAAATTTGTATTAAACTTTTGCTATCCTTAATTTATTACCCTTTTACGTTTCTATTTTATTCTTATTATATCTTTTTATCTATTTGACTTGATTTTGCTAAAGATGTCAAATAATTTATTTAAAGATACGAATGAAAGACGAAAGATTCATTCAAAAATTTTCTGCAATTGATAGTTTTTTATTAAATTGAAAAATATTTAATATTTAACTTTTTCAATTATTCGGAAAAAGAAGACCATCTGTTTTCATAGAATATATTTTTAGCGCTCGAAGGGAATACCTTTTCCACGGGAATATGACAGTCGTTTATTCGACCTCTCTATCTGAAATGAAATTTTCAATCCGAGTAGTGTCCAACTCTGCTTTCTTCCTTCCATTTATCTCTAATTCTCCTCAGACTGTTCCCGCCTCTTTCTCCTTTCTTCTCTCGCCTTCTTATTTCTTATCCTACTCCCGCACCCTTGTTCAAAGAGCGTATTCCTATTTCGCGCGCGACTCAACGCACTGGACACGACAACTCCATGATATTTTTATATAGATTTCTTAAAAGTGCATTATGGTGCCAGGAAGACCACGCCAAGTATAAAAACGTAAACATAAAGCAGTCTCAATATTGGATTCTTAGGTGATAGACACCGATTCTACGATATTATTAGTATGTAATAATGTGGATATATAGATGATTACCGAGCTCTTCGATGTAGTGAAGCTACGTAACATCACGACGAAGGTAATGAAAAGGAGATGATAATTGCAATTGGGAAAAAAATGCGCTTATCGCAAGCTGCATTTGCAGAGTGCATACGATGAAAGTTTGATAATAGATTGATTTCTTAGGTATTTTCGCAAAGTTTGCATCAAATTTTCGTGGATATTAATAAATTTGGAATCAACTTCTCTCCTTAAAATTATCGGCATAATTACATCATAACAAACTTGAAGTAATTATATCAACTAAAAAGTAATTATATCCTGAATTTAATTAAAGTATTTCTTTAACTCTAAATTCTATAAAATATTGATTAATTTTTTCAAATTAAAATTTAAGTGAAATAATATCTTAATAACTTTGCAATTATACTTTAGAGAAAATTTAGAGAAAGGAAATTATAATTAAAAATCTGCCAAAGTTTTCTAGAATTTTGATGCAAGCTCAGCAAAAATGTTCCATATAATGTTTTCATTCATCTTATTTATTCCCTAAAAAATTCTGTCACGTTGAAATATCAAATATCTATCATATTAGGCTTATAGAACATCGTCAAATCGCGAAAGTTAGAATCTCTTTACGAGACTTTGAAATTTATATTGGTAATAATGGACCTTCTCAGCTTTTAATACTTGGAATCTATTGATTCTTTGAACTTTGATCTATAAAATTTGCATATGTAAATTTTTGGAATAGTTGCTTCAAATAATGGAGACCCTGAAGGATCTCCATTATTTCTCGAAATAACGGAGATCTTGTGAGCTTCAGATCCTTAGAACTGCGGTTCCTTGATATAAAGGCACAAAACTCGTTGAAAAATTAAGAAAACTTTTAATCTATTAAAAAAAAAAAAACTCAGTCTTCGCGAAATTACGGGTCCGCAGGATGTTACGTTCGTTTTAGGAACTTGTAAAAGATGCTATCTTAAAAGAACATAAGATCCTTAGAAACTTTTGACTCTCGTTTGACAAATTGTATAGGAGCGGATCTTTGCAGCCTTAAAATTACAAGCCTTGGCACGCGCAAATTTTTTACTCCCTGTGATTTTTAAATTACAGATTACGAGTTTCGCGACAGTTAATTCAGCATGCACTAATCGTGAAAATGAAACGGTTCACTCTTTTCTTTCTCGCGCGCTGCTAATCACCGATTCATTCACCGGAATCGAAAGAACAATCGATTTCCGCGCGATCTGAACTATGTTGATGTTTCACTAACCGGACCGTGATATCTCATACGAAGGTCGGAAGAAACGGTTGAAAGTATCGAAGATCGAAAGCCGGTGATCGACTTAATTCTTTACACGCAGTGTTAACGGTAAGAGAAAAAAAAGAAAAAAATATATATATTAAAGGAGACGCGAAGAACAGAAAAAAAAAAAGTTAAGCGCGCGCGTGCGCGCGCGCGTATTTATATGAGCATTACGGTTATTACTATCTATATTCGTTTATGATTGTTATTGTTATGATTATTAACGAATTATCGTCACGGCGATGAATAACGGTAGCGTTTAAACGGTTTTCACTCTCAGAGAGACACTTTACGGAGATCTTATACCAAATATTATATACCTAGAGCTGGGCTGTCGCCAATCTAACTGTTACGTAAAATGACCAACAACTATTAAAGTAACGTATTACCTATTAATCTATAGGGTGACCTAGCGACCATGTATTAAGGGAACGTTATTTTTAACGAGCCTCCTTTTCCTCTATATCTATCTTTATCCCTATTCCTATCTCTATCCCTCTTTTTCTCTTTCCCTCTCTCTCTCTCTCTCTCTTTCTCTCTCTTTCTCTCAACTTGGAGAGCATTGGAAGAACTCACATAAGACGCAGCGTAACGCGCACTGTTGTTATATGTACTCGTACCAGACTGTTACTATCGTCATCATCGTCATCGTCATACACGCGATTCCGAAATTCAATCTGTCATTTCCTTTCGCTCACCTGGACCAATTCGTCGCCTACAAAATATCGTCGATCTCCGACCTCAAGTCCGGGAATCCAGAATTCTGGCAATTGGCCTCCTCGAACGCACGCATAGGCTTGCATTTCTGAACCCATTGAAATCTCTGCCGCGAATTCTAATTCTACACTCACGGCTCCAACGGACAGCTGGAGCTTAAAGTTCCTAAAAAATCTATCTTTAAAGCTCCGTTTTTTCCGCAAAAGAATTTATGTCCTCTCTTAATTTCCGAAACCTTGGAAATTTAAGGTTCTATCTTTGACCGGCTCGAAGGGTCAAGGTTTTGGAATCGTGAGAAAAAAAATTTCCCTTCGTCATCGTCGATTATCATCGCGAGTGCAAACACGCGTTTTCAAACGCGTATACGCCGGACATTATGATCCTCCATAATTTTCGCCATTAAAATTTAACGTCGCCAGACTCACGCACTACATAATAATGCGCCCGCATTTATAACCCAGGCCATCAATATTCAACATCATTGGGCACTGCTATTATATCTTCCCATTCTATCATGCACCGACACCATCGACAGCGTTTCATGGATCTTGGAACAAAGCGGGCTACTATTAACGACTATAGAGAAAGTTTCCTCCGTACAGGTTTAGGGCGATAGGTCTATATATAACATACATATACCCCCTCTCAGATACCATAAACATATATTCTAACTCAGCTAATATGATATCGCGTAAGTTGTTACTACTAATTAGCCTCGATTATTACTTTACGACGACGGACATAGGGCAAGGCACAAATTAGTATACATAATTACGTACGTATATATGAAAAGTCTATACTGATATAAAAGTAAAAGTTAACATACTGAGTAAACTGAAGACACACACACACACACATTCGTTAGAAGGGACGAGGGCGCACCGTTTAAAATGGCATGCGAGAGTGCATCATCGCGCGGTAGAAAAAAAAAACAAAAAAAAATGAAACAAACAAACTCGTAGGGCTAAAGTGGTTTTGATACTATACGAAGCACCGAGAGCGAACTTTTTCTTACGACGAGACTTAACGATATTTTTTTAGACTCCGCTAACGAATCGACTAACTAAAAAAAAATAAAAAAAAAAAAATAAGAGCTATGCTAATCGCGCGCACGCTAATCGCGATCGGAACTTCGCGGCACGTCGACCGGTTAACGCGTTCCTATCAACGATCCAGCCAATTTTCCCACCTCTCACCCTGATCGACACGCATTATCGACGAGCAAACGCGGACCCCCCGAAACCATCGGATCCTTGGAGCCTGTCTCGACTCCAGAGTATTTGAACCCCCGAACTCTCGGATTCGGGAAAGCCGAGTCTGCGGGAGATTCTGTCTTCGGATAAGTCTTGAAATCTCGAGACTTGGGACTAGTAGCGGTAATTGCGATAAAAAGTTCAATCGCGTTACCTTGAAATTAGCAAACTTTGAGGTTTCAAGGCAGTTCTCCTGAAAAAGTCCGAATTTTCAGTCGAGCATGGTAGACTTCAGAATGTTTGAAACTCGGAAACTTTGGATCCTTAATACTTTCGACTTATCCACCGGTAGGATTTCGAATCCTCGCGTTCTTAGGTGTTTATTCTTCTTTTCCAATATTTCCGCGTTAATTAGAGAGAAATTGATATTACATCGAGGCCAACATCGGAACGTTAACGCTACAACGTTATCACTATCTACTACAGATCGAAATTCCGAAAAAGTATATAGACGTAGAAGTAAAATATGCTAGAACAACTCGGAACGTTTCGGAAAGTTTTGCTATGTCTTTGAGATTTATTATGACGACGTATTGAACGAAATACAAGATACTGCCCGTCACTCCCGGAAGAAACGCATCGTCAGGCACCCTTTTTTCATGCAACTGTTAAAGATACACGATCCTTCTTCCTCACTCGAATACGCGAACTCGCATTTTGCATTTTTTGCATACTGGAAAGGGACACAGGAGAGAAATTGTCATCGTCGCAGTCCTCGCGATTTCTTGAAGGAAATCAAGTTGCAGTTGCAAATAATTTTCTAACCTTCCCTGTCGGAATTATTTCTAACAAGTTATTATTTCTCGAGGTAAGAAAGACAAGAAAAAAAACAAGATAAAGAACGGAAATACTTTAAAAACACCCATGTGAATATTTTATTTTACCTCGCAGAATATTTTAGAGAAGGAAGACTTTACTATAAAACTTCATAGTTGTTGTGAAATTTAATTAATTGGCTTTAAAAAAAAGAATCGATTCTCCCCTGCTCTTTTTTCGGTTACCGCCCCAATCGAGCGTCATCGTGGCTTTTAATTCTCTTCTTTTCTAAAATAATTCGGACATGCTTCTTTCCGGACATCCTGTTTGCGCTTTTTCATGCACAATCGCCATGAACAATCCTCAGACTCCGCTCGGTTTCTCCTTCATCAAGTTCGTATTCGCGTTGTAAATCGATAGTTCGAAACCCAGACTATTCGCAAAGCGATCACCCCGCAGAGGGACGTGAGGGGGGGTTGTTTTCTCCCGAAAGACTTCTTCTACGCTGCATCTTCTGTGTATCCTTTCGATATTGAGCCGACTCAACAGGGCAAGCTCGGAAGGAAGTAGCACACAGGGTGTCGTGTCAAACCTTACATCGTTGCTCGAGAATCCTGTAAGCACGATATGCGGTTGGACGATTGTTCTTATAGTTATAATTATATCATTACGGAAACATATAACGCGTTTTTGCGCGTATCACGTCCCAGGACTGGCGGCAATCTTTCATGCGCAGATTCTTTTGGATCAATCGCAGATGAAACAGAGACTCGCTTAGATCCCTGGGACACCCCGCTGTTTGTTAAAGACCCTTTCTTTTGACGGAGATATACCAGAGGTGACTGCGAATGTTAGAACGACGATGATCTCTGATTTGAAATTCGTATTCCCTGTAATTTCGACCCCGCGGGAATTGGAATTCATTGAAAGTTAGTTCAGGGGAACTCGCAGTCCCCGAGGCTTTAGCGTAATTTGAAAAAGAATTCTTAAAATTGCGGATAGTCCAAAATGCAAGCTAGGACTCTGAGTCCGCAGAACGTCGAATAATTGCCGTATTCGTGGACCTTTGGGCTCTTCGAATAAGATACTTTGCGTAATCTTAGAAACCTTGCGAACTCTTTAAATCCTTAATTTGCGAAAATGTGCGAAATCCCTTTGGAACGTCACCGTTTCCCAAATCTTTATGATTAAATTATATATACATATATACATACATATATATATTTTTAGGCGTAATATATGATTATAACTATACCTCACGTCGAGCTGAGAGACGCGACGATGTCGCTTGTCGAAACAGTCAAGCGTTTCTGTGATTCCTAGACTTGAACGGTGTAACGACGCTGAGGTTCTCACACTTAAAAAAAAAAAAAAAGAATTCACGCGGACGATAGCGCTCGTCCTGCGTCAGGGTCCCAGCGGCCGCCGGGATCCTGGCGAACGGAGGTTTACTTTTCATTCATAGTCATTCGAGTGCCAACCTGAGACTTGACTCTTTGAATACTAAACAGAAAAGAAACGATTTCCATGCGCACGAGATTACTATCTGGAATTGTAGAAGTTTTCAGAGACTTGAAGATTTCATGCCGATCGTTCGCGTTTTTTTTCCATAGTTTGATTAGTTGTTTCTATTGATTAAATTTTGTCTTATCTTTTGTCGCTTGCATGATTTTTTATTGTTCATAATTTATATAATTGCGCGGGTAGGTATACATAATTATTTTTTATTCTAATAAATTAAATGTTAGCAGATCGCCAGCAAATTCGGGCAAAAATCGTTACAAATTGGCACCATCTGTTCTCGAATTAAGTTCGTGCCTTGCTGGCAAATCTTGTCGACAGCAGAAACTGCCATTTAAATTGTTACTATTTAAATGGTTACAAAGTGATAGATTTTGCTCGGTTTCTGCTGTCATCCTGTTATATTTCTGCTGGCATTTTGCCGACAAAGTTTGTACCAGGTATTTTGCGAAAACTGTTTTTGACAGATTAGTTGTCTCACATTTACAACGGGATTATATACATATAAATGACGCGAGACGCGTAAGTAACGAAAATCTGCGTCAGAAAGTATTTCAAGGGTGAAGTGTTGAAACTCGCTACTAATTAGCATCCACGTGGAGCTACGTTATTATTATGTAATCACGACTAATAGACTAAGACGACGGGACAAGGATGCTATCGTCCGCGTCGCTTTAAGAAACAAATCCCACGCAACGAATCTTGAAAGTAGTCAATATCTAATCAATTCCGAGGATAGGACTCGACTCTCTTAGGGGATAATTAAATGGAAGGGGGGACGAAGGGAGGGAAGAGTATAACCCCAAGTAAACTTCCAAGCGGGAGGACGTTTTTCGACGGAGATTAAGTATCTTCCATTATAGAGACTCGACATCAACGGCGGAGAGCGTTACGGACGAGTTTGCCATAAAATGTGGGGTGCGATTAATGCGAGGAAGTGTGTACATACGTCACGTGTATTTAATTATAATAGCGACGACAGAAACGTAGCGCATATTTTTAAAGGAGAGAAAATATACGAACGCCATGGCACTAAGCAACCGATTAAATTGCGAATCCCGCGTTAAAAATAGGGCCCGGTCGATACTCTTTAAAAACTAGCGTTAATCACGAAGCTGATCGATCATTATTAACGAGGGACGGAACGCGCGTATGTAAACTATTACGATGTCTATGAACCAACGCGTTTTCATGCCGAGAACAAATAAATTTGCAAGTCGGAAGAATTGCGTTCTGAATCTTTTTATTATCCCCCCCTCCCCCGCCCCCAGCCCATGCGGTTAATCCATAACGGTGAAAAGTAAAAACATTGTATTCCAAGTAAGAGAAAAGATCGGAAAGTTTAACGGTGCAATTGAAATCGTAAAATAAAATTGTCTATCTTTATGTTCTTTTTTTATTGAGATAATATATGAGAATCATTTTTGTGCTTTATTCATTTTCTTATATAAATTTCTACATGTCGATGCTTTTATTTTCTAGATAAGCTCTTTGTGAATTTTAATAGTGGTTTAAAGTCAGCTTTTGATAAAATTAAAAGTCTTTTCAAATCGAACAATCAAATAATAGTCTCTGTACTACTGAAAAAATTAAAGATTCAGAAAAAAGATTAATTCTTCACAAGAAAAAGTACATGATTAAAAACATAATTACAGAAGTTTACTTCAAGTTTTTATACTATTTAATGTTACAATCTTACATCCTATATAATAATTTATCTACTTTTTCTTCGTACACCTTAAAGTTAACACATACATAAAATGCCAGCTGATAAAGCAAATAAAAATTTAAAACAATTTTTTAATTTCTTGATCATCTGATCTCTAATCATTCAAATCATGAGCATTTTATATGCTCAATCTTCCCTTTCATATACTTAAACGTATTGGAAAATTATTTGATACAGCTCAAAATATATAAGAGAACAATTTACTTTAGAACATTTTTAGAAGATATTTTTTAAATGTAGATACTTTTTATTAATTCTTCAAATGCATTCTCTTGCTTAAACAGAAAAGGTCAAATAAGAAAAGTAAGTACGAAAAAATTAATGCATGTTTGTAATAAAATTGTATTTGTCTTCTTTTAAATGTGCCTATATTATATGTGTGTGTCATCATGTATGTTGAATTGAACACTTTCTATATCGATATCATTTTTCTAAAGACATGCTTTATTCTGTTACTTTCGAATTTATTTTGTTGCAATTTCTACAAGAATATTTATATGAAATATAATTAGCTAATACACCCAATAAGAATTTTTACATATACAGAATGATTCTAACAACTTGATCGTTACAGTTCTTTTTTTAAGTCCAGATAGAAATATTGCGTTCCATCTCATTAATTCAATTAATTATTAGAATCACTTTGTATATACCAAGATATCTAAAATATTTCAGACAATTATATACCAATAAGTACATAGTATTAGTATTTTTCTTTCTTTTTCAAAGTAGTTTTAAAAATCTTTGAATTTAATCACAATGCATTAATAATAAACAGAACTTTTTTTCATAAAAAAATATTTTTTATATAATACTTTAATACATCAATTTCATTTTCTTTACATTCATTACATTTGAAATTAATATTTTCATTCCAATTGATGTTGTATAAATAAGTGTATAAAATAAAAAATTTTTTTGAAGTTTAAATATAAAAATACACAGAAAAAACTGCAACATAATTATTTACATATTTTGTACAAAGAAAAGTTTTATCCATACTCAATGAGTATAGATATTCGTACTACTGCAACGAATACTAAAAGTTTATATTCTCTCATTTCCTATATAGCAGTATCTTTAAAAATTTCTTCTTGACATATTTGAATAAAATTGATATTAAATTCTATCAATTCGCTTCCTTTTGCGCTTCCATTGTTTCCATTGTTCCCGCTATTTCCATTGTCTTTGTTGTCTCTTCTTGAATGGATTCTTCGGGTTTCTTGCTCACGTCTTGCTCATTAATATTATTTGCGGTGGCAGTTCTCGACCAAGAGCAACTTCTACGATCTGGTGACTTTGGCATAGACCAAGAACTACTGCGTGATCTTCGTTTCGGTGATGTAGATCGTGATCTTGCCCGTGTGATTTTGACGACAGAAGACGATCTATCGCCGCGCTTGCTTCTGTAACGATTCCTATTACGGGAGCGACTTCTAGATCGCGATTTTCGTTTGGATCTAGAACGACGTGTTCTAGAGCTTGACTTTGATCTGCTAAACGATTTGTTGTTCTTGCGTTTCGTCTTAGAATTCGATCTTGTTCTTCTCCTCGAGGCGGATCTACTTGCCGATTTTCGATGGTTGCGCGATCTAGAACGGTTTCTAGACCAAGACTTCGAACGTGATCGTGATCGTGATCGTGATCGCGATCGCGATCGCGATCTCGATTTGCGCGGCTGCGATCTGGATTTGCGCGAACGCGATCTTGATTTGCGCGATCGCGATCTCGATCTACGAGCTCGCGATCTGGATCTTGATTTCGACCTTCTGTCACGACTCTTAGAGCGCGAATCGCTGCGTCTCCTACTACGTGATTTGGAAACGCTCCTAGATTTTGTCTTGGTCCTCGTTCTTGAGATAGATCTACTTGTTGATTTTCGACGGTTACGCACCCTCGGTTTCCGCTTCGAGTCCCGTTCGACCAGATGAGTAAAATATTCGTAATATTGTCCATTATATAAATAAGGATTTGTTAGAGCATAGTTCATATCGTATCGCGGAAACCCCCGGCCTCTGCCCATAGGTAACATGGAGTGATGGAGTGACATCGAATATCCCGGTGATCGCATCATTCGTCTTGAATATCTCGGCATTCTCAATGTATGGAATGGCGCCATCGATGGCAACATTGGTATCCTTTCCATCGATATCGAATCAGCATAGTCATAAGAAAGATTTGCAGCTGGCACAACATCTGTAATAAATAACGATGTTATTTTATTATATCTATACATTTTTATTCTATTCATTTTATATATACATATACATATTTATATAAAATTTTGTATGAAATTTACCTGTGGACGAAGTTGCACCATCGTTTTTTATCAAAACACTCTTGAGCTTTTTCTTATTTGTCTCTTTATCCGATTCTTCCTCGACTGTGCTATCTGAACCGGAATCATCACCCTTTTTCCGTTTTCTTTGCACTTTCTTCGACTTTTTCTATATACAATAATAATATTATTGAATATTAATTCTTAAATATCACTCGTTGCACAATAATGTAATATAATAATAAAATAATTAAATACCTTTTTCTTTTTCTCTTTCTTTGTTTTCTTCTTCTTGATTTGCTTGTCTTTGTTTTTATCATTTTCCGATTCTACTTTCTTAGCATTTTCGCTTGTTTGATCGGTTTTAGTTTCGTTCTTTTTTATGTTTTGATCCAGCTTAATTTCTTTCTTCTCCGCTTTCGTCTGTAAAATATATCATCAGTATTCGTGAATTAATTTCATTGGTTTTATTCAATCTTAAAAAGATTTTATATCGCATATCTTTTGTCACCTACCTTTATCCTATCAAAGAGTTCATCTAATAATCGTATGCTTTCCAATTGCCGTTGAGCTTTTATCAACTTTTGTTCTTCCCTAGCAATCTTCATTGACACTTTGTCCTCTTCCTGCTTACGAAACTTTGTGAGGGCCTTTCGTTTTCGTTTCTCTTCCCGCTTTCGTTGTCGATCCACTTTCGCTAGGGAATCTGTTTCCTCCTTTTTTCTAAAGTCAAAGCAAGAATAATTTTTGTAACATAAAAGAAAAATATACGATTGAATTTACAAAATATATCTTTTTCTTAGACTTCTTCTCGAAAATATTTTTTTCATCTTACACTTACTTTAGTTCCTCTTGCCGTTTCTTTTCTGCTTCCTCTCTTTTCCGAAGTTTCTCAGCCGCTAAATTATCCTGCGCTATTAAACGCTTTCTCTCGAATTCCCGATGCGATACCGAACTGTCACTCAAATGTTTGGTTTTGTCAAAATCAACCTGCATGAAATTATTTCAATTATTAAAAGATATTCTATATTTTAATAATCTTCCTTTTCTATGCTGCTTATTTTTTTCAAATCGTTTATCACATATAATAATTTATGTTGAATTAATAATTTATAATTTATAAAATTTCGGAAAATAAATTCATCAATACTAATGCAGATATATAGCAAAGAAAATAATATTTTACGTTGAATTAAGTTTATAATTAATAAAATTTTGGAAAATAAATTCATCAATACTAATGCAGATATATAACAAAGAAAAGTATTAATATCACATGCTAGGCATTGTATTTTCAATTAAATACTACCTTTAATGTCGCTGTCAACGAATTCTGACCATCTTTCTTCAACAGTTTCATACCGCGTAGAGCATCCATCGCTCTGACAAAGTCCATATATTCGACATATTGTACGTACACGTCGAAAAATATGCCGTCTTCAAAGCTGAATTTATGAATGTTATTACCAAGCCGCATTCTGGATCTGTACGGATCCGCGGCAGGTACATCAATTCTCCTCAATGTGCCCCATTTCTTAAAAATCTTCGTTATGAGTGACTCGCTCGGTGCGTTCGCATCATTCTCGATGAACCACTTAACCGGTAAACCAGTAATATGGATAGTATCCGGTCTTTCGCCGGCCTTCAACTCGTTCATGTGTTTCGCATCCCTGAAATAGGAGTTCCAGCTGTGTCTGGTTGGGAAGTCATCCTTCGCCTCGGCTGCACGGACCTTAATGTTGAAGTGAAACATTAATTAATTCCTCTAAAGTAACAGTCACAAATCTCGCTTGAATCTCCATGTTTAAACAGAATTATAAAATGCGATTAAAAACTGTGGCTACATTTACCTTGAGGACGTTGGGGAAACCAGCCAGATTCAACTGCTGCGAGTCCAGCCTGGCTAACACCCTCGGCAACCTGCATCGGTCCCGCAGGTCGCCCTCCAACCGAATGAATTCCAGGGTGCTCTTGGCCACTTTCAGGGATGCGAATTCGTCCGGTAGTATAAGCGCGCGTATCTTCTCCATTACCTCCCATGTCGATATCGTTTTGCCTGTTCATAGCGCAGTTAAGGTTCTGTAAGAAGCTATCTTTACTAGAGCTGTTACAAGTGCTCGTGGCATCGCACGGATCACTTGGAATCATGGTTTCTCTTCCAATGGTTGAATGCTACATTATTCTCCTGTCATTCTCCGCTAGAGACTGTCGACGATATAAATACAAGTGAACAATTATGATAGAATTGTTGTTCAACAACTTTATCTTTCTAAGAGAATTTATTACAAATTGATTAATAAAAATAAATTAATGGATTAAAAATAAATAATATGTACTTTCATGTGTCAAGTTAAATGATTGATTATCATTGATCAAATAATTATTGACAAATGTAATGTGTGTTAAATAAGAAAGATATAAAAGTATATCCAGAATAAGATGCAAATTAAGATAAAGTAGATTGATTATAAACTGAATATTAAATTAAAAGTAATGTAAAATAATAAAAAGACTGAAACTTGAAAAATTAAAGCTTATAAGAACAGTGTATTCCTATAATAAGAACATTGCAATTTCAACATTATCAGTTATATAATAGCTCTAATTTCTTATAATCTCAAAGTTTAAAAAGAAATAAAGTTCTTCTACTCTTCTATTCTCTAAAAATTCATTATCACAATATAACTCTCAAATGATCAATATATCAAATTTTAAATTAAAAAAAGAACATTAATACTTTAATATTATTATACAAATCTATTCTAAAATGCCAAAAGAAATTGTATAGCATGCAATAGCAATATATAAAATAAATAAAATAAATAAAAAAAACTTCTTTTTTCAATTTTTAAAAATCTTAAACTTCTTTAAAAATCTTGAATATTACTACTAAAAAGGAATATAAATTCAATCGATACAAATATATTACAATTAAAATTTCATATATAGAGAAATATTCTGTTTCTTTCTTGAAATATGTGCAGCATTAGTAAAAAAAATACTACAAATCCTGATCAACAGATCATTTTCCTAAAATTAATTATAACAAGATTTGTAAGATGCACATTCGAAAGAGAAAAATTAGATGATAAAGGTCAAAGCGTAGTTGATAAAACGCGAACATCGGTTTGTATTAAATACTTGTTCGAGTTCCATCAGCTGTGCCTTGGTTCTTATCGTCTAATTTTCTCTTCTCTGTTCATTTCAAATTCAGATCGCAACAAGAATATCATGCAATTCAGATGCTGCAACATAAAATTTGGAATGTATTGCGCGATATTTCAATTGAGAGAGAAGGGACGGAAAGGAGAGAATACAGAAAGATAGAGAGGAGAGGACAGTCGTGGTCCATCCTCTATAGAGAAGGCCACTTGATACTGATGACGATGATGATGAATTTTACCTGGTGTCTTCAGTTGGGGCAGAGTGACCGACACGTTAACTTTGGCAAGCGGTTTCAGATAAAGCGCGTGCGACGGGTATAACGGTACAATGTCGCTCAGATCCCTACAGCTTCGAAATCGGTTAGCAACCTCGCTACTGGGAGTTTCACCTACCTGCTTGTTGTCGCTCATTGCCGGTTAAGAAAGCTACTGTACTAAGATTCGCAATTTAATTTCGGCCAAACGATTCTCACTAGATTCTCTCTGTCTCGGGCGTCTCTTACGACAAGCTGGCGGGATGAGAACACCTCAGTAGGGAGGTTACGAAGATCTTCGCGAGACGATGCTTGCTGGCTGGCTGGCTGGCTGCTGCTGCTACTACTACTAATGCAGCTAAGGCACTAACTACTACGCGACTCGATGAAAAATCGCGAACGCGCGGACTTCGTGGACGATCTTCAATGCGAACGCATCGCTCGCGATTATCCTCTCATTCATGTATCGGCTTGACGAAAAGAAGCTTCTCAACGGGTGTCAAGGAAGAAAGAAGACGAGGTAAACACACGACGTGTCGCAAGTTGCGACTCGCAACGTACGCGAAGCACTGAAATATAATAATACTGGAACGCGCACGGGCGCAGTGTTGTGATCCGACAAAGAGGGTCCTAAGTGGTATCTCTGTCTCTTTCAAGTACAATCTCGTCAAAAGTTTCATACTTACATACATATATATGCTTACAACTGGTCTTCTAAGGTTCTAAACTTTTCTCGAGACTGTACCACTCCCACTACTGTCTACGACGCATGCGCAATACACCGTAAACAAAGATAAAGATACCACTTAGAACGCTCTTTGTCGGATCACTTTCTAACAAAGGATTACATAGCCGTGCGCGTTCCAGTATTACTATATTTCAGTGACGCGAAGTGACTTGTGGCGAAAGAGTAGGGATGGGATATCGTGTCGATTATTTTGACATCGATTATTTTTCTTTTACAGAATCGATTATTCAACGATGTTTTCTTAATTCGATTATTCCCTAAACGATAGTTTTTTTGTTCGATGTCACTAGAATCGTTACTAGCATTCGCGAACTAGTATCGAACGTTCGGACGTGGCTCCACGTGGTTCGTTTCAGAAAATTTTAGAAGATTGCGGATGCAACCAACCATTCCCTTCCCTGATGACAAAGAAATATACATTTAAATCCTTTTTTTTTTAAATAAATTAAAATTTTCTTTTTACAACTTACTTTTGAGCCTTTCGCCTTTCTTTCTTTAATCTTCGCGCCAATCTATCTTTGATTGCGTCAGATAATAAACAAAACAATTCTATGGAATTTCCTATTCCGTAGCATCCAAGCATCACTTTACATGTGGAGTCAACTTCTAACGAAACAACTCTGCCGTTTGCGGTTCTTAATATGCTTCCAACTTTTTCACATTTTATAGNATATTTCTGTAAAAAATGTGCTTATAATTAGATGTTATTACTTTAAAAATAATTATATAAAGATGCTTCATAAATGTATACAAATATAAATGCATACGATATCTGTAGCCACACTTTCCTCATTTTCTTTATTGATATCTGTACCAATAGCAGTATCCAATTCAATATTCTTGTTATCGGCGTTCGGTGACTTTCGGCAACACTGGTCAGCCGCGCTCGGCAGCGGTAGGCGGCTCGGCACGTCACACGGCCATAGAGTTCCTCTAGTAAGAGTTAGGACATCTAACTACACAAAAACGCGCATGCGTAGTACAAAAAGTGGTGTAGGGGCATTCCTTCTCCCTACTACAATAATAGCGCATGCGTCAAGAGATCCTACGATCAGAGTTCACTGATACCGACGGCGCCATTTGTTTGGACGCGCTGTAGAATCCGTTTCACGTTGGAGTAACCCGTCGATTCGGAGTAAAAGGATCCGGGGGCTATGCTCGGAGGATGCCACGACTATGAGCTGATTCCCACAATCGGAGTTCTCGAGTATCATGCTGCAGGGCACAATCGCAGTTATCTCGCGATCCGATAGCAACGTACGGCCGCCTCGTTGTAACGGCGTTTGAACGAGTCGTGTCTCATTCCGGGCAGAGGTGGTGTCGTGAGCAAGCTAGGATGTCCCTGAGCGCCAGCGCGGAGAATCTGTCGTCCGAGGGACAAGTGAGTGAACCAACGTCCAATTAGCGACGCTGAGCCTCCCACGTGTGACTCATGCTTATCGCTGCCACACCTGTTTTTTCATGCATCAATCCTGTTTCGTGCCATTCATTTACTCCGGTTTACCATGGTATTACTTGCATTTCGGAGCGGGCTCGCGTTACTCCGCTTTGTATCAGCTTTCACGTTTTGGAGCAAACCTTGTTATACCTTTACTGAGTACAGTCTTCAAGTGACACAAATGTGGCTTCTAATTTTTTTTATTCATTTTATTGCATACAAAAAGAATCAGTGGGTTTCATTATTGTATAATGAAACCCACTGATTCTTTTTGTATGCAATAATTAATCCAGTATCAATCAAGTGTATTTCCATTTTCAAATTTCCATCTTCATTTCCAAGCTTTGCTTTACCTTTTATCCTTGGACTTCGTTGACTCTACTTCAGAGAAACGAATTTCATTTTGCTCACATTTTTCATCAAACATTTGCATGATTCGTAATTCGTATTTTAAAAGATATACATTTTATATTGTTGATTGTTAAATTGGAAAAATGAGAATTCAATATTATTTTGCAGATGTAACTTATCTTAACTCTAATTATATTTCAATTCTACACGTGTATTTCGCTGTCGTACAAAGTGACGATTAACAGTGTACCGAAAATGTTCTATACGAGATAATATCCCATGCAACTTGATGTTTGTAAACTTTAGCAGAATAGCGAGAGATGGAACATGTGTCTGGAACTGGCGTTGGAGGGTGAACGCTTGTGCAAGGCAGGCGACTGCAAATCCGGCGTGGCATTCTTTCAAGCGGCAATCCAGGCCGGCACGGACGATCTGCGGATATTAAGTGCGATCTACAGCCAACTGGGCAACGCGTACTTCTACCTGGGTGACTATGTCAAAGCGATGCAGTATCACAAGCTAGACCTGACACTCGCCAGGAATATGGGTGACAAACTGGGCGAAGCCAAGTCCAGCGGAAATCTGGGCAACACGCTGAAAGTTATGGGCAAGTTTGACGAGGCCATGATATGCTGCAAGAGGCATTTAGAGATCTCCAGAGAGATCGGGGATAAGGTATATTTCTACGATACTCTTAGGTCGTTTTCACTTGTTGCAAAAAGCTCGACTTTTAATCAATATTTTGAGAAATAAAAGTAAAAAAATAAGAATATTCTTTAAAAGCCGCGGTTGTACTTTCTACAAATTTATTATTTGTTCGTTTCTTTTGGTTTTGCTTAAATATTTTGCAGTTAGTTTATTTCTAAGTCTTATAAATTTATAATTATGTGCAGCTTAGCGAGGGAAGAGCCTTGTACAATTTAGGAAATGTATATCACGCGAAGGGCAAGCAAGCGGGTAGAATAGGTCATCAGGATCCAGGAGAGTTCTCTGAGGATGTCCGACAGTGTTTACAACAGGCTGTACGCTATTATGAGTAAGATTTTGATTAATTATCTGATTTTGATTATAATTATTGTAACTGTTGCCTCAATTAAGTTTATATTATACGTGTGTGCTTTTTGTTTTTTTTTTTTTTACAGAGAAAATTTAGAACTTATGAGGGAACTGGAGGATTCTGCGGCTCAAGGTAGAGCATGCGGCAACTTGGGCAATACATTCTATTTGTTGGGAGATTTTCAGCAGGCCATTTATTATCACAATGAACGTTTAAAAATTGCCAGAGAATTCGGCGACAAGCCGGCCGAGAGGAGAGCCAACAGCAATTTAGGAAACTCGCATATATTTCTAGGCGAGTTTGAGAAGGCTGCACAGCATTACAAGTAAATATTGTGATTTTATCAAATTAATTGTGAACTTTAATAATTTTACATCTAAACAGCATAAAACTTTAATCTTTTGGAGACAATGAACGTAAGAGCGTTCAGTAAAATCCATCCTTCAACGGACTTGTATAAAAGTTTAACGAACATTTTTAGCTCTTAATAAGTACATATGCAAACTGTTTATTAAAAAGTTATTAATAAATAAATTATTACAATTTATGCTTTATGAGTTCATTACGCATGACACAGTAATTAATCGACATCTCATACTCGGTATGCAAAAAAGCTGTTGTGAGTTGCGAGACCGACAACATAGCTTCAAACTGTTACATATACAAAGGATTAATTTGCAATTTGCAATTATTAATAATTAGAAATTTTGTTCAAATTTTAGGAGGACCTTAGTTCTCGCACAGGAGCTGGGAGATCGCGAGGTGGAGGCGCAGGCATGCTATTCTCTGGGAAACACGTATACTCTTCTACGCGATTACTCGGCGGCCATCGAGTATCATTTGTGGCACTTGGGTATAGCCCAGCAGCTAAAGGATCGCATTGGCGAAGGACGTGCCTGCTGGTCGCTGGGTAATGCGTACGCCGCGATGGGCAATCATGAGAAAGCGTTGCACTATGCGAATCTACATCTACACATTTCGAAAGAGTTGGAAGATCAAATGGGCCAAGCTACCGCGCAGATGAACGTTGACGATTTACAGAAAATTCTAGGTCTGGAAAAGAATCAGCAGGAGAGTAACAAGGAGAATGTAAACACGCAGAAAGTGACTCCAAACACGACGTTGAATGTCCCGACAACTATGCCCTGTAGATACAGACTCAGACGACAAAGCATGGACAATCTCGATCTAATTAAGGTTTGCATTATTTTTTTTCCTTAAAGCAACATTAGAATAATAAAGTTAACAATGAAATTACAAAAGAAGTGGTTATATAATATTACACTGTATAATATGTTACTTTTATTTAATCCATTTTTCAATCTAAAATATAATTAATAATTTATATTGAAATATCGAAATTGAAATAAACTGAAAATTATTTTATGCAAAATATATATTTCACTTAACTAAGCTAATTAACAATTATTTTATTCAATATTAGCTCACACCCGACGCAAAGCAGAAAGATAAGTCAGAAATCGTGTTGGACAAAGAAGACAATGTTGCGTCGCAACCTTCTCAAAAGGAGGAAGATAACTTCTTCGATCTGTTGTCCCGGTTTCAGTCAGGTAGAATGGATGATCAACGTTGTGCACTCAATACGAAGCGTAATCCAAAATATCAAACAATCACGCCGGAACTATCAGATATGGACGACAAGTATGTGAAAATATATTAATTCTATTTTTCTAAATAAACGCTAATCACCGACTCATCATTTAACGCATTATATTATACTTGTATTATCTAACAATTTTACTTTTAGGGACGGCGAAGATTTGCTGGAATTAATCGCTGGAATGCAAAGCAAACGGATGGACGAGCAACGAGTAACGTTGCCATATCTGCCAGGACTGAATACCAATCAAGATTCGGACGATTCCTTCATTGAGATGCTCGTCAGATGCCAGGTTTGAATCTAACTTAACGCACGGAAATTATTATTCGTTTGGAATCTTTTCTCCTGTCCATGAGGAGAAATGCTTTATAGAAAGGATAATATTTTCAGAGTTCGCGTCTAGAGGACCAACGAAGTCCTCTACCGGCTGCAGCAGCATTGCAGGACGCCGAAGAGGAAAGGGGCCGAAGAGCTAATGGAAAAACTCAATCAGGTTCCACTGTGCCCGAAGAGGACCTCTTCGCCCTAATCCAAAGACTTCAAGCTGGTCGGATGGAGGATCAAAGGGCTTCCGGACCTGGAAAGGCATGCTAAATCCGCGAGAAGAGAGAGAGTGACTTAAGTCCTCACGATACCTTTCATTTGCTGAATTCTTTCATCTTGTGTATCCTCGATTACATTAACATCTTCGTTCGCTCATCCCCGCAATTCTGCTTTCTTAATAGAGAAAGGTTGGTACTATGTTTGAATGGTCTCGTTCTGATTTGAAAAGACGACTCGAATTATCTGTGGTTGTGAGAACCTAGCACCGTACTGAAGTGCGAAGACGTTGTTTAGGTGTTATCGAAAAGTTAATGTTATTTCGAAGATTCATCAAATACTAGTGCTTCGTGTAAAAATGAAATAATAGGTCTCTCTTGACTGTAGGAGTTCAAATTTCCAAACTGACATTACGTTCCTATGCGCACGCTTTAGCACTGATAATTGGAGGAGAATACCTGCAACGATTCTGTGTAATACTTACGCGCGGAACGACGTTTGAACAGTGTTGATCAAATTTACAATTAGTAAAGACGGGAAATCGATATGTCACGTAAAAAAATAATGATTTACTATCCTCTCACTGAAAATATAAAACCAGCTGAAAGATTCTGCATATATTTCACATTTAACTCAACTTACTTAGAAGGTACTTAAAAGATACATGCAGACCTTTGATATTTATCATTTGGAAAGCTATTTTCCCTCTTTCCCTGCAAGTGTGGAAATAATAGAAGAAACGAACTCGTTTTTACACTCAGGTCTTCGATTCCGTTCAAATAGACTTAATTATTAATTCACGTAGACTGCCACGTCTACAACAGTAAATAATTGATACTCTTGTAATCGATATTCTATAGTTTAGCGATTGCTAGAAGCCGGTTTTACGAAAGCATTATGGAACAATGCAATAATGAAAATAACTTTTCAGTTGATCGTCTAGTAATAACGACTGCCGTTAGTTTCTGGCTATGGCTACTTGATCGAGTAAATTACCGTTGAGTAATATGAACTACATTCAGTAAATAAGTTATTTGCCAATCGTGAATAAGTCGCGAGTGTTAATGCGTTTGCGGGCCGGCGACGGTCATTTATGTGACATGCCAGTAACTAGCATCGGTTTTAGTATTATCAAGATTTTTATAATGCCTGCTTTACACGGGTCTGTAATCGTGCGTGCAAAACAGGTTTTCCGAACACTGCCAGTTTGAGGGCGTGAATTAATTTCGGACATTCGCGTTCGTCGACAAACGCGGTGGGCCTTTCAATATTCACATTCTCAAGAGATTGTAGGTTTATTATTTTATACACATATATATTTTTTTCATGTGTATTTCGATTTACTTCCATCTCTATAAGGAGAAGCGGGATTATTTTTTTAAAGAATATATTATGCGTAAAGAGAGTTATGCAGTGGATGAGAAAAATATTCGCGCACCGCCGAGTTTCGCTATCAGTAGATCTCTTGATTGTTAATAGGTAACACCAACTAACAAATTGTGCATTGTACCGGAAGAGTCAAAAAGTAAAGTGTGCTTCTTTTACATGTAGAATTTTAGATAGCATTTCTTTCGCTCCTATTTCCAAAAAGTTTTCAATCGTGATAAGAGCCATGTATGCACGATTTAATTTTTCTAAAACTTTTAGAAAACTACATTCACGCAAGATTTAGCTATTGATATGTAGTTAACAAAGAACTGATAGGTAATGTAATATATAGATTGCATTTTACAGGCAAATACACTTTACTTCTTGATTCACTTTCACATATGAAATATGTAGTTGCTGCTGGATCAAATATTTTTTAGAGATTTTAGATAGAGGGAAAGATAGTGGTCTTTACAGATCATGATGTATGAATATTAGTTTTTACTTGGTGTATGTTCAATAGAATGGAAACTTGTAGCGAATATCAGTGCCAAAGATTCTCGATACGTTTAAAAAAAGAATCCGTTAAAAAGGGAAGAAAAGTAAGCTTACATCGACTGAATCTCTATCATGTCATTGTCGTACAAATTCTTTCCATGAAGGCTTATTATTGTAAATGTACTGACGATCATGTATGAGATCACGCCTGACATAATTTCAAATTGACAAAATACTAAATAGTAATTCACCTCGTTATATTCATTCCTCAGCAGTTAGAGTATTAGCTTTTTCCAGCGTATTTTCAATTTAAAATATAATTAATATTGGTGAATTTAAATATTCTTCATATTTGTTGTGGTACAGAGTATCTATTACTAGTTTAACGGACTTTTATTTAAGGACTTAAATTAGAGTTGATTAGCCGAACGTGAAGGATGTACCACCTTATATGTTCTAATAATCAAATATATGTATATATAATTGGATAATTCTATGCCAATTGAACGTAGTGATGAGCCGAATTGCAACGACGTTGTCATTTATGAAAAAAAGAAGAGCTATCGATAATATAAAAAATATATGTTGACAATTGATTCAACAAGAGTGCAAGAATAGTGATATATTAATTATCGAATCGAGATGAGTATCTTTTGCTATATATTATTCTAAAATTATAATTGCAAAAAGAATTGTATATACATACATGGAGCTTTGATTTGATCCATCGAGAAAAGGATGGAAACTAAATCGAGATTGCTAAATGACAAATCACGCTGATCGTAGGACTTTTGCGGTCCTTCGTGGAATTTCTTTTTTTTACCATTTTTTTCTAGGATATATTGTAGATTATAATTACTTTATCTTAATTTTCATTTATATAATACATATTTGTTATACTAGATATTAATATGATATATGTTCTTCGTACTAATTGATATGTAACTTTTAGTTTCATGATCATCGAAAGATAAATACATTCCATTCTGTCCATATGATAGTATATAATATATAAAGGATCAATAAAAAATATATACTTTTTTCAAATTGTGACATTTATATTTACAGTACTCGTCACCCTATACTAGATTTCTTTATGCCTTGAAAATGCAGCTTTTTACATTTTTCTTTTTATTTCTCCACAATATGTCGGAAAAGTCTAAAAGCCTTTTCACCGTGGATACTAATCGTCACTCTGACCTTCCATCGTGGCCGGAATGGAAGGATTCCGACTTGAATAACGAGAAATGGGGAATTCCCAAAGACGATCCCGATGGATTATTTCGGGATGCAGAGCGTGTCGCAATGCCACAGTCCTTAGAACCTGACTACTGGATACGAGCGAAAGATTTAAAACATTTAACTGTACTGCCTCTGTTTTAATTATGTATTTGTTTTAATTAATGGATATTAATTATTTTAATTAATGTGTTATTAAATTAAGCTAACAGTAATACACGTGATTTATGCTACATTAATATACTATTTATATATGAATATGAAAACAGAAATATCTCTTCAGGCTCCTCCAACAGTATACCTGACAGCGGTGGAATATCCCGATTTGATTACGAACAATAAGCATTTGATTCACAGCGAGGTATTTCTTTAGTTATCGACATAAAATTGAGCGATTTGCAAATTGCTGCAGAGCGATAAACAAGTACAATGTTATTCATAATAATAATTTCCAGTTTGTGAGATGGTTCATATCTGCGCTGGTAAACTTGCAATATTGCGGTCGGAAAGGTTTGGAAATCAGCGGAGAGGACTCGAATTTCATCTGGAGCGATCGCCATAGTCCCTGGTATGGTTGGATGCACGTGTATTCTATGAACAAAGCTGGGAAGGGCGTCCAGCATCGACCCGTGATAAATCCAAACGGTGGATATGACATTCAACTGGCAATATTTTTGACGATTTACACAGAAATTTTCTAAATCTTTTTGCACATTGTTAAATCTCAAATTCGAAGTATAAAATAAATCTGTTAGCTTCTATATACCTAGCATGTCGCTTCAATCATTTGCGGCCCCATCAGATTGACAATGAATACCTTTTAGGAAAATATGTCATAAGATTACATTACATGGGATGCTGGCGTCGCATCCTGGTGGACGACATAATTCCCGTGGATAAAAATGATAAACCTCTTTTACCGTGCACATCCTACAACTACGAACTATGGCCGATGCTTCTCGCTAAAGCACTGCTTAAGATTGCCTCGTTATCTTGGACTAGCCACCGCGAGAATGTCGACTTTCATCCAATCGCTTGTCTCACAGGTGGCCATTACGTCCATCTTTTTTTCTATCATTTTGATTTTTTAAAAATAACGTAATTACTTTAGAGAGAGAAAATCTCTTTATTTAAACTTTATTAATTTCCAACGACTTGTCTTGAAATCCACTATTAATAAGTGGAAGTCACCATGATTGATCTAGTTGTACCAAAAGAGATTTTATATTAATGTAAATTTAAATAATAATAGGTTGGACCTGTTTGACAATGAACGTCACGCATCTATCGTTGCAAGACAAATGGGACTTCCTAACAAAATATTCGGAACATTTCGAGTGGACACTGCAAACCGGAAACGATTACGTTCCAGGTGTGTCCGTCGAATGTACGTGTCCGCAACTGTCTAATTAGCGCTCCTTCGATTGCCGTATTACGTTATTTCCGTCTATATTTCCAAGTAGAAAACTCCGCAGATACAACCGGCGGAACAAGAAAATTCAGAGAAACCTCACAGCCGCTCGTTGCCGAAACTGAAAAACCTCGACCGATCGTGCTGTTCTTCCTCTTGAGCGACACGCGAGCACTCGGAAGCGACGTGGTGCCCGGTCTATCGCCCTGTTGGGATCACGTAATCCATATCGTCCAATCGCGCGATATTCCTCTAGATCCTAAAGATGTAAGAGTATCAAATCTCAATTCAATGATTATTTTTTCGATTGGTATCGCGGTACGATAACTCATTGCGTATAAAAATAAGGAAAAAGTAAAATTAGGGAAAAAAGTAGAAAAAAATTACTAAAATTCCAAATAGCACGAAAATCTAAAACGCACGTAAAAAGTATCGAAAGAGTATTAGAAGTATTAGAAAATCTCTTAAATGTTTTTACGATCTTTTTAGACTCATTTTTCTTTTTTGTAATTAGCTTCAATTTAAATTATCTTTCAAGGTAAAGCCGCCATTAGCGAAGTGGAAGTTTCATCGCTGGCTAAAGTGGGCCGTTTCACAAAATGTGATTGATCCTGCCGACTATTTCGTACCGATTCGTTACTTGAGAGTGATCAGTCCTCTCAAGGAGAGCGTGGTTCGCAATAAAAGTGACGTTGCAGGAAACTTGATCTCTTTGAGTGAGATCGAGCCCGATAAATTTGCTCGGAGAAGAACGAGATCTCAGAGACTATCAGACTTACCCACAGACTTGTCGAAGGAAGAAGCAATGGAAAATGTCAGTCGATGGATTGACTTCAATAAGATGGCTTCATACATAACGGAGGTGCATCTGTTTTATAAGCTGGAGCACTTTCAATGCTCGATTCAAGTATCAGGCGACGTAAAAATAGCCAGTGAGAATCATAAAGCGGAAGCAGCAGAGGTTGCTTCAAAGGAAATGGAAAGGAAAGGAAAGGAAAAAGCAGGTAAGTTTTTATACAGAAAAAGCAATATATGCTCTCAATTAAAAGAAAAATAATCCATAAATTTTTCTTACTTAAAGCTTATAAAACTTTTATTTTAAAATATTTAAATATATAATGTTACACACATTGATAATTAATGTCAGAAATAAATTGTTCTTTTCTATAAACAAAATAACACAAAATGAGATTCTAATGAATCTTCTCAAATTCTCTTTCGATTTGAAAATTTTGCAGACACTTACAACATTGGCAAGATTCTAAAATCCAAATACAAACCTCTGTATTTATTTTGCGATTCTCCAAGGAAGAAATTCTTTTTGGTTAATTTCTGCACCGCATTGAAGAAGAAGAACATCGATGTGCACGAAAAAGACTATTTGATCCTCGAAAAGTATAACTGGTTCTTCATACCGGATTCTTCGGATCAATCAATAACTATTTCTACAACCGGCAACAAGTCAACCATTGTGGAACTGGAAGCTGGCAGGCAACTTGTGCGGATTCACAACCACTCGGACTGTAGTCTAACGATCATTTCTTCGGACACGGATTTCCACCTTGGAGATCGAGCGACTGTGCAACAACTGATGACCACAGAATCCGAAAGAATCAAGCAAATGTCAAAAATAATTAGCGACAATCTCTGCAAAGCTTATCGATCGTTTGGAACAAAAGAATATCCAGCAATGCTGAAAAATTTTTACCGAAGCTACATGCCCAGCTTGCAGTGTACTTCTTCAAGAGAAAATAAAAATCTTCGAATGTTAATACATAATTTCTTCATGGAAGAACAAGTTCGTTTGATCAGTGAGCTTATTCCCGATGAAGAATTCAAAGATATTCTTTACTCTTTAAGGGTATTTTTCCTAAATCCGCATATTAGATCAGAATACTTCGATTTCACAAAACAAAAAACTCTTCAAGATCTTACGATAAAAGAAACTTTGAAAATATGGTTTCTCACATCACTCAGCAATAAAGAAGTCGTCGACTACGATCAAGCAGCGACGACGATTCAATCTTTCCTCAAAATGGTTGTCGTAAAGGGATACAAACAACTTCATAATCCTGATCACGCCCTTCATACTCAGATTCGCAAACGGCTTTTGAAGATATCCGACTTGTTTGACTCATCTCTCGCAAGCCGGTTACTAAGAAACGTTATCAATCGTCATGGTAGCCTGCGTGATTTGTATCCTTGCTCTTCAGACTTCATACACGTTCTGAATATTCAGGAATTCAGAGAAGTCCTGGGAAACATCAGGCACGAACAGTGGTTCCCGATTGTCAGACTCGTCGTGAATCCTAAGCCTGAGGAGAGAGTTCTCGCGATTTTTGAATTGCTAATCGATCTCCCTCGTTTCACCCTGCGTGTCTTCAACAACCAAAATGGACGAGAGATGCCGCGTCTCGTGAACAACGTGATTCCAGCTTATTACGAGTACCTTCCGGATGGTTACACGCTGTTCGCTTATGGCTGGAGCGACGGGCAACACTTTAAAGAGCTTGAATGGACGATTCGCGTGATTACTATGAAAGGTGATCCAATGTTTTATCAACTGGATGAGCGGCGGCCTTTGTCCTCGGAGACCAAACCACCCAAGCTGATGGTCGACGAATTAGTTGGTACATACATCCCGAACGCGAGAAGCCGTATTTCGCGATGGATACTGCGAACGTCTTCGGACAGAAGCATCATTTCGATAAGATTAACAACTTCCTACAATCTGACAGAGATCCGAATCAAAGTCATCGATGAAGCCGGCAATATTTTGGTTGACGTGAATGGCGGTTCGACTGTCTTGCTACCCTTAGTGAACTTGAAGCGTAGTACTGTAAACGATGAAGATTACAAGACCGAAAATAAAAATCAAGACATTAACAAAGAATTAAAAAATACAAGAAAGAAGAAAAGTTTGTATTATATAGAGGCTTTCGTGCTCAACAACAGTTGGCCCCTCACAGATGACGAGTGGACGGTTGCGAGCCAAGCAAAGACTAAGAGTGCAATAGATATCAAAATAAAGACAATACAATCTGCATCATCAAGGTCTGGTGTATTAACGACGAGAAAAAGCATGAAACAATTCGCGAATGATGGCCAAGCCTTGGAATCACCATATTGGATTCTTCAGATTGTTAGTGATGCTCGGGATGATATAGAGGTACACGTGTTCGTTCCAATTCAATGAAAGAAATTATATTTTACATTTTGTAAAACATAATCAGTATTTCGCAGATCTCAAAATTTTAATATTTCTGAACCCTCCCGTATTTTTTAATTCTTTTTGGAAAATTGATTTGTATAAAATATTTGTTTGATCTGTTTTTCATTGAAGTTTATATGTTCGTTAGATTTATCAAGACAAAAGCAGAGAACAAAAAATAGCATTGCTGAAAGAATCTTGGTGGTCGAAGGATCCAAATCGTCTCGAATGTGGAAAGAATTTGAGAGAAGCCTTTCTGAGTGCACATGCCTCGAAAATTGAACCTGATGCATTTTTGAATCAGACGCAGCTGAAATTAATAGAAGACAAAGACACAACGTTTTGTTTGTCGCACGAAAGGCAATATAGAACTCTGAAGTTACCAGAATCTCATCATTTGTCTGCTTTAGATCTAACAAAGTACATAAGAGAAAACGAGTTCACGAAGCGTCGGATAAAAACGAAGAGCGACGATGAAATATTAAAGAATCAATATATCGCCTTCATCAAGGATAGTCAAATGAATTATTCCAGTTACTTGGAGAACTTAGGTAAACTGATGAACAAACACCTGCAAAGGTACGTAAAGAACTTCGAGAAGAAGGAAGAAAATTTCTGGCAGAGAAGACGTCTCGTGGACGTTGTTTATGAAACAAGAAAGATCTACATTAATAGTTTGATAGCCGAGAAAGCGAAAATTAAAGTGAAAGAAAAGAAAGATTAAAAAGATTCTATTTTACAAAATAATTCATTTGATAATTAATTTGATTACTTTTACGTTTATGAACATTGTGATTCAATAATTATAAGTAATACATTTACAAATGACTAAGACCTTAAACAATTTAAATAACATGAAATATAATATCAAATAAATAAATAATATACGATACATCGAATTATTGATTGTAATAATAAATAGAAACATGCCGGCAGAAGCCGAACGAAATGCTATTTCAATAGCCGCTACTTCAAGAGTGCTGTTCACTTGAAAGGCACACTTGCTTCGCGTTGATGACTGTCCATGATCCACCTTTTAATGACGGCCTATCTGGCCGTCCAAGAAAGAAATAACGGCGATTCGTCCCGCCCATTTTTCATCCGGGACCAGTCTACGGTCTAGCAGGATTATTATGAAACTGCGAGAGGAGACCGTCTATGAGAGAGGGTGCTTCGAGACGTACAGTCGGCGCGATAAACGGCTTCGAGTACTGGCGACGTACTTATCATCAAAAATGTCATCGTCATTCTTCTCTAATCGATAAATCGATAAACAAAACCATCTTTTATTTCAATACTAAACTGACTACAAATTTCAATTTTAATTTTGATTTCCATTGTTAATAACACTGTTAACGTTAGTTATCTTCAAGATTTAATTTTATTAATTGCGATCTGATCTTCAATTTTTATCTCAATTTAATTTAATTTTTTACATTTTAGGGGAACCGCGTCTCTCGTCTACTGTAATTTTTTAATTCGAATCAGTTTTAAGTTTTACATAATTTTTCAATTCAAATATTGAGACAAATCGAACTCATCTATTGTACACACTATACGCTGTAACAGCTTACACGCTGATTGCAGGTGCAGCTGCTACTGCATTCAGGATCGGCGTCAGCTCAGCTAGTAATCACTGTCGATCATGTTTGTGTTAGACGATCTTGTCTGTCGCGCAGCGAATTACAATTACGGCGTATCGCTGCATCATGCACAAGTGTGTACGTACTCGCGGTGAATACTGTATCTGGGTATTTAACCTCAGAACGCATAAATTGAGAATCGATTTGATTCTAATGCTATTTCAAACGTTATATGTAATTATTTCAAAACAGAGAAAGGAGATTAACAACAAAATTCAACATAATAAAATAGAAATTCAAAAATTCTTCCGACATAATTCCAATTTAAAGCTTAGTTAATAATTAACAAATAAATATATATATTTTTATTTATTTATTATATATAAGTAATTAAACATAATATGTCATAAGTAAACATGTATCTCTTATAAATTTATATATATTTGTAATATATGTATAAAATACAAAATAAAATATAAAATAAATATAATCTTTTCATTTAGCAAAAAAGGTAAAATTATGCGAATCCAAAGGTCATGACGCTGACAATAGATGCCGTATATCCAGTGTCTACGGATACCGAGTGTTGCTGATCAAGCGATATTACAAGCTAAACCCACGTGTGAGCGATACGCACCCATCGCTCCGCGAGAGACGACCTCGCCAACGACAGTCCTCGTCGATGCAGAATGCGTGGATGAGGAGGCGGATTTTACCACGCGGTTCTCCGGCGTTTTATCGGGCATCTCGCGGCCTCTCAACTCGCGCGAGTCGACTCAGCATACTGAGTTGCGCTCGAATACGCTTTACGCGTCCCCATTAGCCGCGCATCTCAGTTCGCTCTCCCGGTTTCTAGCTTCGTCGCTGCGTTCCCACCCGCATATCATTAGACCCCCCGACCTCAAGGATTCTGAACAGCCGCATTAAACGTCACTGACAATGATGATTACGTAATACCGATGAAAAGGATCAACAGACACACATTTCATTGTTCTTGATTTCATTAAAAATTGTAATATATTAAGGAGGACCATATTATTAAAATGAGCTACTAAAATTTGAATTAAACTGAATTTAAATATAATAATAATTTAATAATTTCTAAATTAAACATACGGTTGCGTATATATTATACTTCTAAATTATAATTTATAGTTCTAATAATGTGATACGCTATTTAAAGTATCTTATTAAAAACTGCAATTTTATATTATAATATATAATACTTTTAATGTATTATTTAAATTTATAATTTCAGTTTACATATATGCTACATATAAATTATTGCGTGACCTATTTGAACGGACTCCGGAAATGTCGGCCTATTTTTGATTTCGATCCAGTAACCCAAAGGCCAATGTCACCCGGATTTCTCAATCAAAGTTGCAACCTCATTCGATAACGCTGAATGAGACATGCGCAATTGTGAAAGACATTGTCCAACATTAATGAGAAAATCACGAAAATTGTGAAAGCTCATTCAATATTAACCAGGAAATTATGAAAATGTGAGTAATGCTCGGAATATCTTAAGTGAATCAAGACCGCTCCTTTATTACATAATTATTCCTGATGTAACCACATGCGCACAGTAACCACATGCGCACAGATTACATAAGAAACAATGGAATATAATTACCCGAAGAAATATAATTACTGGAAAATTAACAATTCAAAACGACAAAATAAATAAATGTTTTTAAGATCGTTATGATTTATTATAATATATTGAATTGATCTGTTGGCCGTTAATCAAAATTGAATTTAATATTTAATTTGTAAGCAAAAAATATTCTTATTTTACATCCCTCTTTTTTAGAAAAATTAAAATTAAATAATAAATATCGAGGACAATTTTAGAAATAATGAAATTTTCAAGAATAAAAAAGAGAGAGGAAACTTATTTCCTTGACCTTTCTAAGCAAAACTCAGTTCATCGCACGATCTCATCGAGACAAATCGATGCCAATTAATAAATTGACACGAGCAAAAGAAGCTTACTCCCCTTACTTCCGCCAATTTCACGCAAATCGCATTCTTGACTGATCGATCGAGCATCGGAGCGTATCCTTTCGGAACGTATGCACGCGTGCACGCGCGCGTGTCCGTGCCTTCACACATGCATGGTGTTAACAGCTAAGTAGAAGGGGTGGGCCCGTCTTGTTGTCGTCGTCATCATCATCGTCTTAAGAGAGAGGGGGGGGGGGACGAGATCGATACGATGTGTGGACCAGAGGAAGAGAAGCGAGACCGATACCGAGACAGAGAGCGAGAAGATAAGGATGGTTGAAGATGTTGAAGAGAAAGAAAGAGCGAAAGAGAGAGAGATAGAGCCCTCCCAGATGAGTTCTCTCCTCGAGTCCACAATCTACGGCTCCAGTCTCGCGTCGAGTCCCGTCGCGGCGCATCTTTCCGAGATCCGTCTCCCTTGGGACCGATCGATTTCGAGCGGACCGAAAAATCGATCGCTGGTCCGCCGGAGATCGAAAGTCGCGTAGGTGTTCTTTTTATTTTAATTTATCCCATTGGTGACGTGAATCTTGACTTGAAAACTGTACTCGCTTGTATCCTAGATATTTAAATTTTAATTTATATTATTACTTGATAACGCACGAATGTTGCAAACAAACACACAAAATAGATAAAAATAACTAAAATATAAAATAAAATTTTGCTTTAAAAGAAAGTCTGTTATAAGCTTCCTTTAATAATTAATATTTATTTAACATTTTACATTTTAAAACATTTATAAAATCACAAAAAAATTTGTTTAAAAAATTCTTTTTAACCTTCTTAAGCTTTAAATAATTTTCAAAGATCTTTTCTAGTCCCATTCGTTAGATAGGAAATATTGAGCACCACGTTGCCAATCGTATCATAGATCATTCGCGATACGAGTCAGGGATTAAATCAAGTCGCGAATCTGAATCGGGGATCAATTCGTAGAGTGCTGATCTAAGCGAGCGATTTTTTAAGAATGATCTTTGATCGCGGCTGTCGGCTCATTCACGCGTGATCGTGTCGTTGGAGATCACAACGAACACACTTAATCGCGATATGCGCGATCGTCAACCAACCCACGCGTGTGTCGCAGATCTGTTAGCGCGAATATTAGCGAGCGATTCTTGCTAGTTATGGAATTATACTAGACTGCTGTTCGTTTAAACAGGTATGTCCGAAGGAGTTTGGAGATTTTTTTTAATTCGTCGCGCTACTGGTACTTTTATTTTTCGAAAAGAGGGAAATTTTTTAAAAAATATTCGCCTTTTTAGTTTTCATATTTTTTTAGAAAAACTTTCTTCTCGTTAAATCGAAGAAAACTGCAACATCTTCAAGAAGAGCGGAAGTATGAGACGAAATTTTGATTGAAAAACGGATATTTGTCCTTTTAAGAGAATTTTTCTTCTTAATTCTTTCCTATTATGTAACCAAACAAATTTTTCTCGGAAATTCTTACTCCCTCGCAAAGAAAAGTTCTCAATAGACTTGATAACGCCGTGGTACAGAGTTTACGAGCTCATTCGTTACGGTGGTGAAACGCTCAAAGCTAAAACACTCCGGTCGAGGTTCTATCTCAATTCATTCCGCTCGTAATAGGACATGCGAACAAGGCCTCGTCTTTTTTCGCGGGAGTCGCTTAAGTTTATGGAACTTTAAAAATAGGCTTTAAAAACGCTAGTCGCGCCTTTGAGTTATGATAACGAGCTGCACGGATTACACGAATTGGCGAGATAGATTCTTTTAATTAAAACCTCCTTTTTCCCTTTTACCTAGAAAAGAAGAAAATAAATAATTCAATCAATATCAGTCTTTTCAAGAAATAAAAGATGAAAAAAAATTAAAAATTTAATTGAAAAATAGAAAAATAGTGACGTTTTTCTATAATTTTTAGATCTTTATTTAAAATAAAAAATTTGCATATCTTTAGATTATTTATTTAGTTAAGAAAATATTGTAAAATCTTTAAATATATCACAAATAAAAGGATGAAATTAAAGTGTTCTTTAAATGCACGTGGAATTTAGAAATTATTTTCTCTACTCCACATGACGTTAAAACGAATGGAAATGGATTTTAATAAAGAGATAAATTATTCACGGCAATGCGAATTTAATCGTAAATTCTCTCTTCTCGCTCGCCAAAACGCAATGGTGGATATTTATATCAGAAGATAGTTGCTTCTATCTCATCGTACTAATTTGGCGCTTCCGGAAAGGCATCACAGTCACGAGCGAATTATCACATGTTATGTTTCTCGGCGAGAATTCACGCGGTGAAATAGGAAAATAAGGATGCATAGGCTCTACATGAAAGTTTCTAATTAAACGATATGTAGGTAAAACGTCAAGTAATTCCTGAACGCCACCAACTTAAAGTGGTAAAATCAAACAAGCATCTGCGGAGCAGGGCGCTATAAAAGAGCTCTAAATTGTCTTTGTAGACGGTGGAATGATTGCGACGACTTGGAAAAATTCCTCGAGATCGACCAAGGATCATGCGTGTTAGATGCGCAAATATCGACGAGACCGCGAGTTAAGAGGATAATCCAGGATAGCGTCGAAGAAAAGAAGTCGGATCAGAGATAGGAAGCCGCGAGTTTCCTGCGCAGGATGTTCGCGCTGCTATTACTAACGGCCTGGATCGTCCTGGCATCTCAATTCGTCCAGGATGGGGTAGCGACGGGGCAACGTTACACCCCGAGTCCAACCCAAGATCTGGACAATACTCTGCAATCGGTGCCACCCCTCGGGTGAGTATTCGCAATACAAGTACACTGTTAAACTTGTAATGTCAGATTATACTTAATTTAAGTGATTTTTAACTATTCCAACAGGTCGCCATTGTTCCTACTCAATATTTCATTAAATTTAACTAAAAGGAAGGTAAAAGTTTGACTAACATGAAAGTTAAATAAATTAACAACATATTGAGTAAGGCTTACTTAATATGTTGCTAATTTTATCTTATTGTTTTATCTCATTGTTTTTAGTTAAATTAACCGAATATTGAGTAGGAGCAGTGGCAACCCAGTAGGAGTTTACAGTGTAACTCTAGCAGACAAATTATCATTCTAATCACAAATTTAGCACTATCAGAGGATTTATTTGGCATGTTAATTAGAATCTCATAAAAATAGTATCACGAATCAGGAAATATATATTCAAAAAACAGACAATATTGCAGGATAAGATAATTATAGCAGCAACAATAATTATAAGCGGCAAAAGATATCTCAAGTGTAATGACGAAATGTCACACATTCCAGCGTCCTTGACGAACCACGGCCGGTCACTTAAAAAGATTAAATCGTCCCAACTGAGAACGCGAGAGGCTCTCGTAACAAGCCGGTACTTATTCCGCCAACAGCGCGGATCTCTCTCGAGAATGATTCCGATGATTTCCTCGCGCGACCACCGTCCTCGTGAATTAAATGACGCGATAACACCTAATTGGGTTATCGGAGTGTTACGTTATACGCGGCGCGCTGAATTCTGCCTAAGTAGCGCCTATTTTTTCGCAACGGGAGTCAAGTCGCGCCGATAAAGTCCTGCACTTGCGCTATTTTCGCGGCTTCGCCGACGATGATGTTTTCGCGGCCGTGCAGATGAGATAATAAATTGGGATTAACCGCAACGCGCATACGTCCATCCATTGCGGTCAATTGACAGTGCTAGGCGCGTGACGGCGGAAATATTGTATTTTTTCCCCGCGTGCGTGCCAAGCGCGGTTTATCCAGTTTCCTTCGAAAGTTCTAGCCTCTTCCTGCACCAGGTCGGAAATCTCGTGGAATGATATTTAAGAAATTAGTGTGACCACGTATAAAAGTATGCGCACACGCATACGCCGATTTAATACACTGAGAGAAAAATATAATTACTTGCGGCCTCAACCACAATTTTATAATTTTAATATTTTTAACAATAAATATGATTAACTTAACTACATGCATTATTACATTAACCACAATTATCGTCAGAAATATTATAAAATTGTGGTTGAGGTCAAAAGTAATTATATATTTTTCTTTCAGTGTAGGAATGCATTAAAAGAGGAGATTGCATGCCTGCATAATTGCGCGAATCATCACAATTCTAATCCGCGTGGGAATATCTACAGATCTAGTTTCATGAAATAATCTCATGGCTGGTTTCGACACTAATTTCCATTACTAATTTTATCGTTATAACATACCGTAACATACTGGATGGATACTAATCGCGTCCCGTCGAAGCACTCGGACAGAAATTAATCCGCTTACAACGCGTAAGCGACAAGTTGTGCGCCGCTACAAAATTATTCAGTTCATTCGAATCGTTCGTTATTTGATTACAGCTTTTCCGGCATGAAAGCGATATATTTACAATTTAATTTGCATTGATTTTGCCATGTGACACAGCAGCCTTTAGAAATTATAATCGTGCCAGCGGAGTCGGAATATGAATAAGCTCGCTACATTATCTTTACGTTTAGAGGAATACAAATGATAAATGACAAAGTTCAACGATTGTAGGGCACTCGTTATCTGTAGTTCGCTGATTACGCGTTTTACGATCCTTCGCGTGTTCGTTGAAGCGCAACAAACATCGTCCCATTTTGGTTCTCGCGCACCTTCTCTTGCCAGTGTGAGAAAGTTTGAGCTCACATTTTCACAGCTCTCGTATTTTGTGGCATATTTCGGACGCCACGATCAAAATTCGAGCGGACGCTAACGATGAAATGACGATACGGATGGAGGTCCCATCGGAATTGTAGCTAATTGACGTTATGGTATTAAGAACGCTCTTAAACGTCGTCGATTAAGTAACGCTATCTAAACAATGCTTTTAATTGCCTCTGACAGAGCACCCGTTAATACATCTACATTAGCGAGGAGCTCGTTTAACCCTTCCGGTCGCGTAAGGTCCCCTTTGTCGGTACGTTCAGTCGCGGTTTAAATTGTCTGGAAATTAAAAAGATATTTTTCATTGATACTTTATAGCTTTTTAATTTAAGTTCTCGTTGGTCGTCTAATTCATAGCTTTGTTACTAATTTGCACTTTGACCTGTAAATAAATCAAAATACTTGTAACTCGCTTAATTTGAAACGAGCGCTTTGAATGACTCAAAATACTTTGAAGATTTGTATCATCGATATTTTTTACACTAAGAAAAAAAATAATAACTTTTGGCCTCAACCATAATTTTATAATATTTCTAACAATAAATATAATTAACTTAACTTAACTATACTATACATCATTATGTTAACTATAATTATCGTTAGAAATATTATATAATTGTGGTTGAGGCCAAAAGTAACTACCTATAATTTTCTTTCAGTATATACATATAGTTTTGCGTTTTGCATTTAAAACGTGGATTCTCGCGTAAAAAGATTCACTCGACAAGATGCGAAATTGGATTAGAAAATCCGAATATTACGATAAAACTGCAAGGTACTGATTCAGAAAACATGCAAACTTTTATTGACGAGCCAGGCACTTCCTGCTCTTCCGAGTGCGAGTTGCGGCAGCCGCATTATCCGGTTAATATCCGCCGCGTCTCAACGTTAATTAATTAACAGCGGGCAGAGTGGAATGCGGGCGTGATAAGCGCGCGGGCATCCTGGGATACGAAGTGCATATTTCGCGGCACCGCGGTTTTTACCGGCGCCGCGCCGCGAGAGATGACCCGTTCACCGTTCATCCGGTGCGCGCGTCTATGAGCGTATTGTGCCGGCGATTCATCATTCCGCCGAATGATGAATGATACCCTCGCGCGGAGCCCCGACGTGCCGTCCGTCGTCGTCCCGATCGTCACCGATAACGCCGAGGTAGCCGCGCGAATGATCGACCGCGTAATCCGCGAAAAAGAAGATCCTAGGATGGACGGCACTGGTGCGCGACCGGCGGAGAAATATCGCCGGGCATTATAATAATAATGGAACAATGCTATCGGAGATAACATTACCGTGGCGAATCTGAAGCCTCCATCTATTCTTCCCGCCCTTTTCCCTCCTTTTTCTTTTAAACGTCGCTCGATTTTATATGCACGTAACATGAAGTACGTTCTCAGACGCGGGCGTTTCGAGATTGAAATCTGCAGATAAGCGCACCTCGGCGCGTTGCACATCATTCACACGATCTGCCGGTGGACAGATCAGAGCGCCAACGTCGCTCTCGTTTAATGGGGACAACGCGAGAAATAGGATACAGGGTCGGTTTTAAGTCTAACGGGATCGCCACTTAAAATTATCCATGGTTAGTTCCAATTACTTAGACTGATTTAAGCCGCGTATTACGCGACGCCGGCGGCAGGAAGTGAAGAGGCAACTCCTAGGGATGTAAAGGCGGTTAGCATTAGAGCCGCTAACGCAACCTTTAGCGCAACTTCGTGACGAGGCGCCGTTCATGCTTTATCGATTTTATTAAAAGAGAAGAGAGAAGGAAGAAAAGAGATGAAGGAAACGGTATTAAATTGATAAACTCCAATCCAATAAATAATTGACATGTCGACTTGAATTTTTACAGCTTCGAGATTTTTATTTTTACACTTTTTTAGACTTATCATTTTTTTTTTGCTTCTTTCATATCGTATTCGTTGCATTTTATTTGAGATATTCACGTTCGAACGCCTGAAAGCTAATCCTAATCCTCGAGAAAATTTTGTTACGAGTGTACAGGAAGCGATGTCGAAGTAATGAAGCTGTCAGCAACCGAAGGTTGTTAAACCTAACTGACGTGTAATGATAAGAAGCACGTCACGCATCGAGATGTTTTTCTGTCGCTCATCGCCGACTAATTTTGATTTGGAGCGTAATCTAAGATCGTTACTGTCCGCGCGATCGTAGAGCAATAATTTCCGACATGAGGAGACAAATGATTACGGCGTGCCGCGGCCGGGATTGCGAGATGCCGCGGGCGAAGTACCACAAGTACCCGGAAGTATTCCGGAGTATCGAAGTTTCGCGGTACTAGCTCAAAGGTTTCAAGGTTTCAGCGAAGCGTCGCTCGACGGGATGAGCTTAGGATCGCGATACCGGGGCCCGATGTCTTCTCGCGCGATGTAATTGCTGTCGCAATACTGTGTGGCGCGACCAATTGCACTTGTGACACTGCGCTCGTTTAAGGAGACCGCAAAGAATTGCGGACCCGAGCCGTGCTTTGCGTTGCAACCCTCGCGCTCGCGTTAGAAACGCTATTGTTTGTTTGCCCTTAATCGCGATGGGAAAGCGACTGCCTTTGATCGCCTTAATTTTAATGGCCCGCAATTCGCGCCATTCGTTTCGAGGCTATTGTAGTTTCCAATTGGACACTCTCGCGAGCAGTTAATCGCCCACATTAATTAGGTCTATGTTAGTCATTTGTACGGTTCCATTAATACACTATTAATTTATTATAAATGATAAAATTAATAAATATTATTAGCTTTATGAAAAATGCTGAAGATATTAATATCCGGAAAAATATATTAAAATTTAATGTAAGTTGACGAGATTTAGATAGTTCCAAGAAAATGATAATATGAACATCCACTTAAAAGAACTGCAATAAATAAATTTAACTAAAATTCTAAAAAGTTCTTAAAATGTTAAAATTATTTAAAATTATTAAAAAAATTGAGGAAAGCGTGAGGAAAATAAGATTTGCGTTTTCGCCAGGGAGATGAGTGCGAAGAGAGATCTTTAAATAAAGATATCAGCCGATGAACATACGTTGCGCATTGATTTCAGGGCTCGTTAGGACACGCTATCATTACAGGCGGGTGTTAAAATTACACCCTGCCGACATGGTTAACGGCACGCCACGTGTTGATCGGCGTGATCGATACAAGTTCGTCGGTGGACCAATCTCCCAAGGAGCATCCATTTACATACAGATTGGATTAAAGCTTTCGGCTAGGGAGGTGATGATCGAGCCGCGTCCTCGTAATTCTGTCGCCAATTATCGTTATTATTATTATTACCACTCGAGCGCGGGCCTCGCTATAATTTTCCAATTAACGACGCGTATCAAAGTTAGTCATCTCATCGATTTCGAACGTTTGCCATAATGACAACCGGCGTTTTAACGGGATTTTATCGTCGTCGTGGCAACGATAATAAGAGTAAAATACGAAGGGAGACGGACTCGAGCGCACAGGGTGTGCGAGAGAGAGAGAGAGAGATTTACTCTTAAACGAGCTCGAGCTCTTTTTATGACGCCAAATTACCCAAATGGCGGCAGACTTTTCTTTTTCCGTGTCAGGTGCGCGGGATCGTTCACCGGCGTGTAATCGCGTGTAAACATCCGTCAGGTATAACACCCCGAGCAGTTAGTGGGCCACTGTTTGTGCAAGATTGCTTCATCACGCGCTGCGCACGCACGTTTAAATATCGCCTTACGAGGCCCCCGCCCGCGGAGATGATATGCACCAGGCGTGTAACGCGTATGTCAGAAGTCACGGAGGAGATATACGAAAAGGAAGAGCGCGAGACACGCGAGTGCATTAATCTCCCTCGCGCCAGCCGTGGAAACGAGAAATGCGCGGGACCAGTTGCCGCTGACGCTCGAAGGGCACGCGAGGGAATGCAAAGGCCGACCGTTGCAGCGGCGGAAACCTCCGCGCGATCTCGAAGGATCTTAAATTTTATTTATCTCGCGGAATCTCGGATTTTATCTCCGCAGAACGTTCAGGCGCTATAAAATTCTGGAGGAAATTTCTTCTAAGAGGAAGAATCGTCGAATCGACGGACCCCTGGGGGGTTCAAAGCCCTTGCGAGATCCCGCAGCCCTATAAACCGTGTTAGATAACGATCGCGTTATCGCCACGCGATAAAAAAAATAGCGCGACGCGAGAAAGCCGGCTGATGCTCTAGCGTTTGCGATTGCGGCGCGTCGAGAGGCCTAAGTGGCAGCGTTTAAAACTAGTCGCGCTTAGGAGGCAGCTGACGTTAATTACGAGGCGCCAGATGTGAATGGCCGCCTTGTTCCGAGGTGGCACTCCGGCTCTCTTCCCATTCTTCCTTTACTTCTTCTCTATCTCTCTTCCTCTTTCTCTTTTTCGCTCCTCTCTTCTTGCGCGTGCCACGGAAACGCCGCGTTTCCGCCTGCGGCCTCTTCAAGTTGGCACCACGGAGAATGACCTATGACTCATGTGATTAATCTCTGCTTCCATAACTTCGGAAACTGATGAGGAAACTGCTCGCGATTCGAGAAAATTCATCAATTTTGAAGATATTTTTAAAAAGTCGGAAAAGATGTTATACAACAACAGTCTTCTACGATAAAGTAAGACTTGTACAATGTACAAGTCTTATGTAATTATAAATCTATTTGATTATAGGCGCATTTACAATATAGAAGCAATAATATGTGATACTATTTTGTTATTTCTATTAAAAATAGTATAATTCGATCTCTATCTTAAATTTCTTTGTTATATTTATTCAACTTTATTCATCATAATTTAAATTTAAGTTTATTTACAATATACACATTCAATTTTTCTTTAATTTTTATTTGAATGTTTAAATTTCATATTATTATTTTCTTTAAAAATAATTATTCTTCAATCTCGAATGTAAACTTAATTAAATATTAATATATTTTCTTAATAATCGAGTGATTTTAATAGTTATATTATTTTTTTTATAAAATCATGAAAATATGTAAATATTTCAGAAATTGAATAATCATGTTAAAATTTCTTCTAGGCCGAATGTATGCAGATCGAGACACAAAAATTATTGCTGTCCAGGATGGTCGAAGAAACTGGAAACAGGTCTATGCGTCATTCGTAAGTAAAAGCATTGATAAAATTTTACTAAAACATTATTTTACTAAACTTCACAAATAATATATTATATAATTATTTTTGAGAATAATAACGGCGAGATATAATGTCAAAATATGAAAAAGCTAATTGTAAGATTAAAATTATATAAAAAAATTAAAAGTTTTACTTATGAACTAAATTAAAAAGGCAAACATTGTTTTATCCTTACTAAAAAAAAATAGAATTTAAAGTACATAGCAGACCCATATCCTTACAATCCTAGCGCAATCAGACCTCCTGCGAGATATTCGCGGAATGGAAAGCGGTCATTAATATAGGATAATATAGGAGAGGAACCACCTATCATTACCGATATTGCCCGGGAATGATAACGATCGATGCAATTACATAACGGACAAATGGGCATTTATGCGACACGAACGGTCGCCTCGAATAAAACTGGTTTAATGACCTGTTATGCGCTTCCTGTTGATCGCATTGTCTGGTAATATGGCCGCATTTCGCTTGTGTCGGCTGTATTCCGGTCCTCACAATTTCCGGGTGTTTGACAATGTTGCTGTCAGTGTAATTATTAATTCATAAAGTTTTATGTTGTTTCGAAAGGGTTTTCCCTTATTCCAATTAAAATTATAATTATTATAATATATATTTATTATTAAAATAAATTTACTAGAACTTAATATAACAATAAAANTGTGGCGCATACTTTCTTTGTTGTCTATGTAAAAAATTATAAAACAATCTGAATTTTTGGCTTTTTAATAAAAAGAAAATTATAACAACATCAAGACTCGGAAGATATTTTGAAATTTAAATTAAGCTTAGATTTTTTTATATTGTTTATTCTATTTTAGCGATTTGCGCACGACGCTGTGGTCTTCTTGGAAGATGCATAAGGCCCAATATCTGTTTGTGTGAGGGCGGTGTCGTCGCTTCTTCTTGTGGCAATGGTCAAAGCAAAGGTGAGACATTACCGGATGTTCTTCAGTCTTCCAGACCAATCTTTATATAAAATTATTAGTTTTTGAGAATTTTTTTAAAACAACAATGGAAAATAAAATGTTGTAAAAATAAAATCTATTACTTAACGAACAGTCATCACCCACGAGACCGGAAATGGTGGCGATCGTGGCGAGAGCGGCAGATGTAGGGTTCATTGTATAAACGGAAATTGCGTCGACGGCCGATGCCAGTGTCGCAGCGGATACCAGGGAGAATTTTGCAACGAACGTAAGTGGAGTAGCATCACGTAAGATAATTATATATATCGAAAAAGAGAAGAGAAATAAAAAATAATTTTCATAAAAATTACTAATTAGAAGTTATTTTTTATTAGCAATTTGTCGCGAGCCCTGCTTGAATCAAGGAAGATGCATCGGCCCAGATCGTTGCGCCTGCATCTACGGTTATACCGGGAGACGTTGCGAAACCGATTACAGGTAAGATATAAAATATATCTCCGTATACTCCGTAGCTTGCCAAATTAATTTCACAATGTATGTTTCAGGACCGGACCCTGCTTCACCAAAGTAAACAATGGCCAATGCCTGGCGAGTCTTCAAGGAGTAGTTTGCACGCGACAGTTGTGCTGCGCCACCGTGGGCAAGGGCTGGGGCCATCCCTGCGAGAGGTGTCCAGCTAGATTGGATTGCGAACTAGGTTATTTAAAGACCAGCCAGGGTCAATGCGTCGGTACGTCGTGTTAACTTCTTAAATAACTTGTAACTTTTGACATATAACGCGTTATAAAACATTTATTTAAAAATTTTTAAGTTAATTATTAATTTATGAATTACATCTGTATTAAAATATAAAACGAATGAAAAAACTTTCTTATGACTTTCACGATGTTTTTAGATATCAACGAGTGCGAAGCGATTCCCGGGCTTTGCGAGGGTGGAAAGTGTCTGAACACTCCCGGCTCATTCTCCTGCGAGTGTCCCGAAGGACAGGCGAGAGATCCCGAGACCAACGAGTGCAAGGATAAGGACGAGTGCCAAGAGGAAGGCATCTGCATGGACGGCCGGTGCATAAACACTAACGGTGGTTATTACTGCCACTGCAATCCGGGATTTATACAGAGCCAGGATCGCAAATTCTGCATCGGTGATTAAACATTGTTATCATGAGAGAATAAATACGATTAAACATTATAATAAAATCCTGTTAAAATGTTTGATTATCTCTGATTATTTTTTTTCTCTGATATTATTTTTTCGAGTTGTTTTATTTTTTAAGACTAAAATTAAAAAATTTCTTGTCTTAAATTCTTCCACATCTTCTTAATTCTTGATCTGTTAATTATTGTTCATTAGATGGCAGACAAGGATTGTGTTATACAGCGGTGAACCGTAACGGACAATGCAGGAATCGACTTGCGATGCGATTGAGTAAAAAGGATTGTTGCTGCGGCAAGAATATGGGTCGAGGGTGGGGCGATGAATGTTTTATCTGTCCTAATCCTGGCAGTGGTATGTACACATTTCTAGAAAGGAAGATCACGAAAAACGATATATTTTCATACATTCTTACATTTTCGTAATTTTTTACATTGTACAATTTAATTTAATTTTATTATTGTATTAAATTAAAATCAATTTCACCGATTTGCGAAATTTCGATCACAAATAGCTTTGAGCGAGTTGCAGAAAAATCTTGAAGAAATCATTAAAGAGGCACGCGAGACAAAATTAAAGATAGCTAGATCTGTATAATTCGCGAAAAATCGACTAGATAAAAGTGAGCGACTACGGCGGCTGACAATTCTACAGGATCCATGTTATTACTCAATTGTAGACGATTACAACAGGCTTTGCTCTCAAACGCAGTCGATCACCGAGGTGAACGAGTGCGCGTTACGGCCGGACATCTGCGGCGACGGGAAGTGTATCGACACCAAAGAGGGCTACGAGTGCGAGTGCTATCCGGGTTTCACGAGAAAGCCCGGTGGTAGATGCGAGGACGTTGACGAGTGTCAGTTGGATTACTGTCAAGGCGGTATCTGTCGTAATTATCCTGGCAGCTTCGCCTGCGATTGCCCACCTGGCTTCGTCGTTTCCGGCGAGGGCAGATACTGCACCGGTAAAACAATTTTTTTTTTCGATGAAGTAATGACGGTATTGATAAAGATAAAATAACGGTTTCAAAAGATAAAACAACAGTTTCGTTAAAAAACATTTTATAATTAATTTGATAAAATCAGTAATAGTTTATATACAAAATCTGATGTAAATAAATATCTTTTCAGATCACGACGAATGTCAAGACACAGGCATGTGCACCAACGGACATTGCATCAACATGAACGGATCCTTCAAATGCAAATGCAACGATGGTTACACGCTGTCGCCAACGAGGAATACCTGCATAGGTAAGAAACATGAAGAATAAATATTATACGTGTGTGTGTGTGTGTACAATAAATATTATATTTTATACATATATAAGAGATAACTCTCAAGAATCAGATGTTTTCAGAAGAAATAAATAAAAGATATTTTCAAATTAAAAGATATTTTAAAAATAAAATTATTTTCAAAATAAAAGATATAAGATTTATTTTGATTTATCAATTCTCAAATCTGTAGAAAATAACTACAAATTAAAACAATAATTAATAAAAAGAAGATATTCCTGAAATAATGTAAGGAATAATTGCGCGATAATTCGTCCGAATTTTCTCTTTTTTTTTAGATATCAACGAGTGTGTAGAAAATCCGAGGATCTGTCTGAACGGTCGCTGCGAGAACACGCCAGGATCTTATCATTGCATCTGTCAATCAGGCTTTACTCCTTCAAGGGACAACACGTTTTGCGTGGATATGGACGAATGCTCCACCAGTGGAATGTGCGAGAATGGCAAGTGCGTCAATATGGAAGGCTCCTTCAAGTGCGTGTGCGATTCCGGCTTCAGGATCGGCCCCGACCTAAGCCACTGCATTGGTATTGATTTCATTAAGCGACTGAGAACTTCGATAATAAAGTTTTAGATTTTTACAAAATTCCAAATAATTTAGATTTCTTAGTGGTGGTAAATTGATATTATAAATTAATAAATTAATATTATTTAATTGAAGATAAAATTAAATGCAAGAAAAATACAAAAAATTATTTATAATCGCTTAATGTTATTTATTCTGCAAGATATCGATGAATGTGTAAATTTACCGTGCCAAAATGGACGTTGCATCAACACGGCTGGCAGTTTCCGGTGTGAGTGTCATCCGGGATTCAATCTGGGTCCTGACGGACGGTCCTGTCTAGGTTCGTACAAGTTATTTTCTGTTCTCAATATAATATACAAAATAAAAGATAAATAATCAGAATAATTAAACGCTTTTTGAATCAAAGATTTTTTCCAATAATAAAATGTTTTAAATTAAAATCTAGATATTATTTTCGTACTTTAGAAAACTTTGTGATTAAGTCTTACATTAAATGTTCTCCAAAACAAGATTGATATTAATTTTATCAAAAAATGACAAAGCTACGACTTCACTTATAAATATGTTTTTCTATCATGTATCACTAATTTATTTTAACAATTCAATATTTGATCGTTTAACGAAAAATTAAATTTCTATCGGATGATTCCGCACTGGTTAGATACGAGAAGAGATCTGTGCTATTCGCAGTACAGAGATGGCCAGTGCTCTAATCCAACGTCCACTGCCGTGACAAAATCCAGTTGTTGTTGCTGCACGGTAATCCTAGGCCAGCCAATGGGCTGGGGTAGCACTTGTCAACCATGCCCGCTTCCGGGCACCTCGGAGTTCGAAGCCTTATGCCCGCATGGCGCTGGAATGACTTACAACGGCGATGGTAAGATAACGAACATTTTACTTGCAGAAAATCTGATATTCTCAAATTTACGAAAAAAATCAGCTTCTACATTTACAAAATTCTAATATTGTAATAATTTTCACAAAAAAAAATAGTTTAAATGATACTCAAATTTTTTTAATGTTAATATCCTAAAATATAGAATCCAATCTCTAGTTTTCAATTAATAATTTTTGTATGATTGCCATTGTAGACATCAACGAGTGCGCACAGAATCCCAATATCTGCGTCAATGGTGGATGTGAGAATCTTATGGGAACGTATCGCTGTATCTGCGACAATGGATACGAAGTGGATGCAACGGGGAAAATATGCAGCGACATTAATGAATGCGAGCTAGAGGACTCTTTGTGCAGCGGCGGACAGTGTCGAAACACGCCGGGTAGTTTCCAGGTAATTTATTTTTCATTAAGCAAAGAAGAAAGAGAAAAGCATTTATCATTTAAGATTTTCAAAAGACACATTAATTAACTTTATAAAATAGAAGGAAATAAAAAGTAGGAGAAATCGATAAAGAGTTATAAACTAATTGTGTGCTCTAATACTAAAATTAAAAAAAATAATGAAAATAAAATTGATCAGTTTTTGAAAAACTCGTTTATTAATTGTTTAATATATCATCAATATATGCTCTGTTGCATATCCAAATTTTGTTTTAATATATTATTCTTATAATTTTATTTTATTTGGAGCATAAATATCGTGAATTATCAACAGCGTCATTTTGCTCGCAGTGCATCTGTCCAACGGGCATGAGGTATAATACACAGAATCAAATGTGCGAGGACGTGGACGAATGCGAGGAATTAGGACCGGACGTGTGCTTCAATGGCGTTTGCATCAACACTCTGGGAGCCTACGAGTGCGAGTGTTCCCCAGGATACATTCTCGATAACACCGGTCACATTTGCATGGGTACGAATAATTCCAAGTAATGATGAGACGACTTCCGCGTAAGTATAAATAAAATAAATATAAATATAAACGGGATTTTGATCCTTCAATTTCAGATAATCGGAAGGGCTCCTGCTGGACCAAAATGATAGACGGTCGCTGCGAGAACAACCTGCCAAAAGTGACCCTGCGTTCGGAGTGCTGTTGCTCAGTCGGGGTGGCTTGGGGCAGTCCCTGCGAGATCTGTGATCATTCTTTCTGCGAATGTTCGAAGGGATACGCGAAAGTGGACGGCAAAGGCTGCGCGGACATCAACGAATGCGAGCTCAACAGCGGAATCTGCAAAGGGGGTGGCACCTGCGTCAATACAGACGGCTCGTATCGTTGCGAGTGTCCCCCTGGCCTCACTTTGGACGCGACACGTAAGCTGATAATGTTAAATTGCAAATTGCAAATAATTACAGATACATATATTCATCCGTTTCTCGTTAAAAAAGAATTGTAAAAATTATAGAGAAATATAATTGAAAAGTAAAACTATAACTTCCACAGACTTCTATACTTACTAGACCGCTTAACTCCTTATATATAAGGCATTCTCGATTTTATGTATTTATGAAGAAATATATAAGTAGTTCTTTGTATAGAAGTCTGTGATAACTTCAGAGATTATACAAAACTATTTATAGCTCCAGAAAGTTAAACTATTTATAATTCCAGAAATTATACAAAAAATTATGAGAAATTAAAAATTTTCGTATGAAATTATTTAATTATTTGTAAACTATAAATCTATTTTACGCATCTTTCATATTTTTTTCTCGAATATCTCGATTGCAGACACTACTTGCATTGACACAAGGCAAGAAATTTGCTTCCTGGACTACCGTCATGGTCAATGCACTAGTCCCATAGAGGGTCATTTCTCCAAAAGCCTCTGCTGCTGTTCCGTGGGCCGTGCCTGGGGCAGCGACAAATGCGAACTGTGCCCTAAACTAGGCACGCAGACCCACGCCGAGTTGTGTCCACGTGGAGATGGCTTCACTGAGCGTCAGGACATCAATGAGTGTGTTGAATTCCCGGGCATGTGTTTGAATGGCAGATGCAAAAATACGATCGGCAGCTACAGTTGCAAGTGTAATCAGGGCTTTGCGCTCGACGAGCACGGTATCAAGTGCAACGGTAGGTAGTTTCTTTGGAAAATCTTGAAACTAAGAATTTTCGAAAAAATCAAATTTTAAACAATCTTTCTTTTTAGAATTTTGAACTCTAGAATTATTAAGAATCCATTCTTATACTAATAAGTTCTTAACTTAAACTGTCCTGATTGAAAGAAATATTAACGATTATTTATATAATACAAAACAATAAAGATTTTATAAGATGTTTCTAAAATACACATCATTCAATAATAAATTCTTTAACCAATTTAAAATCAATTTTTCTTGTCGTCGCAAAAATTACAGTATAACATTCTGTATAGATAAATCAGTTAATTAATTTAAAATTTTCAGACATTGACGAGTGCGAAATCATGCGTGGAGTATGTGGTAATGGAACCTGCAGGAACACACCCGGTAATTTCCAGTGTGACTGCAATCCTGGCTATCGTAGCAGTGACATTATGAAAATTTGCATGGGTACAGTATTAAAAGTTCACTTAAAATTTAATTAATGTAATTTAATATATTTGTTGAATTTAAAAATAATTTTGAAATGTATGTCGAAACATTTCAGACATAAACGAGTGCGAAGAAACACCAGGATTGTGTCGCGGTGGCACTTGTATCAACACCGAAGGGAGCTTCAACTGTCTGTGTCCTCCAGGACACGAGCTGGGACCCGACAAGCAATCCTGCAAGGACATCGACGAGTGCTCGAGAACTAGCGGCATATGCTCGAATGGCGTCTGCGAGAACATGATGGGCACCTATCAATGTATATGTGACGACGGCTACCAACAGACGGGCCTTAGATCTCATTGTGAGGACATCAACGAATGCGCGATTGGTAACGGCGGCTGCGAAGACATTTGCCTGAATACGCCGGGCAGCTTCTCCTGTTCCTGCCGGTAAAGATCATTATCTTTTTTCAATACACGATTAAAGTTTCTTAGAATTATCTGTATAATTAATAATAAATATTAATAATAAATATTTTTATAACTTTATACTTTATAACTTTAATAATATTTTAAATTTAATTTTGCCAATCTATGAAATACTTATTAGTCTATGAAGAATTAGTATCTATATTATACAATGAATCTAGCTTTAATATATCTATAATTGAGCTAATTAAAATTTTAAAAAGATTATAATAATTTATTATTCGCGAGATAGCACCGGCTACGCTTTGAACCTGGACGGCCGAACCTGCGCGGACGTTGACGAGTGTAAGGAGAACCTCCGAATCTGCAACGGAGGTAAATGCCGGAATATACCGGGCGGCTACGTATGCAACTGCACGAACGGCTTGTTGCCCGGAAGGGACGGTATATCCTGCATAGGTAAATTTTATTTATTAATTACTGTGCAATTGAAATCATCTGCTGCGTCGTTTACACATGATTATTTCGTCAGACGTCGATGAATGCGTGACACAACCACGGATATGCGGATTCGGTGAGTGCTACAACACTATCGGTTCCTTCAACTGTCGTTGCGAGGAAGGATACTCGGTGAAGCCGGCGGAGGGACCAGCGTGCACCGACGATGATGAATGCCGGCTGAACGTTTATTCCTGTAGCGAGTTTGCCGAATGCCAGAACACTCAGGGTTCGTACGTGTGTACCTGCCATGAAGGCTTCACTGGGAACGGAATCGAGTGCTGGGATATCAACGAATGTTCCACGAACAACGGCGGCTGTGACTCCAATGCACACTGTATCAACACCGAGGGTTCCTTTAAGGTATATTCTATTGAATTCGTAAGAACTTTGTCAAGATTGCTTGCAATTATAATTATTATGAATCAATACCTGCCCGCGGATGCAGGCAATAAATGTCCACTATCAAATATATTAATATAAATTTATATACTTATAAATATATAAATTTAATATTTAAATGTTCGGTGGAGTTGCTTTAATTTGTTTAAAATTGTATCTTAGAGTCTTCTTGGTGTCAGCAAAAGATTTCTGCTTATTTTTCAAAATTGAAATAACAAGAGGAAATATTTCCTCTACTCTAACAGTTTTGTTCTCTAAACAATTCTGTTTTGTTCTCTAAACCAAAAGGACTTAACAAGATATAAGCAAATAACATATTTGTTTACAGCAACTAAATAAATTTCTTGAGCATATATCAACAAAACTTTTGGTTCATAATACAAAACATTTCTCTCAGTGAACGATGTATCTTATGATTTTATATATAATTTGTTTTAAGTTAATTATAATTTGTTGTATTTTAGAGTTTTCTCATGCCAAAAAATTTCTAATTAGTTTTCAAAATTGAAAAAATAACAAGAATATTTTAACGATATGTCTTATAATTTTAACGATTTATCATCGTCAAGCATTTTGGTGTTGATTCGTTTCGCTAAAACTGATCTTGTAGTGCGTGTGCGACGCTGGCTTTCGAGGCGATGGCTACAGCTGCAAGGACATCGACGAATGCACGGAAGATAGCACGCTCTGCGAGAATGGGCATTGTCTGAACTATCCGGGCGCTTATCGTTGCGAGTGCGAAATGGGCTTCATGCATCCGGACGAGCGTAACGAGCAGGCATGCGTCGACATCAACGAGTGCGAGATGTTTAGCAATCTCTGCGTCTTTGGTCACTGCGAGAACATCTTCGGCATGTTCCGCTGCGAGTGCAACGAAGGCTACAAACTCGACGGTTCCGGCGGCAACTGTACCGACGTGGACGAATGCGAGAGCCCGCAATCCTGCCAATACGGCACCTGCATCAACACGCAGGGCAAGTACATCTGCAGATGTCCGCCGCATCACGAACTGGTGGAGGCCGGGAATGCCTGCGTCGGTAGGTTTTTCATTCCGTCACGCTCTTCGTGTTCCTACAATTTTTGTCACTCTAATTTCACGTTGGTCACGCAGACAGACGAGAATCGCTCTGCTTCACCGGCTACGAGCATGGTACCGGACGACCGCAGTGCATCTTCGACGTGTCGTCGTCAGTGACGAAGGCAACGTGCTGCTGCAGCATTGGCACCGCGTGGGGCAACCGTTGCGAAGAGTGTCCGCAGATCGGCACGAAAGAGTACGATCAGCTATGTCCCAGCGGACCAGGGTATAGGCCGAATCGCGTAACCGTTATTCTCGAAGACATCAATGAGTGTGAAGAGCATGAGAATATCTGCCAGAATGGGCACTGCACCAACACGTTCGGTAGTTTCATGTGCTCCTGCAACGAAGGCTTCATCCTGGACGATTCTAAGACCAGTTGCATTGGTAACGAAAATATAAATGTCATTCGAAAAATCATGTATTTTAATTTATATAATCTGTAGCCCTTCTTTAAAAAATTTTATGTGTAATCTTGAATTATTTAAAATCTTTGAGATAGTCAAATTCTCAAGTTCCCGTATTCTTGCAAATGTCTTTCTGTGTTAAAATAGTAGAATATTTAAATGACATAAAAAAAAATTATTGCAGACATAAACGAGTGCGCGTTGCATCCACGAATATGCGGAGTAGGATATTGCATCAACGATCAAGGGAAATATCATTGCGAGTGTCCTGAAGGATATATGGCGATGCCCGGAGGAAGTTAGTACAATGCAAACAACTATTCAATTATATTTTCTTCATTTTATCGTCATTATATTTAATTAATAATTGGAATAACATATTATCGAAGATTGTAGTAAAAATTTCAATCCTAATTGAAATTTTACGTCGAAATTAACGAAAAGAATGATAAAATATAATTACTGTGTGTCACTTTAGAGGAGTGTGTCGACATGAGAAAGGAGTCTTGCTACCTTACCTACGATTCTGGAGAATGTCTCAATCCCATGGTACAACCGCAGACAAAGATGCTGTGTTGCTGTTCCATGGGAGCTGCATGGGGCAGCCTCTGCGAGAAATGCCCTGGCGAAAGAACCCGTGAGTATCCAAACGATCAAACAATTAGTTGACCAGACGAAATTAATAATGATTAATCGTTGCTCAAAGGCGAACACGAGATTCTGTGCGGACTGGTGCCGGGTCAGATCATGAATCCAATTACAAATCACTCTGAAGAGATTGATGAGTGCGCTCTGATGCCAACCATGTGCACTCACGGTCGTTGCATGAACACCCCTGGCAGTTTCGAGTGTCAATGCGACCGCGGCTACATTTATGATCAAGATTCACATCAGTGTATTGACGAGAACGAGTGTCAACAGGTGCGACTTTTGACTGAAAAGTCCTTCTTCTTCCTTTGACTCGTGCAGAAAAAAGCAAGATTATTATAATATATGAATCTTTTAGAAACCAAATGATAAACTCTGATGAATTTGATGAAATGAAATGTAGAGAAAATCATAATCAAAGTCAAAAGAGTCAAAATTATAATCGTGTTTAGTACTAAAAATTGAGAAATTTATTAGAAGCAGAGTTGATTAGCTTAACTTCTGTAAAGATTATTATAAATGACAGCTTTGTATTTTTATTGATTAACTGTATTAACTACTGATTAACTTGTTATCTTCATTGTTCTCAGATACCGAATCCCTGCAGCGGAAACGCGCAGTGCATTAACCAGCAGGGCTATTTCGAGTGCGAGTGTCCGGCCGGCTACAAACTTGGACCCAGTCAACGCGATTGCGTTGACATCGATGAATGTTACGAGCGACCGGGTATCTGTAGCAATGGAGCGTGCAGCAATCTGCAAGGCGCTTTCCAATGCATCTGTCATCCCGGATTTTCATTGACTCGCGATAGAGACAATTGCGTCGACGTCGACGAATGTCAACGCAATCCGAATATATGCAATAATGGCACTTGCATCAACACGTTGGGTTCTTACAAGTGCCAGTGCTATCAAGGATTCAAGCTCAGCCCGAACAACGACTGTGCCGGTGAGTCGGTAACTGCACTTGGAAATACTTTACAGTTTTTTTAATTAGTGCAACATAATAATTGTGCTCAATCTTTTAACAAATTGATTCTAGATATTAATGAATGTCGAATCATGCCGTTTTTGTGCCGAAACGGCCGATGTCGGAATACGATCGGCGGCTTTGTTTGCGAGTGTGCAGATGGTTACGTGTTGGCGCAAGACGGCCAGCACTGTCGCGATATTGATGAGTGTCATGAGGTACGTCGTGTAAATTCAGACAAATGTTGCTAAATATTCTTAAAAAAATATTCTTAAAAATATTCCTAGAAAAATTTCCAAAAAGGATGGCTAATAGATTTAATACCCGTAATTAACAACCCTAATTCAAATAAGCCATAGATAATTTAATAATAATCATTTATAAATAATCGATATTCATATTCATACTAAAAGCTAATATTTTGCAGGTACCGGGATTGTGTCCGTCTCCAGGAAAATGTCAGAATTTAATGGGATCTTACATATGTACTTGTCCACTGGGATACGAACTGGATCATACTAGAAAGAAATGCGTTGGTTCGTGAGAATTTACATTAAATCATAATATGATTATTTGTCGCATCTTTGGATATTTTTTAAACGCGATTTACATTTATACAGACATAGATGAGTGCATAGAGACAAGGGACATTTGTGAGAACGGACGATGTATCAATACGGAGGGTGGAGTGATCTGTGAGTGCCCAGTCGGATATCAGTTGAGCGAGAAACCAAATTCGTTGAGATGTATCGATGTGAGAGAAGAACAATGCTACGATAATTATAGACGAGGCCAGTGCACTTTTCCACGAGAAGGTGGGATGACCAAGAAACATTGCTGCTGCACGATGGGCAAGGCTTGGGGCCGTTATTGCGAGCAGTGTCCGCCCGAAAATAGCGGTAACAAATATTTCTCCAGAAATTAATTACGATTCTCTTCGTGAGATCACTATTTTATAAGTTGTCAAAGATTCGCCCTGAAAAGGGTGACTTTGATATTGCGAACAAAGAAACATCCTCGTATAACTTTTTAACCCAAATCTTTCAAAGACGAGCCATAATAATGTAATTATATAATTAACAATAATTATTTAAATTTACATTATAATTATGTAATCTGAAAGAATTATGCACAAACAATTATAATTATCCAATTCAAGAGAATATTCTCAAAAAATTCAAGAAGAAATTAGAATAATCAATTAAAAGGTTTTTTTATTAAAAAAATTTGTTACAAAAATCAAATAATTCTCGATATTTAACAATAAGAGACATCAAAGAAAGAATTACATTATTACTTAGCTAACTTAATTAATTAGCAATTAATTAAGAAATTTAAAAAGTTTACATTATAATTACGTAATTTAGAAAATGAGAGAATTATACACATTTATATTCCAGAGGAGTTCAAGAGGATGTGCCCGGAAGGACCAGGACGGGATGATACTGGGATCGATCTGAACGAGTGCCTGTTTATGCCGGATGCCTGTTCCGGTGGCGAGTGCATCAATACGGATGGTTCATTCCGATGCGAATGTCCAACCGGATACACGCTGGACGAGACCGGGAGGCGATGTGTGGATACTAACGAGTGCCTGACCGTGCAGAATATCTGTGGTAACGGTACGTGCCGCAATATCGACGGCGGTTTTGAGTGCTCTTGCAACGATGGATACGCGCCCGGAGTTCATCAGGTGTGTGAAGATGTGAACGAGTGCTTGGAGTTGGGCAATCAGTGCGCCTTTCGATGCCACAATGCTCCGGGGTCCTTCCGATGCATCTGCCCATACGGATACACTCTGGCACCAGATGGCCGTCATTGCGTAGGTAATTAGAAACCATCATTAATTTCTTAATGTTTGACTAAATTCTTTTTTCGTAAAACGAAATGAATTTTTAACAAAATTAAGATGATTAATTTTAATTTATAAATTAGTTTAGATTCCCATTAATATAAATTGAGAATTTGAATTATTTAGAAAAAGTCGTGTAAAAAAATTATTATTTTGAAAGACCGTTAAAAACTTTGTCACATATATTTCAATGAAAAGATACATAAATTAAATTTTATTTTAATCAAAATTTATTTTATCAACACATAGAACTTATTTGCTGTCAAATAATGTAGATTATGTTTTCATTGTAATTTTGAAAGTAAAGTTTTCAATATTACTATCACTAGATGGTGATGAAAAATAATCTCGAAAATAAAATGATGCGCTGAAAATATATAAGAACCAATTCAATCAAACAAAAAATGTAAATTTTTTAAATGTAATCAAATTTTTAGGATGTAATATTACTGCTTAAAAAATTAGTTTATAATAATTGATGCCACTTTGCTGAATATTTTTGCATAAATTTGCTAACAATTTGCTAGCCAATGCTGGGATAGCATATCCAATTTTTTAATGAAGTAGATACATTTTGCGTAAGAAGATATCGCGTTATTTAAAAAAAAATAAAAAGAAAAAACCGCACAAAATTGCATAAAAAATGGGATTAAATTCGCCCTACATCACGAAAAACTACGTGACTACCGATCATGTATTCTTCTAATGGCCAACATCGATAAGTTAGCGCATCGAAGATCGGCAGTAGTAGACTTAAGAAAAACATATAAAGCTCTTAAACAATATTTATTCAGCAAATATAATTAATATTAAAGAAATGATCTAAAGTAATAAATATGCACATATGAATATTATTATATTATGTAATATTTTATGCGTTTTTAATAGTAGAAATTTTATTCCGACGTATGAGACATAGAAAATTTCGCTCAGCACGTGTTGAGATACATTCTTATTCTTATTTATAGACGTCGATGAATGTGCAACGCCGGCGAACGACTGCAGATTCCAGTGCAAGAATTTAATCGGTACCTTCATGTGCATTTGTCCGCCTGGCTACCAGAAGATAGGGATGGCAGACGAGTGCAAGGATATCAACGAGTGCTCTATCAACTCCGGCCTCTGCCAGCACGGGCGTTGCGTTAACTTGGAAGGGAGTTACCAGTGCCTCTGCTACGACGGTTTCGAGCAAAGCGTGGACGGGAAGTCGTGTATCGGTATGAAGCGCAATAAAAAAAAGACGCGATATTAGATAATAAGTAAAAATACTAGATACATGCTAGACAGAAATATCCTCGTACTTCCATATGACCAGACCGAAGGGTCGGCTATTGCTTCCTGCAAACGATCGGCGGCAGATGCACCGCCAGAACTTCGGAACTTCGCACGGTCACGAAGGCGGACTGTTGCTGCACCATGGGGGCGGCTTGGGGGCCGCATTGCGAGATCTGTCCATCCAGAGACTCCGATAATTATAACGAGCTTTGTCTGGATAAAGGTTTCTCCGTGGACGGGCAAGGCACGCAATGATATTATTTATCTTATTGACTCAAACTATAATTTAATTGTCACACGATTATTGAGACAAAAATCTATTTGTTTTTGCTCTGAAAACTGATATAAATTTTCAGATATCGACGAGTGCAAAACCATCCCCGATCTATGCAGAAATGGCCTTTGCATTAACACGCTTGGCTCCTACAGATGTATTTGTAATAAAGGCTACAAGGCTGATAAATCTGGCATTCACTGTATCGGTGAGTTTCTTCTCAGCCGTTTAAGTTTATAGTAAATAATTAAGCTTGTGACGATAAACAACGATGAATTGGAATTGCAGATATTAATGAATGCGAATTAACGCCGAAACCGTGCAAGTATAATTGTCAAAACACCGAGGGTAGCTTCATCTGTTCATGTCCGTCTGGTTTCATCCTGAATCCCGACGGTGTTAGCTGCAGAGATTTGGATGAATGTACAATCGGAAATCACCTGTGTCAGCAGAATTGCATAAACACACCGGGGAGCTATACCTGCGACTGTCAGGAGGGCTACACGCAACAAGGGGATGCGTGCCATGGTTATCTTTCTTAATTCTTTACTGTGCTATTAAAAAAAAATAGTATTTTATATATATATAATATTAATGCACTATAAAATATTCTTTTGAATAATATTTCATAATTTACCGCATTTTTCTTACAATGTAATTATCTTCCAGATATAAACGAATGCGATCAACCAGGAATTTGTCCAAAACCCGGCAAATGTATTAATACCTTAGGAAGTTTTCAATGTATTTGTCCGAGAGGATTTAAACTGGATCACTCTGGACGATTCTGTACAGATCACAACGAGTGCGGTGACGACACAAACTGCGAACACGGTTGTCAGGTTGTAATTAAATCATCACTCATCCGCTTTGTTATCCTTATTTAAAAAGATTTATTTTATACTGTTACTAATAAATTTGAAATACTTAGAATCTCATGGGAACGTATCGTTGTGGATGCCCAGACGGTTTTGTCCAACATATTTATCATAATCAATGCATAGACGAAAATGAATGTAATACGTCGCCATGCGGAGATAATACTTGCATTAATACTATTGGGAGTTATAAGTGTGGCTGTCCTGACGGATATCAGTTTGACAATAATCTAGCAATATGCATTCAGGTATAAAGGGTTCGGGTTCCTTTCCGAACAATTTCTCTTATTTTTCATCTTTCTCTGTAAGCATTTTTGATGAATAATACGCCTTACAGGTGGTAAATACTTAGAACTTAGGTAAAAGTACTTGATAGAAATTAATTGTTGTGGATGACCACAGCAACTGCCAATACATCTTTTTTATAAATGAAATGTTTTGTAATGAAAAACTATTGTTATTATAACTTATTGTTAGATGAATAGGATACATTTAGGTTTCTAAGAAAGAAAAGTATTCTTTTTCTTCTTTTCTTCATGCTATCTATTAATATGATAGATGTATGCACATTTTTCATCTGTTCTCTATTCATTGCTGTGTAAAGATTTTTCACGCTTTTGGCACGATATTGAGAAATCATATCTTTTTAACCCCTTGCGAGACAAGGATGCACCGATGCGTCCAGATCATTTTCGTGTTGTATTGACTTTTAAATGTAATAATTATTGTTGTGGGATTTTTATCAAGTATTTTGGGTCGCTGATTACGAATTTGAACTTAGTTTTTTATCATTTGTTTGAGGCGATTTGAGTGCATTTTATTGAATTTTGGCTGCTACTCAAGAAGTTAAAAATATCACAAATGAAAATATTTTTAAGAAATATACAGGGTTTAATCTTTCCCGGACACCTGTATATTATTTTACATTTATAATTTGCTTTCTAAAGGTGAGTGCCGGATGTCTTGGAAGTCCGTGCGCCTTCGGATGTACTCCTAATGGAGCCAATGGATTCATCTGCGGTTGTCCGACTGGTTACCAACGAATAGGACAGGTCTCGACACAAGTTATCCGCAATATACAATACCGAGAAATTTCGATATTTTAAACGTATTTTTAAAATATTTAATATGGAATTATTTATTTATCGAAAAAATAATTGCAGGGACATTGTCTATCTACCATCAATCCGTCGCATCAAGGACGCTACGACGAGGACATTGGCAACGTGCCGACTTTCCAAATCAATCCTGATCCATATCACATACCGCCGGCTGATGACAAGATAATTTCCACGGAAGGTTGTTTCTCATGCAAGGTATGTGTCTGCTTCTTTTTTTTTATCGCGACATGCTAACATGACTTTTCGAATTAGGTAAATGGAAAAGAACGGCACAGAAGGGGTGCTAGAAACAGATCGGCGAACGGAAAGATCAGAATAAGGAGAGGCGAAATAAAGAAAAAACGTCAAAACGCTAGATTAAAGAGACATCATCACGGGACGGAGCATATGCTCAAAATCAATCTGCGTCAGACGAGACATCGTATGCGGATTATCAAGTTGCAATCCGCCATCGAGGTAATTTTTGTATAAATTTTTATCGATTTTAGTTCCGTTTCATTTTAATAAAGATCTAATTAGAGATTTCAAAACTATTTGACATAATTACCCAGATAGGAAAATTTTTGCAATAAATGCACAATTATTGCATTTTTTTATTCACCGTATTTCACAATAATTGTCATAAGATGATTCTGCAAAATGCATATCTTTTACTGAAATAGAATTTTACAATTATAAGTTCTAAGTATTGATAAAATAATGACGCAAAGTAATGTAAAAAATAAACAGTAAAAAGAATTTCCTGCTATTACTTGAATAATAATTGTACAATTTTATAATGCAATGATTTCTACAGTAATAACAAAATTGATTTCTGAAATGTATTCAGTAATAATTGTGCTAAGATGATTATATTATACATTACATTTTTAAATTAAAATGAGGCTAAAATTTTTCTGCATGCGTTCCTATCTGGGTAATCGCAATTGCAAATTCTTCAATCGAAAATAATTGGCGATTATCCGCAGGGCGAGGACGTGAACTATACTATTACGCGAGGCAACAGCGACGGACACTTCGAGATCGTCAGAGAACACGGCGTTTCCGCCTTGCACTTCCGACATCGGCTGAAAAATCCCGGCGAGTTTCATTTAGTTATTCACGGTCGTCCAAAGAATACGACAGCAATGAGAACGGAATGGGAGAAACCGCTAACGTTCAAGGTCCGTCTCATAGTCACGGAATAAAATCGTCGGAGGAAGGATCCAAAATAATCGAATTGCGCGAGATGATCACTGCCCGACACTGCGTAATGCTTTCTCTTAGTCAATTTTGCGTAATTATCTTGAGCTACGGCAAAGTATTAAAAAGCACCAACGTATGTAAGAGAGGGACGCGCGAATACAAAGAATGGCATGTAAAAGCAGCATATCAGTACTGGAGAACGTCCTCTTCTCGTTTGGAATAGAACGACGATTGAAGGTAGTGGAGCACCTTTTGTGTTCACTTACATGTGCGAATTGAATTATTTAACTGCCAGGTAATAAATATATTATTTTACAAGCGATTCTTTACAATTATAATCATCTTATGATGTTTTCGTTATTTCCACACTGCCAATGTATCCGATTAAGCTCTACGAGCGATATTTTTATAATCCGATCTAATATTCAAAATCTGTTCAAAGCCAATCAGTCTTGGATTCGATGCTTTACTTTTTTCGACAGTCAATAATACATAACAAAATAATCTTGATAACTATGTCGGCATTAATTCAATCGCTGTATGCTTTAAAAATCAATAATTAGAAATTTATAAGTCAATAACTCTGTGCGTCGTCAAGAAACAAGTGTTCTCTCAATTTACTGCCTATAATTGTTACGTAAATATAATACAATTAGATTAGAAGTAACATGCTAGAGATGTACAAACGCTAGTTTACTATAGCTTTAAGCGAGCGCGAACGCACGTGTACACATATATAAAAGATATAGCTTTATATATTTATAAATTTTAACTTGGAACAAAACGCAGCACGATTGTTGTAACATGTACAAAATCAGTACACCTTGTGCTTAAACCTCAAAGAGAATTTTCTATTACATATCATTGATATACAATCGTTTGATTATTATTATACATATGATATTTTTAACACTTCGTGCCTACATCACAATAAAGATTTTAATTATGTATAATATACTAAAGAACATGTCAGTATAATAAAGATGTGAATAGAGTTTATTAGAAGGGAAAAAAAATTCTATAATTTCTATATAAATGTCTACGTCGACTACGATAATTTTTTTTTTTTTTTTTTTTTGGAAGAGCGTACAAGATTTCTATTGACCGCAAACAAATGGCTTTCCTTTTGGGATTACTAGGCGGAACTGGTAACGTGGAACGATTTGTTAGTTATGGGCGTTAACTCTTTCGCTGAAAAATTTCTGCGAAATTCCACCAGGGATTTTTCAGGCCTAATAGTGAACGATGCTGTAAACAGCTATAAACATACCGATCATTTCTTTTCAGAACGTGTTTTTTCAAGGATGTATGCATAGTCGTTGAAAGATTGAATTATTTTAGATTTAAAAAAATATTAAAAGTTTAGAAATGATACTTTTGATCCGACAACGATGTAACCGGAAAGTGATGTGATGTAGTGTAAATTATATCAAAGATGCTACCTGATGGAAGCAACAATGGCCACAGTCTTCGGAGCAGTCTTTTCTAAAATACCAATTCTCTTTGTGAGTACTCTGTCTTTTCTAGATACAGAATTTCTTTTCTTGTTATCAAACTGTGTATGCACTCAGGTATTGCAACGCCAACAGCAATTTTACATTAGTCATGAATTACTACTGCTGTGATAATACTGTTGCCTTTTTTTCACAGCACTTAGTTCACAACCTTAAGTTTCTCTCCTATTTCAATGTTATAACGAACTTGAATGAATGGCCTATAAATTTATCGTTAAGTCGGACGTACAGCCTGTATTTCGAATGTTTTCATTAAAGAATCGATGCGTTTTTCTGATGTAAAGTTTCTTCTGTATAAGAATAAAAAATGCGGTATTTGTTTGCGGCTTATCGGATCTTTGTCGGCGGCTTTGTAAGTAATTCTTGGATTAGTCATGCTTGATTTATTAATGTAAAAAGTAATTTTGGAAGATTTCTCCATTATTTATGCGTTTTATTTATGCGGCGAGACCTTTTCAGTTTCACGAAAAGAAGTCTCTTGCAGAGTAGTGAATATTTCTATGGGCAAGACTTCTTTTCATGAAGCCTAATATTTAAATATTTTCATTGAAACTTTTTTAAAAAAAGTGAAAACCTATTGTAACAAACATGATCAACCAAAACGAATGCGTTTCAATATTCACTACTAGTACTGAAAATCTATATTTTACGTCACATACATTATAGATTTTTAGTATTGGCAGCGAATATTGGAACACGGCCCAAGATAGAGGCGACGTCAATTAATATGTGAAAGAGTGTGGCCAAACTTGTTTCTATTAATATTATGGAAATTTTATAAAGTACTTTGAAGCTTCTAATAATTTTTCAGACTTATAGTTTTATAACATAAGTTAATATTTGACTAAACTGAATAAATTAAAATTAAGTTTAGTACACAGCCGAACTAATACATAAAGCTCAGACCGCATGCTAGTATGATCTATTAAGATCTATTAAGTCTATTAAGATTGCAATTTTTTGATCGTTTTTGGGTCGTCCATTATTTTAAAATGACTAGGAGAATAATACTGAGATATTCTTTTTTATATATTTTTATATTTTTAATCTTTTCGTCTCCTGAGCTTCAATTCAATCATTTATTGGTATCATTTGTTGGAAAATTAAAAAAAGAGACAGCTAGCTATAAATACTTGACTATGCTCTTTATTTTCAAAAACATTCTCTTCGTACATACACACAAGGTAAAAATTAAAGATTGAAAGAAATAAATTAAAGTAGAAAATAGAAAATAGAAAAATATTTTAATCTTCGGATAATACTCCAAACTTGTATGTCATGTCGTGCACATAAACCTGTCCGGGATACAGTATGCAGGATGGAAAGTATTCAATATTAAGATTAGGATAATTCTGGGGCGATAAAGCAAATCCGCCGTGACGTCGATAAGTGATGCCTCCTTTACCGTAAATTTCCATTGTTTTTTTCTTTGCAATTTCCTTTGTCTAATCAAAAGATAAATTTTCAAATTTTAATAGAAGGTGAAGACACTAAAAAAGTTCTTCTTTTAAAACAGAACAGCAAAATTGGAAATCAACTGATTAACTGTCGATATATTAACTTTCAATTAATAAAACAAACAATATTAATTTTTGTTTTATTTAATTTTAAAATTGTTTCTATTTTTTAATTAATTTATTTATTTTGAAAGTAAGAAATTTAAATACTAAATTTAAATTATAAAATTTACCAATTTCAAGGAATTAATTTGCACATTTTCACAGCCTCCCCAATCGTGATCTTTTAAATCAGGAGGATAAATGTATTCATATGGCAACATATTTCCCGTATAAACTTGCAATCCAGGTTGATTGGAGTAAACTTCCAAAAATCGTCCGGAAGTAGGATGTAAAATTCTTTTCATATAATTCATGAGATAGATTAATTTTAAAAAGGAAAAAATCTTGCTATATGTAAAATATTGATATTAAATTCAACGTTAAAAAATGCTGAAAAATTACCGAGCGTGGAAACGGTAACACCAGCAGCTGGGACTGTTGATGCACAGATCGTGGTTGTAACCACCACCCGGTACATCGAATAGTCGACGTTGATTCAACTGTACTGGTAAACGCAGTTCGTACATCGTACCATCCACCGGATATATATTGGTGGTCGGCAAGTTATTCATGATGTTCATAAAAATCCCACTATCAGCATTGACTGTGAGGATGTGTTTCTTCAATTCCTTCGAGCCTGTACCCTATCAAATGTTTCGCTATCGTTTTTAGGGAGATTTCAATCCGAAAATAAATTTCAATTTTTTAAATGTAGAAACTTTTAACGCCCGTTACTTTCGAAACTTAACTTTTAATTTTTTTTAAATGCTCGAGTTTCACAAGTTCATTTTTAATTCGAAAAAATTATTATATAAACTAAAAATAATTAATTTTTTCGATTAAAAAATTTCATGCTAAAGTTAAAAAAATAATTTGAATATGTTGTTTATATATTGGGATTCTTTCCAGATAAATATTGCTATTTTCGAGAAGACCAAAACATTGTATTTTGTCTTACATGTCCGGCGAGATTGAATAAACAGTAATTAGTAATGTTGATAGGAGTGGGACTTGTGCTGGTTGCACAGATGTTAACGTGAAGTTGGTTATCGTCCGTCCAGGTGTACTTAATTTGCGTTAACACATCAGCGGAATATCCCTGGCTACAGCTTCGGCTCAAATGCGACATCACCTCGTCGAAGAACACAATATAAAACAAGCAATAATTTTAACAATTTTGTGACTCACTTTCAGGAAATAAGTTACATCGTACCACTCGATTGTTTACTATCTGCGACTGCCAATTAGCATTGTCAAACGCGACTGTACCGCCATTGAAACAATCCTTTCCAGTTCCATCGTTAATCGACAAAGGATAAATTACGTTGTCGAGATGCATCAGGCCGCCGGAAATGCAATTGGCAACGCGGCCAATGATGCTTCCCATACATCTGTTCTTCAAATATCCTAATTACGTTAGCAGCAATAGTAAATAATCACTTAAAATGTAAACAACGTAATACGTATTTTAATATTATATAATTCCCAATGCAATTGTATCAAAAAAAAGATTTTCGTACAAAAATATGTCTGATTTAATTAATGTTTAATTTACTTACTTTTAAAAACTATTTTAAAAAACTATTTTTGTTCAAGCAACAAACTTACCATCCATATCATCGAACCCTAAAACAACGTCGGCCAGTTTACCATCGCGATTGGGAACTTTGATTGACTGAATACTAGCACCCCAAGATATCAGACGAACAATCGCTTTGTGTTTATTCGTCAAAGTGTATCTACGTCAGAGGTATTTACGTCAGAGGACGTTCATAATCGGTATAACACGTTAATTAAATAAAAGAGTGGTTTTCTAACATATGGAGAACTTGATTTGCTTTTTAATTAATATATAATATTAATAATTCTCTATTCAAATTTAACGAAAAAAAAGCAAAAAAGTTCCATCATTTTACATAGCTTCTGCAAAATGTCTAACTTTTGTCCCAATAATAATTATCAGATAGTCCAAATAAAATTATTGACGTTGTAGCTTCTTTTACATAATTAACGACGATCTTGCAATACCTTCTGACTATCTCACGCGATTTCTCCAATCCAGTACCAGGTGGCCTTGGCACAAATCCAAAGCCGTCCTCTTCAATCAAAGTACTCCCGAAAGACATGATTCAATCAAGCAAATATTGAAACTTTAAGAATTATTCATTCTCTCTTCTCATTCTTTAAATTACATTTCACTCGTGACACATCCTGATTTATTAATCATAGGAGAATGAGAATCTAAGTACGTTGAAATTTGATTTTGAAGGAAATTAGCCTCAAATTTAAAACATTGAAGTCAGCAACTTCAAACGCATATTTCCGTTTTATTAGTATGAAGCACTTTTTCTATTTTACCATCTTGATATTCTTACAAACGCAACATATTTGCGAACAAATTAATTGCGGTTCTTGTCTACTTAGTCAAAATAAAAATATAATTAAATTTTTTTATAATAAATAAGTCCTAACATTCGGATATCGATATAATAATTAAACAAAATTGATTTTTAAGACATTTGATTTTTAATACTCTTTATTTATAAATTCAATTTAAGCCAATACAATTCTGATAGAATAAAAAAATAAGAGTAGCGTATAAAAAATAGGACAGATTTCAATTTTGTAACTATTTATTTCATTCAAAATTTTATATTAAAAGGCATTTATTTTTTACAAATGTCTTTAAAAAATTCAATACTGTCGGTTTTCGGTAACGAGCGACGCTATTGAATAATTAAGTGCCGAATATTCAGTCGACTGACGATGACAGTCAACTTATTAACAAACCAATCATAAATAAATTAACATATCTTAGTCCCTAATATCCGACAGCACTCATATTTCATCTCTTTAATTCTCTCTCGACGCTCGTACATACATAAAGATATATGAAAAAATATTCCAGGAACATATTTCAACTTTTAATTCGACATATTATAATTATTCACATTCTACATTCGACAATCCCCGTCTTTCCCCTTCTCGATGGCGTCACCGAATGTGTCAGAAAAAAATCGCGGATCGCGGTAGCACACGTGATTCGATTATCCTGAGGGATAATCCGCAGCCTTTATCGCCCTCAGTCTGCGCCCCGATCGGGGGCGCCTCGGCTCCCCCGTGCTTTAGAACAGTCGATGGAAATAATTACATTAATGGCGTCGCCGACAAGAGAGCGCGGCACAACCCGGGCGCGCCACCTCCTCCCTCCACCCTTCGCTCGGAAGGCATCCCTCGAATGGGAGCGGAGCAGGCACCTCGGAAACGTAACGCACCCTGCACCCCCGCTCGCGAGCTTCGTGCAGAATGGCGCGCTCGCACCATCTCGCGCGGCTCGGAGCGGCGCGAGCGAGCCCGCGCGAGCTTTCTTCGTCACAATGGCGTAATGCCATTCTCGACGCGGTAACGCGACAATGGTGCCGCATCCCGCCGCTGGAAAGTAATTATCTTAATGTTCTGACGAGCCGGCGCGGAATGGAGACACTCGCTGGAAACGACGACGACGACGACGACGACGACAACGACAATTCGTCGCCGGGGACGGAGGGAGGTGGAGGACTTGGTGGTTCCCGGGGCGGATTCGTCTTGCGTCGACCCGCTCTTGTCGACGGCGAACAGCGGGTGCGAAACAGCGATCGATATGCGAAAACCGCGAATCCCAATGGCTCGCTCGTTTGCGCAAAGTGACGCATTTGTTATTGTTAGATTAAATTACATGCACAACGAATCCTGTGCACTAGGCAGAGACTGGGAGAGATGGTACTTCACGCGTTTCTTTCGTTCCTCTTTCGTTCCTTATGATAAGATTTACACGTTACGTTTACGTTGTTGTAAAGAGAAATATGCAAATATATAGTGTATTGGAAATTATAAAATTATTTAGCATCGTTCAATCTTTAATTTAATTAAAAAAGCCTGATTCTCAAACTTATCTACGTTCAAATCAAAACTTACGCGAGAAGAAGAGGGAAGATTTACGCATAGAAACCGCGCAGTCGAACAATCTGTCGATTCATCGCGACGTTCACTCGTTGAGGAAAGGGAAAAGAACGAGTTTCTTCCTCCGTTCACGCACGGTGTAACGTATTTTCTGGAAACGCTTTCGTACGATACACGTACGATATCAGAACACACGTGCAAATCCCCGCGATTCGTGTGCCTCGCGAACACAATCTCGCTCCCGATCGATTATACGGAAAATCGTGCAGAATCCGAAGGCCTCGACAGAAGAGGAATCCATAATTCCATTGGTGCGCCTGCAAGCGAGTGATCCTTTGTCACAGATCCTAGGACGGTGGAAAGAGGGTGGTACGGAACTCGCTTGAAAGAGGGAGCAAGAGAGAGAAAAAAAGAGAGAGAGAGAGAGAAAATGCACGTTTTACCGTGACCACGCAGCTCGTATTAACCCCCTTCTATTCTAGCACCCCACTCTCCTTCTCGCCTTTCGCTCGCCCTTCTCTTTCCGATCTCAATTAGTCATTACGTCTCACGGCATAGCGATGCCCTTCTCGAAACTCCCTCTACGTCCGCGCCTGGTTTCCGCATTAATTGCGTCTCGACGACGCTCGCACACTCCCGCCCCCTCCTCCTTTTATACAGAGTGTTTTCAAAAGGATTAGTGTCGACGCCACGAACCGCATAATTCGACCAAAACCCCTTTTCCACCCTCGGAGAAATCAGATCGGCAGCTAATCCGTCCTTAACTCAGCACCCGCCATATCGGAAGGAAATCTCGAAAGTCCTTTCTAAGAATTGTCAGGGCGATATTTTTCAAAAACAGCCGCATTGTTAACATTGTCACCGTTTAGCCGGAGACGATGCGACCGGCAGAAAATCCTGAGGTTCACTTTCGCTTTTTTTTTTCTTTGTTTTTTTTTCAGTTTTCTCGAAAGAGAAAAGAAATTCGAGCGCTCGTGTAGGTCGAAACTGTAAAACTACCGTTTCGGAGAAACTAAATCTCGAAGGTCGTCTAATCCGGCTAGAACGCCCTTCGGATTTCTAAAACTTCCGTCCTCTTACGGAGCTCTTACGGAAGAAACACCCCGTAGATCGCACGTGTGCACGCAGCGAATTTCAACGCAAGTCGCACGGGTTCTAGGGTTGCACTTGGTCGACCCTTTCTGCTCTACTACCCTCCCCCTGCCCACCCGCTTCCACCCTCTCTCTCTCTCTCTCTCTTCGTCCGATCTCCGCCGTTGGATACAACCCACCCACCTACGAAATCGGGGAGGCAGTCGCTAATTACGCAACGCGTTCGTGCGTGATCTTCGGGGGTGGCGACGTGGCGCCGCGATGGATCCGGATTTCTCTCTCTCTCTCCTCCCGCTCTCTCCCTTCTCCATCCTTTCCCTCGTTGCGCACCCGTGATCTCGCACGGGCTCTCCTGAACCTGTGCCCTTACTCTCCCTATCTTGCACCCCGTTAAGCTACGTTCCCAACGAGCGAGCCCCGAAAGCTCATAATTTGAGTTAAATGTGACAACATTTTAAAAATCTACCGTGGGATATTTTTTTAATTCAACAGCTCCCGATATAACTGATCCTTATTTATTAACTGATAGCATTCATAAACAAATGTGCAATATTAGTAATAATTTTATCTTCGTGTGTCTAGCCGCGCGTATATGTTTTTATCCGTTTTTAAATCTCTTTTTTTGTTTAGTAGTTACAAAGTATGTTAGTTCGCATAATTTATACAATTTAGAAATTTAAGATTTGTAGAATTTTAAGAACAGAGTTTGTTGAATATAAATTAGATGATATTATAATGATACGATTATTTAAATTATTCACAATTTTGGAATTTTTAAAATTTCCACAATTTTCGATTTATTTGCGAATTTTTTAGTATCCCAAAATACTTAAAATGTTTATCCTTGAATTTATAGATCTTGCAACATTGAAATTTTAATGGAGTTATACACCGATAGTCTCTTGACAGTTGCGAACGGAGCTTTAGCTATCTCTCATACGCCTTCACGATCGCCCATAATCAGCGAAATGCGGCGCTTCACCTGCTGCGAGCTCGCAGGACAAAGCTTCCAGCAGTTCCTGCCGGTTTGACATCTCGCCCCGTCGGTCGAGCAACCAACTTAATTTGCAGAATCAATGTCGGGGATGCTGCGTAGATAATCCCCCGCGCATCCGAATTACACGCTCCGCCTGTATGCGAAAGACGTTACATCATCGAAGTATTATTAATTAGCTGTATCCTAATTGCCGGCTAAGTGAAATCATCGAATTTTTCGCTTGTCGGTTAGGGTCGCGAGGATTATCTTGCGTCATTAAAAGCCTCTCTCGAATTGTCGCGATAGAATCCTGGATTTTATGTAATCAAATCTTTAATAATTTGAGAAACTTATTAAAATACTAGATATATAAAATTGCATAGCTCATTAGCTTATTGAACATCTTAATTTCCTTATCAATAGCTAACAGATTTTTCAATTACGTTAAACATTAATAAAACAGGATATTCGAATTCTGTATCTCCGCGAGTCCTTTGGATTTAAATCCAGAATGAAATCTAAGAGCGATCATTAATGCAAGGACAACGAATTTTCATGGATGGGCACGAACGAAGATCCGCGCGAGGGTGCGAAAGGGGGGGGGGGCGCGCGAGGAGAGAATCGCAGGACAATATCGGGCGGGCTATACTTAAATTACCTAGGAAGCATTCATACGTGGGATAAGCATTGTCATCCCAAGGGATTGTCTCGCAGACACCTCACGGGTACGCTTTATACTGCGGGGGTGCCGCAAGAGTGGAAGAAGCCTGAGAGGTTGGGGGCGGAGAGGGGGGGGGAGGGGCGAGAGAAACCTTTATTAGGTAGATAAGCGAGATGCGAGTGCGTTATATAGATGCCCATCCTCGTTTTACTCACTTCAATGCCTAATGGAATTGAGTTCTTGCAAGGGAAAGAGCCTCCCACCTCTCTCCTCCTCCACCTCCTCCTACTCTCCGTCGACCGGGCAGGGAAAGAAGGGAACGGGGGATTGGGGGAGGTGGCGGACGACGGCGAGGACATGAGATAATTGGTATTTTGTCTCGCCGAATCCTTTGTGCCTCGAGTTTTAATTGACTTCGAGATTTTTCAATACCAATTTGCACCCGACTGCATGCGGGCAAGAATGTGTGTACACGCGGATATGTATATGCGCATACACGTGCACGTGTATTGGTATGCACGCGCGAGGTATTCGCGGAGAGGCCGACGGAATGGCGACCACGTCGCCGGATTTTCCGCGACGGAAGAGACGTGCTCCTCGTTTTTCCTTCCGCCACCTTTTGTCGACGCCGCGACGAGGGTGGGTTTTGTTTTTCGGGGTAGCGCACCCCGGCGAGATAATAAATTATTAGCTGACGCGGGCTTGCTTTCCTGGATTTTTTTTTGTCCAATCGTGCCGAGATCGATGATGAAGTGATGGATGTTTTCCAGAAATATTTCGCGACAGTGGAACCCATATGTAAAAGAATCCGCCACTTGAAAAAATAATTTAGAGTTTTATTACTTTCTGAAATTGAATTATTCTTGTAATTCGACTGTGCTGCTAATTGTAAGATGATATATACTTGTTTACCCGGTTTACTAATATAAAATTATTCATATCTCATGTAAATAGTAAATAATAGAATTAACACCACATTTGTCTGCAAACTAGATAGTTAAATTATGTTCTCGCCATTCAATTTCTGTATGTTTATTCACGTATACAGAATTATTTGTACAAACAGTAAAATGTTTATTAAACAGATATTAGACAACAGAATTTTAAATAAAACCGACAATTAAGGTTTGCTGAGATGATACGCCATCGAAGAATAATCAGAGAGAGGAAGTGTTTGATCGCGGCGGCGAGAAAAGACGTCGGAAAGCGATCGTAATACAAGAATACAACAAAGCAACTAATATCACCGAGGAAGAGAGAGAGAGAAGCGAACTATTGCGTCTATTCGTTTGCATCACTGAATGTCCTCCGGGAACGAGGTTGGCGAAGAGGATGGGTCAGGACGACGGAGGGGCGATTCGAGATTGGGAAAAGGGAGCAGGCGCTCTCTCCTTTGGCCGCTTTTCATTCTAATCCAAGTGCCCTGTCGTCGAGAGGATTTTTTGCATTGTACCCGCAGATTTCCCATAGGAGGGTAACCGTCAGATTTCGCCTGGCATTGTTTCACGGAAGCTGTGTGTCGCTCTCCCACCTCTCCTTGCCCTCTTCTTCTCACTCCATTTGTATGTATGCGCGCGCGCGTGTGTACGTAAACTAAATAGGGTTCGAAACTCGTTCTAGAGTAGACTCCCGATTGATTACTCGTCGACGACGAAAAGACGGCGTAAAGGGGGTTGCGCGATAAGAAAACAACACCAACGTTCTCTCAATCATTTTACGTTCGCCGATGTGTGAGACAAACACAAATATCGCTTTATATAAAAATAACATTTTTATGCTTTCTTTTCTAAAAATTCTTTTTTACCTGTACAGGGAATTAAAATTAATATCGTTAGCAATATTTATTAATGCACATTATAAGAAATATTTACTGTGTATATATTATATTATTTCCTTTAAAATTTTCATTTTAAATATCTTTTCCTAAAATAAAAAAACTGTAATAATTGGAACGATAAATATTAAAATGATTCACAGAATGTTTTATAATTTGCACTCACTAATTATACAATACGTTATTTCTTAATGGAAAACAAATAAAAAAATTCTGAATATTTTTTTTCTGAGGCTTATCTTTTTCTCTCTTTATCTTCTGATTAAGATTAAAATTTTGGTTGATATATTAATAGATAAGAGATATCTTTATATTTTCAATATCAAATATCAAATGCTATTTGAAACTTATATATCGTCATGAGAAACTTTTAGAGGTGACTTTGTTATTGTCGAAAAAAAAATCTTCCAAAATCTAGCAGATAGTCCCTTGCTTCATCCCTCTCTACACTTCTTCCCCTTCTATATGATACACAAAAAAAGAGATAGAGCGTCTCAACGCCCAAAAGAAAGAAATGAAGAAAAGAAGGAAAGAACATGGTCAGCTGAGCGACTCAGAAAAATCGAATCTTTCAGTTCGATTCTGTCCCTTCTACACAGATAAAGTCAGAAATGTCAATTCTAGTGAGATTGAAAAAAATCTTTCCGTAAGTTTGTTAAAATCGAAAGGATTTATCATAAGTGAAATTTGCCGGAAGTGATTCGACTAGAAATTATGTCAGGTTGACCTGATATCTTCGAAGAACCTGACTAGGATCTTATGTGAACCAAGTCCTTATAAGATATCAGATCAACCTGACATAATTACTTGTCGGGCGAGACACGAAGCTATTACATATCTCACGGGACAAGAGTCTTCACCCTAATCTTACTTTTCAATTGTAATTACTGCGCGACGTAACCCCGTGATCGCGATGGTATGCGAGCGCGGAGCCAGTCAATAACGACCGGTCTATGCGCTATTTGTACTTCGTCGTATCGAGGTAATCGATAATAATAATTGCAGCCCGCGCGGTATATCGCGCCGAAGTGGCCCGCTCCGCTCCGTCGAGAACTGCAAGGTACGGAGGACAGAGGGACATGGGGAAAGGAAGCGACGAAGTGGGACGAAGCGCAGCGAAGTTGCACGAGACCTGGGATCCGACGACCAATGGTACACGAGGGGCCGGTCGATGGGTGGTCGACGGATCAGCCGGTCGACCTTCGGACGCGACCGGCAGAGCTACGCCCATGAGCATGGACTCGCGCGTGGGGCTCGCAGTGAACGCGACAGAGAGAGTAGAGCCGCCCGAGAAGGACAGTAGCAGGACAATGAGTCAGCTGTCAGGCACGCAAGGCAGCTCTCAGTATAATTCAGCGTCTGGTACTAAGTCAACCGAACTCGCACGATGTGTACGAATATCGAGGAAGCGTAGACAGGAGGAAGACGTGCAGCGTTCGGTCGCCGGGCAGTAGCTTCGTTGTAGAAGAACGGTAAGAAGATTAAAAGAGATATCTAAGTCAGTTTATAATAATTTTAAGTGAGAAAATACTGTTTCACGGAAAAAAAAAACAAGAAACTCCATAAGAAGTTTCTTAATAATTNGTGTTCCTTGGAGTTAAGAAATGAAAAAAGAAGAAAGAGGGAAGCAGCCGAGAAGAGTCACGTACTGAAGTTTACTTTCGTGAAAATGTGCAATATATGAACGATTGAAGGAAGACGATATTATTCTGTGATTGTTTTGTGACAAATAATTATTTAAAGATAATTTAAATTCAGAAACCAAAGATAAGACTTAAGAAGTAACAAGTTTCATTCAAGAAAAATTCACTTAGGTATAACATAACATTAGCCAATTAGTGCGAAAACGCGAGTGGGAAATAAATTGAATCAGGCGAGAATTATCAGCTCTCGTAAATCGAAACGCTCGTCAAATATTCACCGAATTGTGAAGGTCGTACAATACCGGTACATCGTCGGCCCGCGATCGATCGTATAAACGTGTGTTTATAAACAGTCGCTACAGCCAATCATTTACGAGTTATTCATGAAAGGCGATTGCACTCATTTAGAGGTGACGAAGTAAATCAACAGCAAATACCATACAGTCCACGCCTAGCCTTCAGCTCCAACTTAGACACGGATTCGATAAATTCTCATCGTGATGTATCCGGTCTCCAATGATTCTCGCATTTTATCCGATGCTACCGATAGCTTGAATAATGCTGGACAATCGACAACCTCAACGAATCATACTCCGAAGGAGGTACGCATCAAGAGGCCGATGAACGCCTTCATGTTGTGGGCCCAAGAGAAACGGAAAGAGATCGCCCGCGAGAATCCGAAGATGCACAATTCGGAGATATCGAAAATGCTCGGTGCAATGTGGAAGAAGCTGACCGTGGCAGAAAAAATTCCCTACATCGATCAAGCGAAGCATGTGCGCCTTCAACACACGAAAGACCACCCGGACTACAAATATAGGCCCCGAAGAAAACCGAAGAAGAAGAACTNCGAGGGATTATTGAATGCAAGACCCTATGCTAATTACGGCAATTTTCCGCAGTCGTTGGAACCAAACGCCATACCGATGTTGAACCCCGCGGCTATATCTCATTCGTTGGTTCACCGTCCGTTCCACCAGTCCGTCCGTTTCAATCCAGGTGCTCCGTCCACGTTGTTGCCGCCGTCATCGGCGGTTTCGGCTGACGGCAACAACAACTACGACGCCAATAGCTTACATCATCTCTATACGATGACATCGACGGCCGGTAAACCAACGATATTGGCGCAAGTTTACCAAAATTTGCACTTCCAACTAACCAACCGTCATGCATTGGAGACCAACAGCCTCCATTCCCAAATGCCGCCTTCTACATCCGGATTTATCGTAAACAACAACTTACAACCTTCGACATCAACCGTTACAAGCTCCACATTGGATCCTGATTCGCTTCGTAATGATTCGGTAAGAAGTTAATGAGCAATGATGCGTGTCAAATATTTCTGATTCCTCGAGCAATCCAAAAATTGCGAAATATATAATCCTCTTTTTGATGAAAAATTTCCTTTAATTCTAAGCCTTATTAATATTATTTATAAAGTTGTACTCTGTGGTTCTATTTCTTCGCAATAAATATCCACGTCATATGTGTAGTTTCCATAACAAATGTATAAATTCAAGATTTTTAATAGTATTAATATTATTAATATTATTGAAGCAATTAATATTAAACTGTGTATGTATGTATCTTCATGTATGTTTTCTTTCTCTTGTATAATCTTTGTCTATATAAATATGTACATAAGAAAAATGTAAAGAATTAAAAATTAATTAGAAAAATAATTTTTTCATTGTCTTTTCTTGCAAACAGTAAAATTATTATTAGGGCAACTTTCTCTTATTTCTTTAAATTTTATTTTTTTGCAAAAAAACAATGCAATAATTTTTTTAAAATTCTTTTTATTCCTTTTAATATTTTTCAAACAAACAAATTATACAAGAGAAAGAAAACGTATATGGACATATTTTAATATTATTTAATATTAAGATATAATAATAATTAATTTAATATTAAGATAAAAACAGTGGTGTCTATATATGTAGGTTAATTACAACGTTTAAATTAATTTTATTTACAATAGTAAATTACAGTGATTTAATTTTATAATTATAAAAAAAATTTTTTTGATTGAAAATTATTAATAGAAAAATTAAAAGAAATAAATCTCAAAAAAAGTATTTGTATATAATGTTGCTTATTATTTTCAAGTTAATTTTGTAAAAAAAATACTTGCTGGCATCAATTAATTTAGGCTTATTCAATAGTTTTTAGGGTAACTGTCGGCAAAGCCATCTCGCCGTTAACGAAGTGGATAATTGAATTAGCATATTAATGTGACAGAACAATGGAATCATTTAGGCCCGGATTCGTTTTGTCTTGTCCAATGGGTTTTATTGTAGAGGATGGTTCCTGATGAATAGCCATGACCTAACCCTCCGCAATGTCCAGTGTTGTTTCCAAATAATGTTATCTAATCGCGGATGCACTTTTAATCTAACAGCAAGAGATAATTTTTGTTTGAATGTGAAATATATTTAAAAAAAAGATAAAAACAATGTTGTCTATATATGTAGGTTAATTACAATGTTTAAATTAATTTTGTTTACAATAGTAAATTACAGTGTTTTAATTTTATGAACTATGCTGCGCGAATAGAGAATCTAGTTGGCTGTTTTGAGAAAGATTATTTAGATCTTTTTCCCTATTACAAACTTTACTTGTAAATTTAATTTAATTTAATTTTTCTTTTATATAGGTTGATTTAATCTCCTTCACTTAGTTGTCAAAAAATTTTATTTTTCCAGTTTTAAGGTTTTTGCGGCCATTTACGTCATACAAATGAAAGACTTCCAGATGGATGCCACGTATTGAATTTGCCAACGTTTTGCAAAAACGCAGGTCATTGCATCGTCAGGACTAGAAGCTTGGAAAACTGAGCACGCTGGAGTAGGTTTTTCTAATTGACCGGCCAGTCAATTAAAAAGATACTCTGATTGGACGGAGCTGTGTGCTCTTCTCCCCACCCGTCCGCCCAGAGGTAAAAAGGGTATATTAGGACGATCTCTACCCCAGTGAGCTCAGTATCGGAGCTCGTAGCCCTGACGAAACGCATAATGCTGCTTCAATACGCGACATCCATCCGAAAGCCTTTTACTTGGATAATTTTTTTCTCTGTAACATTTATGTTACATATATGTGTACGTATGTGTATATTTTAGTTTTAAATAAAAATGTATAAAGATCTAATATTTCATATTCTTATATTCTAACTCATAATATATGCTATATTTTTTCTCAGATTTTCTTTATAAAAATTATTGTATGCTCATTTTTATTGTTTCAGGCGGACGTCATAGAATCTGAAGAAATACTGGGTTTATAATGGAATAATATGAATAAGAATTAACACGATAATGATATAAGACGAATCAACATGATATGAATCAATATAATCGTAAAGCGATAAAGAACTTTTCTATTTAACGCATTTTATCTTCGAGAGTGCAGTAAGTACTAGACAGACTGAATACGTAAATATACATATATAATATAAATGTANATTAAATATAAATATAAATAAATATATACATTGAATATAAATATATGCATATGTTAACATATCTGTTGATCAATCATGTAACTTGTATTAACAAATAGAGAACAAATAAAAAAAATATGTTAATTCGTCTTACATCATTATGGTATTAATTTTTATTCATGTTGTTCCATTATAAACCCAGCACTTCTTCATATTCTATGACATGAAAAAGTGTCGGCTGAAACAGGTAATAACATAAAATTTTTAATTTGAAGCTGTAATAATAATAAATTGTGTGCCTATTTGTATTGTTTCAGGCGGAATTTTCACATCATAGAGTATGAAGAAGTGCTGGATTTATAATGCAATAATATAAATGACAATTAATAACACGATAATTATGCAAGACAAATTAAGATATTTTTTTTATTTGTTAGTACAAGTTATATGATTGATCAACAGATGTGATAGCATATGTACATATTTATATTTAATGTATATTTATTTATATTTATATTTAATACACATATATGTATACAGGCTGTCTAAGACTTACTATACTCTTGTAGATAAAATGTGTTAAACAAAAAAGTTCTTTCCCGCATTGCGATTATGCAATAAATAATAAGAAAATAATCAAGTTCTGCTAATCAACGCGCATTCGGCGAAAATAGATAATCCAAATTGTTACTGTTTCAAGATCTTTCATAATAGAATATGAAGAAGTGCTGTGATTACATAACATATAATAAAATAATACAATAATAGATATAAATAATATAATAATGATACCATCTTACTGCACTCTTATTTGTAGATGTTTATTAATTTATTTCTCATTAATGAAACCATGAGAAA